>NNCF01126241.1:81229-145942 GCA_002313205.1 Laupala kohalensis | reverse complement strand
CCCCCCCCCCCCCCCACTTTTGATTCCTAATCGCTGCCACTGTGTGGGTACTAGGAAAAGAACAGTCCGATATTGCCGGTCCCCACTACATGTCGCTCTATGTAGTTTTCATAGCGTTTATTATATTAGTGATACGGAGACGCTTGGACCTGGCGGTCAGGGAACCCTCTTTTTCCTACCCACGAGTTATAGTGCATTTAAATCAAACGTTGGGTAATAACTTTGTGCAATAAATCTGTGCTGTCAGAATTAATAACTAACATGGCATGTTCGATGAGAGAAAATAGAAAATTGTGTTCGGAATTACATCGTCATACAAAACGAAAATATTTAATGCTAAATATTAAAAATACTTTTTAAAAAGAAATATACTATATAATTTTTCCAGCTTGAGATAGAATAAACTGGACGAGAATCAAAATATCGCATAATAAATAAATATTAGTTTTATTCGTCAGGCAACATTTTGCGATACTCCATTGACCTGGAATTTGGCAATGAACCATTTGACATCATCTAGATCGCTGATTCTGACATCTACATCCTGCATCTCCAATTTTCAAATTACCACAAGATTGATTCCTTTAGGACCATATGACAAAACTGTTGATGTTCACTAGTTTTCATTTATCGGTTTTTTGCATTGTCTTGCAACAAAAGTACATAAGCAACATTCGCTTTTCATCGTCTCTCGAAAACTGAATTTTAATGAGTACATTTAAGTCCATAGATATAGTTCAAGGTGTATAATTTGTCTTGGGTTTTCAAATATGTTGAAACTTGTTTACTTGACACACTACCGAATATTAGATAAATTTGAATTTTGTAAACATAAACGTAAAACAAATCACCATCGTATGAACACTGAAATTCTTTTTTTTCTTTTCTTTTTTCTGAGAAGTGTCATTTGAATGTTATTCAGTAAGTTACACCAATCGATAAGCTAATGTATGTTTGCAGGCAGTGATGCCAAGAGTTCATTCCTAGTTTTCTTTTTCTCTTAAGATTTTTAATATACTTTGGTACCGAAATATTAACTAGATGATTTTTTAATATAAGGTTATGTAAAAAACATTAAATTAGCATTGTGAAGATTCCCAGCAAACATACTGTCAATTGTCCACCTTAATTTTTCCCGACATTCAATGAGCATGAGTTAGAAAGAATACATTAGAATCAAAATCTTAGTAAGTTTTTAAATATAAATTTATGAAGATATTTAAAATTATGTATTGTTAAAAAAATATTGGAACTACTTCATACAAACATATTTCAGAAGTTATTCAGCAAGATCTTCAAAATTACTTCAATTGATGATGTTCATCAATTGGAAATAAATTTGAAATAAATTTATTGTCAAAAAACAGTACAAACTGCGTATGACCACGTGGAGGGAAAAAAACTAATTTACTCTCCGGAAGCAAGCAAGGGACCATCCCATCAATTCCGATCAAGGGCCCTAAGGCAGAGGCGGATTCAAAAAATTCAGCAAAAATTCCTAGATAAGATAAAAAGTTAGCTGCGAGTTATAATACTAATAGAATGTCAATATGTTTGTAATTTTAAGCAAAAAATTACATGTAAGTTATTATCGAACTATAGATTATTCTGAGTATAGTGCTTAAAAATTGAAATAACACTAAATTCACGATTTATTGTTACAATAGACCCGCCCCTAGACAAAGCCTAGAGAACCTGTATGATAAATCCGCCTCTACCCGAAGGAAAACCGGAGAAAAACCCGGGCCATTGGTAAAATTACATTAACTAGGAATAAAAATGTTAATATAGTTTTAGAGGGTGATGTTAAATTCTGAATATTTATGGATATTATTAAATATGAAGACAGCTATATGTTAATTGTTCACTTACATACTTGTCAAATTAACCACAATCTATACTAAAGGTACAGATATAGCACCAACACAGAAATCAATTATGAAGAGACATGCTTAGGAGGTATATTACATCCAAATATTTAGAAAATACATAAATCAATTAAAAGTTACTCAACTGCTAAGCATATTTTCCCCATATTTTTTGCAATTTTAGTGTTTGATCCTTCATCTAAAACCGCTTTTGGTTTTGAAATTCATGGCTAAAATGACAAATAAATTACAAATCAACTGAAGCATAAAATAACTGTTAAGTTTAGAAGTAGTAAGCAGAGAATACATTAAAGTAAATAAGAGCAAATGAAGAGTAAACAAATATGTATTTCCAAAACAAACCAGGTTAGTTGAGATTTGTCCTACTTACATTTTAATTGTAATTCAATTCAATAATCACATTTTAATTAACTAACTAACAAACAAAATGAGAAATCTGGACTTAATCGCATCATTTGGTACACGTAAAATAAATTAGGTATCATATTATGTACTGTCAGAAACATAACATTACATTAATACTGTATAATTGTTAATTAATTTTGTTATCAATATATTAATGATGTGCCAAGGAATGATATGGAACTATTGGGGCTTGTTTATGATAGTGCTGAAAAAGCAGTCTTTTTCAGAAGCTTTCACTCACCAAGTCATTATATCAAAACCAATAGTCTGATGGAAGAATTTTCAATCCAAGAATATTTTAGCACGTAAAAATAAACACATTATGTAACACTACTTTCGCTCCTGCCTTATATTGAATTAAAATTCTTAATTACACTACACATATACATTGACAGCTAACGTCATGTGACCACACTGCTGTATGTATTAGAGTACGTATTTGTCACATCACCATATCGAATTACATAAGGTCGTATAATGCCATTTAGCAGTGTTGCCATCATTGGAAAATTTAATATTGTCTTAGAACAAACAAATTTATCTGTTAAACACTCACATCCCGTCCTCCTTTCCTAGTTTATTACAGTTTTGATTAATAAAATTAAAAAATCTGCACGAAAATTGTCTCGGTTCCCTAGATACTACTACTTCTCTGCTTTGAATGTTGACACATAGATTACATATGTTGGCAAGTTTGGAAGCTATTAATTGTTATTTGTAAGCGTGATTTCACACAAAATACATACTCCCTCTTCTTGTATTTTAAGTGGTGGACTGGTGGAGGTGAAACACGTGCCCACGCGACAATTTTTCGTGGTTGCGTTGCTACGGAACGCTACAGAGGCTACAGAACACGAGTAGTCTGTGCTGCAGAAGCAGAGATTATTGCCATGGTGACGTACAGGTGACATGAACCCTTGAGATGCTCGAGTTGTACACCTGTTCTTACCGAGTTTCTTGTGTTGAATGATTACCCGCTTATTCATGTATATTATGAGTACTCTGATTTCTATTCATATTTCATCTTTTACTTGGCGTATTATAACACCGACAAAACTATAGGTGGTATAATCTTATCATTCATTGATATAGTTGTAAATTGGTTAGTTATGATGGAAGGGATTGCGTATCCATAATGTTAATTTTCGTTCGTAACACAGGCGAAAATTGAATTGAATTACAATTTAAAAAATTTTCTGGTATAATAGTGGCTCATTCTGTACTGAATTATTGCTTATACAATGTTATCATTTTGCCCTACATGTGGTAATATGTTGCATGTTGAAGAAGGAGCTCAGTGTCATAGATTTGCTTGTGTTACATGCCCATTTATTTTTAATATTACCCAACGCTTCAGTTGGCGAACATACCCGCAAATGAAGGTATTAGATGATGTTCTTGGTGGAGCAGCAGCATGGGAAAATGTCGATTCAACTGAAGAACGATGTCCTCGCTGTGCTCATCCTAGAGCTTATTTTATGCAGATTCAAACAAGATCTGCAGATGAACCTATGACTACCTTTTACAAATGCTGTAACCATGAATGTGGCCATCGATGGAGAGAATAGAATTAACTACGTATAAAATGTACCAAGTTCATTATGATTTCTGATTATGATTCATTTTATTGAATGCTTTTATGATGAGACAAATATAAAACTACTGTTATGAATTTAGGAAGTTGACTTTTGTGACTAACTTGTCTAGCATATCACATTCAATCTTTCCTTTCAGTCAGCTAATGTAATTAACACTCAAATTTGTCTTCTTTGTAATTATTATTACAATTATGTATGTATAAAATTGTATAAAACCTTCAAATTGTTGGTTTTATTTATTTAATTATTTTTCTTTCTTGAGTTGATTCCATTAGCCCTGGTTCTTCCTTTTTGAAAGTCATATTTTAATTCCTCTGTTAAATTACACTTAAAAAAAAGTAAACATTTAGATTTTTTATTTTTTCCCCTTCCTTTTATTGTATAGTAGATATGTAATGCATTACATTGGGGAATAAATTGTTTATGAAGTTCTGAAATAGCTGAAACTTATTTCTGAAATGTTTGAGTTGAAGTTCAGATTGAAGAACTAATGCTGCCTGGGAAGCTAAATCCTAAGATCATGGTTAACTTACATTTTTGTTTACTTGTTTTATGTAAATAACTTGGGATATCTTTTGTTACTCATCTGGCTTTATTCCAAATTAAATAATTTGTTAAGTTGCATGATGATTCATGATTATCGTTCAAATTGTGACTAATGATTTGTCAGAGAACTGAGGTTATCACTGGTTTCTAATAATTTGCTTTTTTTTTGTTGGTTTTGTGGTTTCTTTTCTACAATGGGTTGAGAATGATAAGAGATACATGTTAAGTTGATATAGTTTCATACCCTTGATATTAATATAATGGTAAAGTAGGAAAACTATATGCACTGTTTGGAAAGGGACAATCCTGTTTTTTAAAATTCTGTTTCAGGTTTTGTGTTTATAAATAAGTTCCTATTCTGAGTTAGGTGATATTCTGTATATATTTTAGTATATTGCAGCACTTACAAGCATTGTGTAGTAAAGTAATTATTCGTTTGAAAGAAGACAAACTATACAACACGAATCATACTTTCGGTTGAATCAGTGGGTCATCGTAGAAAAAAGAATTGAAAGGGAATAAAATAATGGAAGCAAAGAAAATCTTTGTTTTGGAAGAAATTTTTTAATGATATTAGGAACAATATGATGGAATCATAATCTAGAAATGACGTTATCTATTCTTCGTCGAAGTGGATCAAATGCAGCTGCTGAATATTGAATATTTTGGTTATGAATAGTGTGCAAGTGAGAAATCAACATTAAATGTAGATGCAGCGAAGACTACTCTCATGGTAAGATAAGATTGTGCCATTAGCGATGATGTTAAACATATTTTTTGTTGGTAGTTACCTGACGATGGTATGCAATGGGGGTCGAAACGTATGATACATTAAATTGAAAATAAATCGAACCTGTGAAAGAAAGATCGTTTATTCATATCGAATATACTAATACGATACTGTCGAGGTATTCATGTTCGATGGTCTGAAATCGATTTCCTCTGGAGTGCGCTGGAGAATGATACAGTTTGTGACCGGTGGAAACGGGTGGCCAAATGAATAAGGGCTTATCATTTGCATGTCTGTGTTGTCACTACTCGAACACTACAGGTATGTGTGGACTGATCATCAAATTAATTAATTTTGTTGAGCAGTTTGTGCTCTGTCGCATTCCTATCACTTTAGTCACTGTCACATGAGCAGTCTTGCTTTCTGTAGTATCTTGCGTTTACGAGAAAGTTAATAAAATCCTATTTTTGTGGATTTCTTGACTTTTATATTATTGATAAATTGTTTGTTAGAGGGAAACGAATTTTAGATAAATAAGCTTGATTACAAATGAACGTGATTTGGTGAAATACACTATTTTATTTTACCCTGATAGGACTTCCATAAATACGCATATTCCGAAAAGGATGTTTTATTTGCGGAATTAATCAACACTACTACCGGGAGTTTATACTCCAAGTAATTTTTCTTTTTAACTGATTTGTCAGTCCATTTCTGCCAGGAATTTTAAAATTGACAACATGAAAGTTGTATCGATGTACCAATATGGGAGTACGTTATTAACCAAAGAAAAAGACGACTATAATGTTTTAGAAGGAGATTTAGTTCATACGATACAATACGGGGATTGCAGTTTACATACGACAGACTAAAAACAAGAACCCCAATGCAGCAGAATCAAACTTTATAACAAAACAGCTTTGATGGAGACAGTTTGATGAAGCGGGAAAATATCAGGATATTTGTCAAGGAAAGTAATTATAAACATTACATGTCTGAAAGGATGCATGTAAGAACCACAATGGGAGGGATACTGAGAAATTATCTGTTGTTTATTTATCAATAGTAAGATAATTTTATTAATTATTTCTGTATTTTGTTTTTTTTCTTTTGTTTTTGTGTGTTACAAAATTCATTCATGTTATATTACTTGAACATTACATTATTTATATAAACAATGATGAACAAAATTCTGTCTGAAATATGTTGTTAAATTTAGTTATGTGTTAAGGTTCTTAGATTTGATAATGTCAGATGAAAATATTTCTGTTAGGTTCATTCATTGAACCTAAATATCTTCCTGCTAAGAAGCTACTAGAAGGAAATAAATAACGAGGGAGATAGATGGTTGAAGCATGAAAATAAAATTTTATTTAAGTAATCCGATAATGACCCTTGAAGTAGGTTTGGTTATCCTATACATTGATACAATTAATGTAGTTACTAGTTGGTAAGTGCAATAATTTTGCAGAAGAGTCTGAAGTGGGAATTGTAACAGTCAAATGTAGTTACTTGTTTAGTTGTTGTGGACCACATTGCGTAATTGCTTTGTTGTCATCTATCAATTGTTTTAAGGAGTTGCATTTAGATAATAGTTAATTAGGTTCTTAAAAATACTTCCTGTGTTAAAATTTGTATTGTTCTGCATAATACAAAATGTTTGTTCTCTCCATGGCTACGGTGTCAGCGTGATCGCTCGTCACTAAGTCATCCCGGGTTCAATTCCCAGGTGGGGCAAGATATAATTTGTAGCTTTTCATTTCCATGTCTCGGTTTAAATAGCTGTGATGTATGAAAAGTTCACCCTCTGTGGCTAACAAGTGCCCTCTGTGGCTAACAACCGCAGTTGTAATATTCAGATACAGCAATCTGGATCCTATCTAGACGCTGTTCCTCTGATCTCGGTAAAATTCATGATGTTTCTAGTGAGTAAACGCGCACGAAAACTGAGCTTGATGGGTACTCGTCATTCATGGTCCTTAGCTAACGGAAACGAGATACATACATACATACATACAATACAAAATGTTTAGGATACTGTTTGTTCGATTTATTTTAGGAATTAATTGCTTAATTTTGCCCCATCTGTTAATTAAAGAATACTCTAAATCTACAGATTACCCTATATTTAAATTAAACATCCCATTATTGTTCTACTTTAATGTTTATGTTCGAGTAAATATTTTTTTTGCATGTTAAGGTTTGTCTGAACAATTTGAGAAATTGTGAATTTTTACAAATATTTTTGAAATCACCTCACATATAACAAATATAGATCTGTCATCAATAACATTGTCTATTAACAAATCTCATCATTCTACAGATTTCAAATTGGGTTATTTATCATTTGTGTTGATTTTACGGTTTGTTCTTGGTTTTAGATGACTGTATCTGGTCAGCAAAAAAGAATGTTTAAAAATTGTTAAAAATTACAAATTTTTTTATTCAATAAATATGTAATGTTGTCATGATCTATATATTTATTAAATAAAAAATAGGTTTATTCCATATCAAATTAACATGAAAATAAACTAATAATTTTGAACCTTGATCTCAGATGTATTGATGTTGAGTTGACTATTTTTGATTATGAGTTCTGGACTTAAAAAATAGTTCAAAAATCTTTTATTTTGACAAGGCATTACATGTTTTAAACAGCTGGAGATTGGAAACTTTTGTTGTGCAAAACTATATAAGTCTTTTTCTTCAGTATTAAATTCTCTCTTTTGATATCCTTTGTTAGGACTATTGAATAATATCATGAATTTTAGAACAAAGATTAAGTTTTTCTGAACTACACATTTTATATACCTTATTTGACTATTGGTATAAAAATTTTCAGGATGGGTTGCTCTAGAAAAATATAATTTCACTATTGAGCAACTTTATCAACCAAAGTAAATATTGTGTCTTATCATGTGACTACTATAACCCATATGGGATACTGTTCGAAATAGCACTAAATATTTATTTATTTTTATTACAAGACAAAACTTTTGTTTTCAAACGTGAGTGAAATACTTTGTTTAAAATTTATGTATTAATAAGCAGGTTTTTTATTATTTCTATGTAAAAAAATTTCTTTATTGGAGAAGCTACAGCTTTGAAGCAATTGTAGTTAAAACCTAATAATATTGCAGTTTCAAGATAAATTTTTTCATTATTTGTAGCACATTTCATCATTAGAACCTCTCTCGAAGAAGGCTTTCCTGTTTCCAGATCAGCATTTTGTGTTTCTGTGCCAGTGCACAAGTGCAAATCGTTCCTTTCAGTTGCATTATAAGCAAGTATTTGTTAATCTAGGAAGTAATGTTAGGAAAGGTGCTGACTGGTAGATAGGGATAGACACTTAACAGTCTATCTTAATGGCTTGGACGATAGTCCTTATGGATTTTGACATTTTCTGTTGGTGAAGGATGTAATGTACCTTTGAGAAAATGTGATCAAAAGGTAACACAGTTATCATATGATGTATTTAAGAAATTGTTTTAAATAATATCTGAAAATCTGAATTTAAAAAATCATGTTGAATGATATAATTTTTTAATTTTATTTGAGTTATAACAATTGTTTTAATTCTTGTTCTGTTTTTTTAAAACTGCTGTTAAAATATCATATGTTGTACATACTATATTTTTTCTTGTGATTTTCCTGCTTTTGTACTTTTTAGATTTATATTATTGAGTATTAGTGTCAGATCTGCGCACGAATATTTATATATTTCCTGCAGGTTTTTCTAATGTTTCATGAATTACCTTGTGTTTTTGTACACTTTGTACTTTCAATTTATTAACATCTTTAGCTAACTAGAACACTGAGGAAAATCTCATTAGTACCAAAAATTATTACAATAGTCAGCTTATTGGGTCCAAATGTAGAATATGATCCGCGAGTCAGTCTACTGCTGGACAGTTTTCCATAAAAAACTGAACTGAATATGTTAAAAACAAAGTAAGAACAGACAGAATGTAAGTTAATGTTGTGGCCCAGTGCTGGCAGGTGTAATGTGGCTTATATCTACGGTAGACTTACAGGGTAGAGGACTGTCACAGCTTAGTATGTGTTAGACCACATCGCATGGGACGCATCGGCTGGCTCTTGGTCACCTGGAAGTTTGAACGGGTCTCTGGTCAGCCACACCTCACAATTTCACCCTACATGATAATTAATATCTATCGAAAAAGTTTTCAGAAAGGTTCTGTGACTTTAAGAGTTTCCTACACAATAGTATGTAAATCTGTTTGTGATAAGTTTTTCGTGTCTTCACATAGAGAATGCAATTCAACCTGAATAAATACACATAAATGCATAAAATCTCCACACTTTCCATATTTTTACCAGGGTAACTAGATATTACTGTTTGTTTACTGGAGGTTATGAAAAGTATGACTAAATAAATTTTTATTTTCAAATTTCATCTAGTGTTTGTTTGTAAATTCATGATTGTTCATTTTAACAACAGAGAAAAGACATGTAGGTGATATCTAAGAGCTGACCTTGGGTTCAACCAGATATGTAAGCGCGAAGACAGTACAGTGGTCACGAATCCATTTTATGATACCACTGGCAGATCCAAGAGGGGGTGGGGCACATGGTGCACTTATCCCTCCTCCGCAAGATGGCAATAGTAATAATAATAATAAAGTGCAATTGATGTTTTTGCACTATTTATGTATACAAATGTCTTTAATTGCAGTTTCAAGAAGTTAATAAAAAAAGATTCTGGTGGAGAGACTCGTACACCCTGATGTTTCTCGTTGTGGGCCCCTCCCAGAAACAAATCCTAGATCTCTGTATGATATTGCTGATNTTAAACAAAAAAAAAAAAAAAAAGAAAAAAAGCGCATTTCACATATCATGGCACTGCAGAAGATATCTACGTATGAAATTGAAACTCTGGGGGAGTGGGGAACAGTTATTTTTGAAACTACATATTTCTCATAAAATAGGAAGGAAGAATTTGTTTATAATTTTCCCATCTTGATGTGAATATATATTGCAAATTACCTCAAGTAGCTAGTTCTTGAGATGTACTTATTGTTACCCCAAAACCTATTTTGTTTTTTTGTAAGGCGAAGGAAGAATCTACCAAAGTTGATAAGTGGTCATTTCTCAATAGTCAACAAGAGGAAAGGAAGGGCTTACAACATCTATTCTATATCTAGACCAAAATATCAAAACATGAGATGGTAATATGTTTGGAAAATTTTATATACTGGTCTCTCTGTGAGTGTATGAAATCGATTGAAATTCTGCAATATATGACTTCAAGCTTCCTGAATGTACTCTGCTGGGTGAAGTTAATTTTTCATATCAAAACCCTCTCGCCATTGAAATGTTTTCTTTTGTAGGTCTAAATCAAGACACCTGATTAAAACTCTAACATTCATTCTTCTCTAATTAAAATGCCTCATTTCACTTGTTCAATGACATTTTCTGAGCAATTTACTCTTAATACACACAAAATTTATTGTCATATCTTACTCAACAGAGGTAAAATGAATGTTTTGTTGAAACATTGGAATATTTTGTATTGAGACATATGAACTGTTCTTTTATAACAGGCATTTTAGTGTAAATTGACCAGTAATACGTTGCGAGCAGGAGCGTTCCCAGAAATTTATTTTGTGGGGATATCACGCTCACATATTATGTATATTATGCGTTTGTATATTAAACAAATATATTTGTAAGCTATATATTCATGATTGTTCTGTATGAACATACAAATATTAGGAGAAAGGCAATAAGGACAAATTTCTTTCAATTTTAGGGGAAGGTGCGATTTCCCTTTTGGTTGTGAGAAATTTTGTTTTTCTGAAAACTATTTTTTACGCATCTCAAACCAGTGAAATTGTGAATGAGTCAATTCAGGACAAGCCCAAGAGGCTCAGATTTTTATACATGTCTTAGTTTTGAGATTGTTATATTTCAGTTGCGCAAGAAAAAAAGCAAGTTGAGGTGTGTGCCACTCGACTATTGAAATCTTAAATGAGTCTTTTCCATCTTATAATGTAAACAAGACTTTGATTTAATTATTGGCTGTATAAAAGGGTCAAAACCTGTTTATTGGTTTAACTTAGTCATAAGGATAGCACAATTAGAAAGAATGTGTGTTCTTTAAATGAAGTGTGTTTTTAATGTGTTTTGTTTCTTTCTCACTTGTGCAGGGAAAAATCATCCTTATGTAACAAAATATTTATCTGCCAAACAATTGAGATATTTTACCAGGATTTATTTATTTTATACCAGGAGATATTTGATTTATAGTTGTACTTGTTTTTTAACAAGTTTCATAAGTAATTATTGTTCCATTTTTTGATGAGAAATCTAATAGAACTTTACCTAAATGATCCGAATTCTTAGAAACATTAGCACTTTTATTGTCACTTATGTTATAGCAATAAAAATTTATTGTTTGAAAATAAATGATATTATGAACCAAACTTAGCTAACATTTAAAGGAGACTTCCTTTAATGTAACATTGCCTTACAAAAATACATTGAATGATGATTGAATGTACTTTATCTTCTACTAAATTAGTCGAGTGTCACATTCATTATAAAGGAATGGCTGATATGCTTAATCTTTATTTTTTGATACTTTGCTTTATGAGTAACATTTTTAAATTTTCTTTTGTAGGACTCCATCAAACTTGGAAAGGAATCCAACTCTGAGTCTTCTACTCTCAGTAAAAAGACGGATTCACCTCATACTCTTTGTAATATTCCATTTTGTAACAATTCTAATCTTGATACATATAAAGTATCAATTCAGAAAACCTTGCTCAACCGCCAGGTAATTCAACAGTTATATGGAAGCATTGTATTATTTTGTGCTGAGTTATATTAGCCATTCATTTATTATTAACAACTTGTTCAAAAATTATTTTGAAAATTGTCATGTTTCTGTAGTAAAAACTATTTTGTTGACAAAAACTTGTTTAGTATAAATGTTAAATTTTTTTTGTAGGGTTGCGTCAAATCCTCTGAAATGGATTCCAACTCTGCTTCTTCCACTTTAGATAAAAAGTCGGATTTAACATGTTCTCTTTGCAATGTTACGTTTTCTAAGAAATTTAATTTTGATGGACATAAAGTATCGTGTCAGAAAACTTCACCCAAGTCTCAGGTAATTCAACAGTTTTATGGAAGCATTATATTATTTGATATTGAGGTGTATTAGCAATTTACTTATTGCAGATACTTTGGTGTTAAAAATATAATATTTTGAGAATTAATTTTTATCACGTTTCTGTTGTAAAAACTATCACTTGACGTCAGTTGAGTTTAGTGTGAAGATTTAAATTATCTTTTGTAGGACTCCATCAAAACTGAAAGGAATTCCCATATTGATTCTTCTACTCTTAGTAAAGAGTCAAATTTAACCTGTTCTCTTTGCAATGTTACCTTTTCTAAGAAATTTAATCTGAACAGACATAAAGTATCATGTCAGAAAACCTACGTCAATAGTCAGGTAATTCAATTTTTTTGTGGAAGCTTGAGATTTTGTGCTGAGACATATTAGCCATTCTTTTATAATGGGCACCTTAGCATTAAAAACTATTTTTTGTCATGTTTTAGAGTTAAAAAAACATCAATCAACTGTAAACAATTTTAGTATTGAAGTTGTAATTATTCTTTTTTGTAGGGCTCACCTGCAAGGAACTCCAACACTGATTCTTCTACTCTCAGTAAAGAGTCAGATTTGATCTGTTCTCTATGCAATGTTACATTTTCTAAGAAATTCAGTCTTAAGAGACATGAAATGTCGTGTCAGAATGCTTCATTTGCATTGCAGTGCTCTTATTCTGGTTGTTCTCTAAGGTTTAGGTTTAAAGAACGATTAATTCAGCACATTCGAACTGTCCATGATAGTACTATTGCGCTTCCTCAGAAGTTAGAATTTGCAAGTCTTTCCGAGTTTCGTAGTTGGAAGGAACAGGAAGAACTGAGAACTTCATCTCATTATTCGCAGAAGAAGGGGAAAGACAACAATATTGTGTATCACTGTCAAGTAAATTCAGGAATCGAATGTATATCAATGATATCGGTTAAAATTGTAAAGACTGAAGAAACGGAACTAATTGATGTCACGTACTACTCTTCTCACTTTCATTGTGATCAGAGTGAAATTAAGCCTTTTTGTGTGCAGACTGAGCCTGATTCTGAAGATTTCTGTTGTCCTAATTGCAACATGAAGTTTACTCGTAAATTTGCTGTCAAGTGTCATTTAAAGATTTGCGTTAAGGGGAAAGTGTCCACTGCCCAACGTAAATGTAGTCTCTGTTCATTGAAATTTCGCTTTAGATCCTCGCTCATCAACCATCTTAAAATCGTGCACAAGAAAAATATATTACCACCTGTCAAAATGCAGTTCCATGATAGAGAAGAATTTGGTGATTGGAAAAGCGAGGAGGAGGAACGAACTCATTCTTACTTTACCAAACAAACGGGCAAGAAGAGAGGCAAAACTGAAATTTATTATTGTCAGCAAGATGGAAGCGGAAGGGCTCACAAAACACCCGCGCGGAAAACTGGAAGAACTCAAAAGAAAGGAAGGATAAAAACAGGAGGTACGTGCCTTGCCATGATAAAGGTGAAAGAGAAAGACGATGGTACCCTTTCTGTGGAATATTATCCAAGTCACTGCCACGAGTTGAATATAGCCGATGTGAAGCATCACCGCCGACCTCCTCGCAAAACGTCCCCTGTCAAACAGGAATTGGTGGAGGTTCCTGCGGAACGTATTACAGAAATGTGGGAAACAGACTCAATAGAAATGATAGCAAGAATGCTCAACGTATCTGAAGTTGTTATAATAACTACGAATTGCGAGGCAGTAGAGGAAGTCGGAGAATGAAAATGAAATTCTGGTGAGATTCTGATGTTGAAAATGAAATTCCACTCAAATTTCCGAAGGTGGAAGTTGAAAAATTTGCCAGAGTTATTTCTACCCTGCTCTGAATTAGAAACCTTGCCGTGCTTAGTGTGAAATTAGGCGTGGAGGCTAAGAAAACTGAACGAATGACACCCGTCTGTGGGTATTCTAATTGAACCTTAGGGAGAATACTTTTGTGAAGGTGCTGCCAATATAATTGATATTGACAACCATGGTGTGACACCGTGAATTCTATTTTTAAACGTCTCAATGAGCTCAAGCGAAATGATCACTTATAATAACTTTTGCAGCATTGAGAGAAAGATGTTCTATTGTAGGTGAGTTGTTTTGTTACTTATAATCGTCCAGCAATGAGTAATGGTGTGAAGAATTTCTGATTCCGTCTTCGATGGTGTGATTTTCATTCAACCACCAAGATATACCTACGTTGTCGTTAAAAATATTAATGAGATTGAAGATATGGATTTCTTTCAATTCAGTGGTTTCTTAAAGCTTTTGTCAGTATTAATTGTTAAATAACAACTTAATGTGTTTGTTCTCTTTAATGGGTTTTCGACCTTATTGTTGTGATATTTGTCAACAAAATAAAGTGTCTTGTATTAAAAGTAACCCAAGTGTTCTTTCTCGCATGCTTGTACGTACATACATTCATACGTACAGAGTTGCTCTACCAGTACCCCTATACCACCTTTTCGATACCATAGCGACTGCGAGACTCCCATTTCGATTACTATGTCGCACAGGCTGATACTTTGTATCTTTTGCGACAGGTTAATTAATTATTGCATTAATTGTAAATGCTCCATCGAAATATTCGTATTTGCTTTACATCAAAATCATCTTATACCCTTCTAAGAACTCACCGGAAATCTGAAATTTTAAAATGATTGCTTAACGGAAGAACTCCCAGGATAGAAAATTCTAAATCATAAAATCTCGGAGAAATGAATCCCTTTTTCTCCGGTGTACACTATGACCTACTTGATAATACAGACACATTCGATTTATTGAAACTATCGAAGAAACTGATTAAGACAAGAATATGTACACTCAAAAGAAATCACAATAAGGCCTCGTATTCTTTCCCTTTTGTGATTATGAAAAATAAAGAAAAGATTTTACTTCTAAATCTCGCAACTTAATATTTTTGTACAAGAAGTGATTTATGAATTTAGGTTAAACTTTTTTTATGATATACAAAATATAATATTTTTGAATTATATTCTTTCCTGTCCATAATTCCACGATTACAACCTTCCAAAAACTTGATCATTCCTTTGTTCAAAACTGACTTATTGCAAACATGAAACTACACTTAATTCCTCTCAGATGCGCATCATATACCACACTATAAGTAGAAGGAAATCAATGGTCAAATCTATAATTAGAAAATCGATTTTCTAATTACAGTGTCTTATGATATTCATGCGCGTTCTTGAGCCCATTCCCGGAAAAATTACTGCACAAACAATTACGAAACACATTTCTGCATTTGTTTCCTCGACGACTCGCTTGAAAACATTTTCCATATTTTGGAGAATATCCGATGCAGTTCTGAACTCCCGAGCCACATTTCAATCTTTAGTTTCGCGGTTAATAGCTTCTTGGTACACCATGGATTCTTTAATAATCGAGACATTATTGACTTTAATAAATGTTCATAAGTTTCAATTTCCCAGTTTAACATTTTTGATAAGTGTAGAGAATATGATGGTCCTGCGGCGAGGAGTATTTTGGCGCCACTTTTTAATTCTGTTACCTTATTTTCAGTGACTTTAAGAGTTATCATTAGTAATAATTTGTAAATAATATAAATAATTTATAGCTGTCTGCGGGACCGGTCGCTGGACTCTGACTAGTGTGACGAGTGAAATAGTCTCAAGTGTGAGGAACAAAGGTCTTTTACTTTTCGACTGAAGTCTTCCCATTGGTTATCTCTAGATCAGACGTTTTTATTGGTTCCCCGTGTCGCAGGCGCGCCAATACTTCATTTAAGTGCTTCGTTTAATGTATAATCAAAAATACATTTAGTACATGACGTCTAGTGTTCGCGAGTTTTCTCGGGTCACTCCCGCTTCCCCTGCCTATCATTCCACCACAACATTCACTCATCATCATTTCACCTCATTCGCATGTCATCCGTCATTTAGGAGGCCGTCTGAGAACAGGCGGCCGTCGTGTGCAACGACCGGGGCACAGAGCAGACGACGCGGTGTCCTCGAAGCAGCAAATGCCGTTAGAAGTTCTCTACAATAGAAGCAATTCTGAAAGGATTACACCTACTTACAGTTAGCATAGAAAACACAATTTATAAAATAATAGGCTATAAAATGAAATTTATGTTCCATGTATTGTTTGAAATATATTAGATTTATATTTCTTATTAATCTTCTTTTAATTACTTGGTTTAGATTCCTCCACGGTCCATTATCAACGGTCTTCAGCTGAAACATAGCGGAATACTATAGACTATCACCCTTGCCTCATTATTCAGAACCTCAAACACTCTGAAAATGATTGTTTTTTAACTAACAAAAATTTATTCTTTTGCTATCAGTTCATGTTACGTCTGCTTATGTAAAGTACGTAGAATACTCTTATCGTCTGAAAATTCGATTCCAAAATCATGACAAACAGTTTAGAGAAAAGGGTACTGATTTTTGAGATGGAGTGCCCTCAGTATGGAGGTCTTTTGTTGGTAAAATGTATTGAGTAATTTTTTCTACTAACGCTGTCGACCGCACTTGCCTGTCAGCTCTCGTGGCACATCGCAGTGGAGGAGCGAGTTCAGATTCATGAACTATACTACTGGAATGAGTACCATCCATAAGACAGTGTTGTAATTTCCCAGCTCAACAACTACATATCTGTTGCATCAAGACAGCCAGTGCTCTAAGCGGGCAAGCCCCACCGGTGGCGAAGGTGGTAGTGTTGTCGCTTCTCACCAAGTCATCCCTGGTTCGATTCCCGATGGGGTCAGAAAATTTTCACATTAATGTCCCAGTTCATATAGCTGTGACTACTGAAAAGTCAATCTTCCTTCCTCTATCCAGCTCCTCCTAGTATCAATAACTAACCACTTCTACTAACCCCTCCACGTGGGCCAAGTTGTTGGTAAACCCAGCTAAGCAGCCCACCAACTAACAATAGCCTACCACCCGACTCCTATCGCTCCATGTAGATAAGCTTCAATAGCACGCTACATTTCCCATTTACAAATACAATAATACAAGCGGGCAAGAATTGCGCAGCGTAGTTCCGCTAGTAATTTTTTAGCTTTGCACCTCAAGTAACATCTTTCGCTTAGACCTTTTTATTTTTCGCCCAACACCACTACTATTCCTTCCAATTCAAGGACGATAATCGAAATAGCTAATTAGAAAACAAAATTTGTTTATGTGACAAATATTTTGGCTGAATTGACAGTTTCGCTAGAAAAGGGCTTGAGTGAAAGTGGTGATAACTACCTTACACACCGCAGTGAGACCTCTGTACTCAATATTCTGGAGTTGTCTACTATTGTTGATAATATTGTCTACTACTCACGGCGGTCAAAATGTACACTTTGGGTACATGCGAACTGTCAGAAATTTTACAGTAACAATATGTAGGAGTCTTATGGTCCTCTTGAGCACCGCTAATAATACTGAATCCCTGAGTCACGGAAGCATTTTCTTCTTGGTTTGGTCAATACCATTCCTGCAAGACCTGAAGTCCCCATAAAAATACCAACTCCTGATTTAATTTCGGGAGCATATGAATAAAAAAAAGTGCGTGATTGTCCATAATGCAATTGTAGAGTAATGTTAAGACATATTTTTTGAGATTGCAATGAAATTTGATAAAATAGGTTTTTCGATAAAGGAAAATAGCTGTTACTGTGTGTATTAAAATGCCGCGACCTGATGCGACGAACATGCTTTTGCCCCTTTAGCCACAACCTTGGGCTTCGAATTGGCGTCTGTGGCCTTAATCCCCTATGGATAGTATGTACATCAATGGTTGAGACATATTTTACAAAAAAATATAAACTAAGCCTGAAAATGTTTCCATAAAGAGGCAGTTTTGGACTTCGTTGCGTCCTAAAAACGAGAGAACGCATTTAATTGCAGTATTACTCTTCAGTTGAAAATAGTTAATATCCCCGAATTTCCATACTTTCGGGAATCAATAATCGTAGTAATTCGCTAATTTTAAAGTATTTAATCAGGATACCAGGAAACTTTTCTGGGAAGACACGTCGCCTACAAAGCTATGAAGGTAGAGCGATAAGCTGCGCAACAAAACTCCCGCTCTCGCTGCAGCTACTAACCAGCCTACAAACTGGCTGGATCTGTTAATAGGGTGGGATGGTCACACTTTCCACGGACACGGCACCTCCGCCCCTTCGATGTGCACTGCCCTTCGTCATACCTCGGTGAACTGCGGGGATTTCCGGCATGTGTGCGCCGGATTAACTAGTAGACCCTTTTGCTCTGAATGACAATTTTTTGAGAATAGCGGTTATCTTCTTCCTCGTTCGCTTTCGGCTCGGCAGCCAGTGAGGGAGTTATGTTGTGCGGGTTTATGCTAACGGCATCACCTTATGGAGCCGCCAATGTTGAGCCACAAAACAGTCAGAATTCGACGTCTTCTACTAAGAATACCTAGGATATTGCTATGTGTAAAATTCAATGAGAGTATCACTTGGTTTTCCTAAGTAACTATAATTATCTTCCTTACAGAGCTTGCGCTCGACGAGTAAGGCCAAAGCTCATATTGTCACAAGATAATTTATGTACAACATCGACCTGTAGCCTATTATGACTGAAATATTCGAATGGCTCGTTTTCGACTGTTAATCCGCTACGAGTTAATGTTGGATTAACTTATGTTAAGTGAACTTATTGAAAAAAATAATTATTTCTTTAGTTTATCAAACATTTTGTTAAGTACTTGGTGTAAAACGATAATGTATGATGAATCATGCTTGTTTAAGTGTATAAGTTATTTATATGTGAAGCATTAAATTTATTCATTAGAGAAGGAATAGTTCCTAACAATAGTAAGAGAGGTTTAGATGACTCTTTTTCTTCTTCCAGATTGAAGTAATCAGGGAATAGTTGCTTTACTTATCCTGGAAATGGAAATTGATATTTGATGAGTAAACAGATGTGGAAGGTAAATTTCAAACATGTCTATCAAGAAAGGGAAAGTCTGCTTATTGAAGGCGCAGTCAGATGATGATAGTGGAACATATGTTCAAATTATGAAAGAATCGGGTCTTCTACCAGAAGTAATTCCTGTTTTGAGTTTTGAGTATTGTAATCTAAGTCATTTGAAAGAACTCTTGAATAGGCCTCAAGACTATTCAGGTAACTAAATATATGATTGCATCATGAATATCTCACGATTTTGTGTTTTGTATTCCTGTTTAATTTTGTTTTTCCAGGTATAATATTTACTAGTCCACGTGCTGTTCATGCTGTTTCTAGAAGCTTTGGCTCAGCTGAGAGTCTTCCGTCGGAATGGCGAGATCGCTCTTCATTTACGGTGGGGGAGGCCACAAAAAGAATATTATATAATGACTTAAATATTGATGGGCAGTGCGGTGATGTAGAAAATGCAATGGGTTTGGCAGATCAGATATTGAAAGGTAATTCATGTATATAGAGACTTGCTGATTTTTCCTTTGCTTATACCAGGCCTGCACAACTTTAACTGTGCTGCAGGCCATATTATGCCAACAAAATTTGCCATGGGCCAAAACAAAACAAAAAAACACCAACATATGGTGTACTTGTTCTGAGGAATAGCTGTCTCTACTGATTAAAACAACATCAAACAATAATTAATGTTAGTGTACTAATAAACAATAAATAGTTGTTAGTGTATTAAAAAACTAAATAATAATATCGTTCAAGAATTTAATAAGGAATGCTGCATACTAAAAAAACAAAATACATACTTAAACAGAAGCATACTAAAGAACAAAATAATATCGAGAACTTAATGAGAAACACTGCATTGTTTTTCGTTTATCATATTCAAGTGTCATATTTGACGTTGCTGTTTTCAAAATATCTTCCAAATGATTGTCAGTCAAGCATAAGCGTTGCTTATTTTTGTTAAGGTTCATAATAGAAAGTTTCTTCACATATGTTTGTCATTCCAAACATACTGAAAGTTTGCAGGATAACTTCAATAAGGTTTTTATATTTTTGATTCTTATAAAACTCTTGTACACTGCATTCTCTATAATTGTTTTTGTAAATACTTGAGCATTGTAGTTCAATAATTTCCATTTACAAATGAATTGGCACATTTTCTGGATCAACGGAAAATGGATCTTCAATTAACTTTAATTGAATTTCTTCTTCTTTCGTAAAAGAAAACTGTTCATCAAATTCTACTAATAAAACGTTGATTTGATTTGCATATTTTTTTCCGAATATGGTGTGCTTTATCTGAGGAATATACTGAGCACAATTGGAAAAGTGGCTAAATTCACCTTTCAGTAGTTGAATTTTGAAAAGTTTCAATTTTATCTTGCAAGCCTTCACTGCTGCAAACATTTCAAATATAAGTTTGTTTTCCCTGAAGTGGAACAATAAGGTCATTTAAATGTCAATATATCACAAAAAAAGAGATCATAATTCCGGGTCTCGTCTTTAAGCTCGGGAAATTCCTTTTCTGCATTTTCTAGGAATTTTATTATTTCCTCCTTCAAAGAAAGAAAACGGTGAAGCACTCTTCCACGTCTTAACCACCTCACTTCTGGATGATATAAGTCGCTGTAATCTACATCTATTTCTTCAAGAAAAGCTCCAAAGGTTCTATGTTTCAGTGATTTAGCTCTGATATAATTGACAATGTTAACCACAACTGACATTACATGTTCTAATTGTAATACTTTGCTGCACACAACCTGCAAGTGTATAACACAGTGAAGTTTATGGTAATTATTTGTTTTCCACTAGATTTTTCAAGAAGTGCAACTGCTCCATTATTAATTCCAGTCATCTTCCTAGTACCATCAGTACAAATAGCCACTAAGTTCGTAAAATCCAAACCCAACTAATCTTTCAAACACTTCATCACCGCAGAGGAGATATCCTTCCGTTGTGCGATCTGACATAGTGCACAATCCAGCGAGTTATTCAGTAATATCAAAGTTTTGATCAATCAATACCTCTAATGAAAATAAGAATTTGAGCAGTGTCTTTTAAATCTGTGCTTTCATCAATACCTAGTGAATAAAAACGGAATTCACGAGCTTTCTGTATTAATTGGTCTTGGAGATTGGTGGGAATATCAGTTATTCGTGTTTGTACTTTCATTCCTGACAAACTGACATTCTCAAATATCTCCTTTTTTTTTCAGGACACAATCCAGACACACCGATCAACATGCATTTCTTTACAAAGTCCCCTTCGCTGAAGGATTTTCCTCCAGTAGCAATTTCCTTTAGTGGCTATCTCAGCCAAAATTGCTATTCTCCACAAAGAGTTTTCGATAATTTTTCTGCTTTAATTGCTTTTTCACTTTGATCCATCTTTGCAAAACTAGGATGTTTCGATTCACAATGCCTTCGAAGATAGTATTCCTTCGGCACAGCTATCGTTTCACGACATACCAAACACATTATTTGGTCCTTGAAGACGGTAAAAAATAAGTATTTGTCCATTCAGGATTGAAATTTCGATGCTCTGTCAATTTTTCGCTTTTTGTTTGCAATCATGGTGCATATAGCTGACGAGTATTGAAAATATTGCGACCTCTAATTCTTATAATAATCACATTAATCACAAAACCACACAAAACCAGTAATGAAAACGCTCCTTCCGAGAGGGCGAGGAGCATTCTGGAAACCTCGAGACATTGGCTGGTTGGATAAGGCGTGGCTAAACAGGTGCTGCCATCTATTGGCGTATAATTAAAATTCTTTCTAACAATGTATTCAGTCGGGAAAAAATATATAAATTTTATTTTTCGATTTCTATGAAGACTTCGCGGGCCAAAAACTGAGTGCTGGCGGGCCGTATGTCGTGGAGGCCCGTCTTAGACCATAAGTGACTATATAATACAATTGTTTTGTAATCATAAGTAAATATTTATATTAAATTTATTTGTATATCTAGTGTAATTATTATTGTATTCTATTCTATTGCAGAAACATTTTTTTCGCCTAAAATCAGAATCTTGTATTTTCATTGTAGCTCTTATTGCACTGTAAAAGCACAGTACTTTGAGGTAAAACCCGTGTATTTCCAATCGCGAGTGCTGGGTAGAAGTTAAAAATAATATCATTCTCTTGTGAGCGTTTTCTTACAATTTTCGGGCACGAGACGCCGTTCTTGCTACAAGCATATTACAGTCGGGACATAACGACTTTAATACCTGGTTGTTACACACCACAAGCCCAGATGCGATGTGGGTATTTTTTGGGTAGAAGCGGGACTCAACCATAAATACCACAACCCTTATGGTAGATCGCTGCCACCAGCCCAGTTTCCCAGGCAATCAAATACTCGTGTAATAACAATAAAATATTCCTTTAATACAAGTTAAATTGAAATCTGCTTATTTACAAACTTGAACGAACTCTCATCATAAATACAAGTATGAATTTGTCATTACACAGTTAATGCTATCTGAAAGCATCAATTACACACAGATATGAATACTGGTGTTAACTATTAATTCGGAAATCTACTCAGATCATCCGAATCTCCAAAATTTACAAGTTGCTATCCCGAAATAACTAACTGTTCCAAGTTACGTCATTCGCGCCTAATAGCAATGTAATTGAATTACCGCAGCAATTCTCAGTGGTCTGACGACCAAAACTAACCAAGTCACATCTCAAATAACCTGGGTATTTCCATACACTCCGCAGAAGTCTGAAAGTCCCCGAGGATCTTCAATCCTCCCAATATATACGGAAGCGGAGGTCACGTGATCACGCTTTCGCTACCGCAATGAGCACTCTACATCATCTTGGTCACCCCTCAGCTTCTGAGAACACTGTCTATACCGATATGCCAGCGTCCTTCTCGGGATGGCCATTATTTCAGCATCCGGTGGAAATTTTCCATTTATAACAGTCTTTCTGTAGGGATTTTTCCGGCCTCGCCTCGGTACACATGGCGAACAAGTCCTTCTCATAGAAATATTACAAAACAAAGGAAAGATAAGCACTGCTCACACCCTTCGGCCGACATTCTTCGGGCGCATTACTCCTTCCCGGAAAAGCAAGGGGATGGTCCCAGAAACAATGAATGGAAAGGCTTAGCGGCGGTCACTTTTCCTTAATCCGAGGCATCCGGCTTATTTTCACAATGACGCTCCCGCTTCAGCAAATGCATCAAAATAACATTGCACAAACGGGTAGAATGGTCTTGGTTGTGATGTTACACTGGTGTTCTTGCCAGAGTAGTTTTCTTTAGCATACGATAAAACGTAGAATGCTAAAGCCTTATGTATATTTTATGTTGAATGGTTCTGCTTCAAAAGGAAACCCCTCGAAGAATAACACTTTTAATTTTCAAGACAATAGGTTTCAAATATACAAACAAAATATTTTTATAAATTAGTACATGATTTTTACTCAACATAGCTTGCTCTGTTCAACATCTTGAAGGAACCTTGAATTGAAAGGAATTTATAATAATACATTATAACTTCAGGACTTCTTTCATTTCATAATTCTATGCATACAGTTAACAGTAAACACTATATACGTATGTGTAACTGCCGCAACAGGGAGTACAGCGAATTTGGACTTATAGCTGCTCCTCGCAAATCGTGGCACCTATGATGTCTCGTGCCAACGCAAAAGAAAAGCCACGAATTAACCCTTACTATTGGCTATTCGTCCCATATTACGAAACTGTGTCCTGATGTTCCGATAAATTTCTTTGGGACGCAGAATTACCCCGTAAATACGTAGTGTGGATTTGTTTTGTTTGTATTATCATTTCGTCCAACGATAGACCACTATAACCCGCTTCTAAGTTCCAGTTCCACATTTTTTCCATTGTAGTATTTGTAAATGAGAAATGTAGCGCGGTATTGAAGCTTATCTACATGGAGCGATAGGAGGTAGAAGTTGGGTGGTAGGATATTGTTAGTAGGTGGACCGGTTAGCTTGGTTTACCAACAACTTGGCCCATGTGTGGGGATTAGTAGGAGTTGTTAGTAATAGTTAGTTATTGATACTAAGGGGGGGGGGAAGGTGGGTTCGCTTTTCAGTAGTCACAGCTATACGAACTGGGGCATTAATGTGAAAAGCTAAAAACCATTTTCTGGCCCCACCGGGAATTGAACTCCGGATGACTTGAGCTAGAACGCTACCACCGGGGCTACGGGAGGCTCAATTCCACATGGGTTCACCAAGACACTCGTGATACCCACCTGGGTGGAGGGAGTAGTGTCTGTCTAGATATCCAGATTGCCGCGTCACAAGATCCATGGCTGTAGCCATCATCGCAACAATATTAACTCAGATATTGAAATGAAAAGATACAAACATGTTCTGTCCAGAATCGGGCGTGAGGTTTCTCCGTGGAAGCGAACTCCCATGTCATGAACTACCTAAGGGATTTGTGGTTAACATGTTTTTCATTTGTCATGTACGTAGTATATAGAAATATTTTTATTAGTGAAAAAATTCGAAAGAGATATTTCGACGGAAATATCCGTTCTGGCGATCCCTAATTCTGAAAAGGTGGGTTTTGGCATAACGTCCGTCCGACTGTGCGCAGCGATTCTGAGTTAACGGATGAATCAATTTAATTCGTATTTACGGTAGAATTTACTTGCTGTCGATGCACGTAAATTTTTTACTTTAAAACAAAGGATAACTCACATGAAGGTCGAAGTACCCTTTTGAATGTTTCTCAAAAACAGCTCCAACGATTTTCCACCAATTTTCTGTACGTGAAGTACAATTAGTAAGCATTACAGCCATATTAGCGGTATTTCGTTTGAAAGTTTTGTATAGACGCAGTAAAATAATTTCCTTCTGCACTTGCACATTAGTTTACCGTTATAGAAGCTTGAATAATATTTATCAGTGTAAATAGTCCAAGCAAACGTAGAATACACTTTTCGTAAACTGAAATAAAAGATATGATAATGATACATAGGAGGACAGCAAACGCATTGCAGATCGAAAATACATCAATTTCTGTCTAAGATTAAATTACTTTTGCATAACACTTTTACGATATTTATAAAACTGATATGTTGCTTTTTGTTTTGAAAATAATATTCTGAATATTTATTTTACTTTCAAATTTGAAATAAAAGACAATAAGTTCACTAGAGCACTGGAAGGCGACCAAACTATAGAGGACCACGCCATAAATGACCCTTTCACTATATAATTTTTTTCTCACTCTATGCTGCAGATGGATAAACTTACATGAGAGAGTATGTGCAATACTTTTGCACCACTAGTTTTTTATTGGAAAGATGTAATCTCTCAGAAATCGATAATTCATAATTAAGTCACACTAGTTGGCGAAACTGGTGAGATAATGCCTCTTGTGGACGAAATAATTACGAAGAAGACCCGAACGGGTGGCAATAAAAGGGTCGTATGGTCGACTTAGCACTAAATTATTTAGATGACATTTGCATATTATTAGAAATTTAGTTTGCATCCGCTAAATCATACTGCAATTACTCTGACTCACATTCTTAGGGAATTCCGAGAACGCGAAACTCCCCTTAGTATGAAGAGCGCTCTGCAACCATTGCTACGACGCGAGTACGATTCTCTGGGCTCTGGTTTGCTATGACAAAATTAACTTCATTAGTGTGTCTTCAAAATACTGAGAAGATTAAAAATATTCAAGCAAGAAAGCAAGGATCCTTTTATTGTTTCGCATATCGAATTGTTACGGGAAAAGTCAAGGAAGTAAAATGGACGCTACGTAAAATGTAGGTCCAAGGAGTGGCGGCTCATCGTTAATGAAGGGTCCTTTCACCTGTAGAGACTTTAATTTAAGAGAGATCCGTCAGCCGTGTCCGCAACTTTGGAGCACGTAATTTCTCATATCAGTTAGATTTACAATGGATAAATTCTCGTAACTCCTTTGGCGCCAGCTATTACTCGATGGTCGCCTCTTGTTTGTGGAGAAGGGGAGGGAGACTCAACACAATCATGTGACCAACTACAGCTGATTGAAACCACAATGAGAAACTGCGCGTGGTATTTTCCAAAAAAAAAATGAAAAATTACACTTGTCTCTGTCGGTTTTCACTTGATTAAGGTGTCGACCGTGGCGGAGAATGGTCCACAGATATTTGCCTACCGATGTTAACACGAGTTGGAACTCAAATTCTAGAGTTTTCACACTCCTGCTGAACAGGTGCTTGCATGAAATGGGGCCTAATAATTTGCATGGGACCTAGTCTGTGGCCATGACCTTCTAGGCCCTATGACCATGACCACATGTTAGCTCCTACATGACTATTATTAGCCATATGAGAACTAATGACCATGACCATGGCCATGGTCATTGGGATGGTATATCTGTTAACACCTCACTGATGGTCATTGGCTGCCACTTGAAAACAAATTGTCGACTATGGCTTCTAGTGACTACGGCCCTACCATCAAATGGCCATCAGTATCCACAGTCATCAACTTAAAGACTGTGACCACTTGGATTTTCAATGACTATCGAATGGCTATTTTTACCAGAGATGGTTGTTGTCTGAGTGGAAGGTGTTCAAAATAATAGTGGATAATTCAAAATCAGATTCATAAACAATATGATTAAACATCTAGTTTTAAACTATCACTGGGAATTCAAATTCACTTTTTGACCCTTGATTATTATGACATTTTTTGTTCTTGTATATAATGTATAATTCTGGGATCCCTCCCAATTATTGTGTTCCATTCACACTTTTCACCTTGGTCAGTGGAACCACATTGTCAATTTAGATGTTCCATCATTCACCACCAGATATCAGTGCAGTTTTCATATTATACATTTTCCAAGAACAAGATGTGCCATGAAAGATCAGAAACCATTCTCATTTTTCTCCTTACTGAAAAAAATCGCCCAGCCATAAAGTACTTCTTATTAGTCAATTCTGAACAGAATAGGCTACATTTTGATTGGTACATCTAGCTTTCATAAAGATCTTCTGAATAATCCTCTGCTTGCTTCCGGAGAGTAAATTAGTTTATTGTCCTCCACGTGGTCATAAGCAGTTTGTACTGTTTTATGACAATAAATTTATTATTAATTACCCACTCAAACGGGGTATCTATACTTTTTACAACTACTGTAATTCAGTGCATGGTTAGTGTATTATGGATACAGATAAAATTAAGGAAAATCAATTGGTTTTTGGTTTAGAGATTGTTGATAAGCATATTTTTATCAGAATCTCTGACTCCATGTTGCCACTTCATCTCTATTGGATATCTGTAGTGGTATAAACGTGATGTTTCTCTTATACCCATCTTGTTTGTTTAGAATTTTATTATTTCTTATTTATTACAGGTACTTACGATCGACCTTTATTATTTCCATGTAGTGATATGCGGAGGGAAACTCTTCCTTCACTTTTGTCACAGAGAGGAATTTTGTTGGAAGAAATAAGTGTCTATCACACAAGAGCACACCCCCAGTTGGAGGAGAATTTAAATTTGGTCGCAGTGCAAGGAACGGAATTTCCAGAATATATTATATTTTTTAGTCCATCTGGAATAAAGTATGCTCTTCCTATCTTAAATAAGTTAAATGCACCATTTGATAGCATAAAGGTATGTTGCATAGGTTCAACAGTATTTTTAATATATAAAAGTTGGAAAACTTTGAAGTAAAATAAATGACAGAATAAAAATTAATAGTTTGCCAATTCTTAATGATGAGGACCTCTTGATTGGATATAGTAGATAAGAAATATGAATCCATGTTTATGATTGTTAAAATGGTATTGTATATTCTTACTATCCATTGCAATAAAAGTAATATGATTTCAGTTTTTATAATTCAGAGATATTTTACGTATTAAGGATTGATATAAATTTGACCATAATAGAATATTTTCATGTGTGGAATTTAATCTGTTCAGGTTGTCGCGATAGGAGGCACAACTCGGACAGCTTTAGAAGAAGCCAATGTTTCTGTATGGTCTTGCTCAACTAAACCAAATCCAAATGATCTTCTCAAAGCACTTCTTGGCGACAGCAATTAATGTTGAGGTGAATTATTATTTATATTTTATATGTGGTACTATGTCTTAGCAGAGTCAGCATAGCTCAGTGCTCAGGGTCCGGCACTCAGGTCTCTGCAGGACGATTGTTATATGTTATTCATATACAGGTATTCATTACGGTGCTGGTTCTATGGCGCTCTAAAGTACTGTGGTTATACACTTCTTTAGTTTACTCTAAGAGGAAAAAAACTCGATTATGTAGTGTATTTTGTATTAAATACTTATTGGTTGTTTAAATATATATTTCTTTTCTAATCACTGGGTGGACACCATTTCATCGTCGCCAGGGAGAGTTATACTATGAGGTTTGATAAATGAAATTTCAAATCACCAAACATCATGAAAAAATTCTCCTTTTAATTTAACTATTTGTGTAGAACCTTGTTTTATTCATCCTCATTTAGAAACTCATCTAAAATTCATGAACATCAAATAACTTGAGAATTTTATGTAATTTAAGTAAAAAATCTAGGTTTCCTGGAAAACTTGATAATTGTGGAGCATTAGTAACATTATCAAAGAATGATAAATTAAACATCATTTGTTTGTTGCTCATAGTTTTAATGTTATAAAGCTTTTTTGGCTGCATAGCAGCCATCATCAGTAACATTGTCATCAGTGAGTATTGAGGAAAGGTTTTGGCAAGCCACTTTTGCACTTTCTATATTAAGGGTTGAATATTTTTTGCTTGAGATGGTATTTTTAGTTTCAACCATGACTTAAGTCACCTTCAATCAAATGAATCGAGTTTTTACTAAAAATATATGATTTTTTAATGAAATTTAATTTATTTTCTTACATTTATTCTCAGTTCCAAGCAAGAAAAAATTATGATTAATTTTCAATGTGATTCCACAGACCGCGCTCACTCGTTTTTTCCTCTTAAAACAATGAGTCTACTCTGGGATATTTTTGACAAAACCTGTAGAAATAACCATTACGAGTCCAGAGTAAATAAAAGCTCTTGAAGACATTCTATGATAGCGCAGGAAAGACAAGGAACTGAAGAATATTTACTAGTGATTCCCAGTGGGTACTTTTATAGATTTCTAGAAAGACTAAACTCTCTTCCTACATTAGATATTGAAAATGGTAAAGCCAAAAAGCTATGTTTTAAGAAAGAATTGCCAACATTTACTCAAGCAAAAGAGAGAAGATTACTGTTTAATGTTAAGTTGGCTTTCATTTTAAAACCTGCACATTAATTTCATGAGTTAAAATCCTAGGTTTGCCAAATAGACCCCAAATGTATTGGAAGTTACTTATTTATTGATATCTTGTGCTGTATCTTTAAATACTATGTTTCTTTCCATTTTATTTCTGATTTAATAATTTGAAAATCGTTGCAATAAGGACTATATTTCTAATATATCTACTTGTTTAATGTTCTGTAATGTTCCTGTTTACTTTTAATGACTCAACTTCAATGGTTTGTAGTCTTGACTAACAACTTGTTTATTTGTTAGTGATCTATGAAAGACCCTAGCAAATTAGAATAGTTAAACTTTTGCCTGTTGTCAAAGTAGTTCATTAAATGCTATCCACTTCAAAAAGGAATAATAAGCTCTTTATTTATTTTTATTCTGCTATATTAACAGATATGATCTGACTTTTGAATACAACTATGAGTTTTGTTATATTGTAAACTTCAACTACATTGTGAAGGACACAAATTATCAGCAACTGTTAGAGGTTAGTGCCGGTGTTTCTGAAATTGTTTGTCAGAAAGTTATATTTTATTTCTTCATTCTGATGGTATAAGGGATACTATATCCACTCTATTTTGTGGGAAACAAGAAAGTTGTGATACTGTTACAAAATTGTGGGAATTTACAAGATTGTGCCTACATTTCATCTGTTATTTAAAACTTGAAAAAATTGTGTATTTGATATGTGAGTGATTTTTTAAATATATTTTTTATAGGTTTACAACCATGGAAGATACAACAATAATAATAGTATCATCTATATTTAGAGGATATGGATGTTCTTTTTGATTTAATGTGCCAAAGCCCGTACATTTATAATGTTTTATTGATGTATTGATTTTAAAGGAACATGCATTCCGTGACATGAAGAGTGGTATGTCGTGTACATCAAATGTATATCTGGACCTAAAACCAGTTTTTACAGTCTATAAAAAACTTATTAGTAACCAATATTACCATAAAAGAAACTTTGTTATTTAATATTATATATTATCTGTATTATGTTGCAATAGGCATAATTGTTTTTTATTTTTAATGATATTTGGAATTGATCATTGAGCATTTTGAAATGCTTGCCATATTCTAATTCTGAATGAATGTTTGACAATTGTAATAAAGTTATGCTAGTGAAGAAAAAGCTTTATTTATCTTTGTTATGTTCGTCATATCATATGACACAAAATAACCCTTAGGTGTTAATATCTAAACATTGAAGGAGCTTCAATGTTAACAGCAACTGTTAGACTGTAAGATGTCTCTACCTACTATTAGACTGACCATGCACACTATTTTGAATTGAGCAGTGTTGTTTTCTAAAATATATTCTGAATGCCCCTTTCAGACATTTTTGTTGAAATGTCAGTTTTGACTCATTTTATCAAAACAAACATGTAAAAAGGTTTCAAACGTATGTCACAGTAGTCCTTGCCATCTCAGGGAGGTGGCAAACTGGTGTTATACATTAATACAAAGACATAAACAGATGTTAAATAGAAATAAGAGATGGGATGAAGAGACTGTTTTTAACTATTTAATGAATATGTTAGAGATATTAAATAAATAAAGAGAAAAAATCACATTTGTTAGCATTTATTTGTTGTGTTGGTGCATGGATGTACGTCATTGGATACATGGAGTTTATTTTTTTAAGAAAACAGCTTTTTGCTACAGTAGTGCTACTGTTGAACCTTCTTTATGTGGCTACAGGACTACATTTACATAATTTAATAAATAATATTAAATCATGTTTTTCCCAAAATACTTCAGTTTATCTGTCAGTCAGGAGCATGACTTTAGCAGACTAGTCCCATTCTCAGCTGAGTATAACCTTAGCTCTGCTATTCCAACAAACTGGTTGGGGCTTGATGTAGGTATATCTCAATCAAATTTGTTTCTGGCGGAATGTCAAAGTTCAACTACTGAGATATGTTTCTAATCACAACTTCCGAGTACGTACTTGTGGCGGAATGTTTGCATCGTCAACGTCCAGGTGAAAATTGCGACGAACCAGGTCCCAAGCCCTAGCCACAGGCCTGCTGTCCTCTGCTCTACAGGTGACCTCGACTCCCAAGTACATACGCATTGAGAAGCTGGGTGGAAGTTCAGTTCGGACTTGGGAGTCGAGGTGGATGGTGCAGTGGACAGCACAGCTAAGGCCAGAGCAGGAGGTCCCGGAGATATGTACTATATTTTTGTATGCAAGTCCTTTCCAAAACATTAATTTGTAACTGATGACTTTCAAAATAATGCAAAATGACTTCAAACAGTTAAAACTTAATGGAGCTCTGACTGAGAAAACTTCTTTATGAATATCTCAACTTGTGCATGTTTATGCATATATTGTGGCTCGGCTTTACTGCTTGCTCTGCCAATGTTCTCGTGAATGGACAAAACTGCCTGCATCACAGAATGCTGTTGTGCACAGTGATATAAAGTGAGCATGCTCTTCTACTCGGGAGGGGAGTCTCGAGGCAGTTCCTGTGTTGTACAGGAGTTGCTGTAATACTTTTTCTTCCCTTCACAATTAAGGGGCCTTCCGAGGCTTGGCTGTACCATGTTTCCGTGACAGTTAAGAGCCTGCTGTAGAATCTTCCTGAATATCTTCAATTCCTCCTTAGCCCGACTCTCGCAAAGACTTGCCCTGAGTCACCCTGCACAATGGCCACATCCAGTATTCACAGTAGCAAGTTACAGTTTGGGTTTAAGTTGACTATTTACTATTAAACGACATTTCACTGTGAACTGGCTATTTCCACTGCATAAAACCCTGCCTCTCCTTCCGTAGACCTGTAAGTTGACCGCGAGTGGACTGTAGGAATCCTTGCTTGGTCACAACAATATGCGGTAAACTGTCAACATTAGCAAGTCTATTTTTTAAACTGGTAAACATCGTTCAAAATACCAAAAGTGGGTGTAGTTGGAATAAGGATATGCATTGTTTCCATACCTGGGAAAGGGGAAAAATGTGTTAAAAGATCACACTTATTATTGATTAAACGAAAATTGAATGACTTGTTGAAGGAATAATTTTATTTGTTAATTTTGTATTTAATATACCCAATTCTGATTGTTACAAACTCTGTTTTTCAGCAGTTGCTCATCAGCCAGTTTTTAAAAAGAATTTTGTTGTTCTTTTAGAAATTTAAGAATTTTGTATCTAAAATTATTTGTGGAGTTGTCAGCCCACTGTGCAACATAGTGTGTTGCCATTGGATTAGTATGGTGTGTGGAATGAATGAACAGGACACAAGGAAAAAATTAGATGTAAAAGACCAGTTAATTTAACTTATATTTTATGGAATTTTTTATCTCCTTACCCTCAACAGTCTCTGATGGAGAGGTGGGTCATTGAACTCGAGAAATTACTCTTGTGTGATACTTCTCTGTAGTTTGAATGGTGGACAAGTGGGTTTTTGTAATTTTTAGGTTTTAACTGGTTTTTAGTTTTAATTTTAAATTCCATTTTTATTCTTTGAGGAGGTATCTACTGTGTTTTCTCTCGTGTCTTCTCTGTAAAGTCTCATAGAAAACAAAACTGAATTTTAAAAAAAATTAGAAGGTAAAAAATGAAAGAACGGAAAAAGTAAAAAAATGTGAATTATGAACTATTTTACCTGAAGGTTATTAGTTTTAGACTAAGAAATCTCCATCCATTGTTTTCATTGTGAATGTGTATTATGAAGATTAGTGTTTTGTGTTTTTCATTAACATATTGCTACTTACCTGTTTTCTTTCCAAGTCATTTCATTCTATTTTGATTTAACTTCTTAGTATGTAACTTCTCAAAAGTAGTCACTCCTCCATGGCAGACAAATTTTATGTTCCCATTAGCATCAGTTATTAAGAAGTTTCACTGTATATAACAATCATTGATGGAAGTGGGTACCGCTATTTTTTGCTTCGAGATGTTAATTTCATTTACATTGCAGCGTTTTTACACTCTGAATGGACAATGGGAAATTTTGTGGTAAAATTGCCTCGGCATGTTTTATACTTATTCCTCATTCAATTATTTCAAAGAATGAAGCGTCTATTAGTTTTAGACATAGAAAATGTTTTTTATTGTCTAAAATTTAGTCATTGGTATAAAAGACATCAAAAAATGATACTTTGCATCTGTAAAATTTTTCAATGAGATCCAGATCTTTTTCTAAATCCAATCATTGATGCACTTGCATATCATGCAGTTTGTACACGGTAATGTTCTATTAAGAACACAGTCAAACATTGGAAAATAGAATACTCTTATATTGTATCAAACACTACAAAAATGTGTATTGTACAATTATTTCTAAATTAAAAATAATTAAACTAGGTATTTAGAGACCATACAAGAGAATATCAACATTAGGTTTTCTGTTTTCATTCTTCCTGCGCCTCATGGGTAACATGATCTGTAAAGTAAAATAAAAAGTATGATTGATGAATCTTTAAAGAGTGTACTTATATCTGAAGACAGGCTTATTTTCAGATGCAGTGATAACAAAGAAAGTTGATGAAATATGCTTCTACAGTCATAGTTAATACCAGGGAGCTAATAAAAGTTAATATCGAGGAAAGCTTTTAAAAGTTGCATGAATATAACAAAATAAGCAAAACTGCACTTACCCTATTCACAGAGTGAATAATTCCATTAGTGGTAATGATATCACACTGTTTTACTGTTGTGGTTCCAAAATGAATGTTGTCGTCATGATCTCGTCGTACTGATATATATTGACCACCTAATGTCTCCACACGGTTCACAAAAAGCCAAGATGAGCTACTAACACCAGTGCAGCACAACATTTCTGAAAATATCAGATTTAATGATAAAAATCTCATCCAAATTTATAAATTTAATCATTTAGACTAACTCTGAGAATATATATATAACTTAGCCTCTTTTCAAATAATGTCAATTGTTTTTAGGATAGTAAAGTAAAAACTCAATATTTTTCTTTAAAATTCCACTTTCAGTTCATCCCTTAATTCATATGTCAGGTTGCAAAAATGAGTTCTATAATAACAAAATGTGGTCTGTTGTCATCTATACCTGGCAGTATATGGTTTTTAAGGATGCGAGAAGTGAGTTGAGTGTCATTGTGGAGAAGTTCCATGTCTGCAGATTCAAGTTCTTCAAACGCACGGTCAGTTGGTGCTAAAATTGTGAGTGGTGCATCATCTTTCAGATCTTTCTCCAAACCAGTTTCCTGAAAAATAAAGATGAGAATTTGTTTTCTACTAATTAAACTGACTACAAACTCTGATGTGTAGAAAATCAGTAAAGGTTATTTTAGAACCAGGATAAGTAAAAAATTGATTACAAATTTTGAAACATCTTGTAAATTTGCCAGAAATCTAAGACCCCTGCCCCTCCCTTGAAATAAGAATAAAATCTTTAATACACCAGTATGTTGCTACAACAATTCCTCTAATTTTTTGATTATATTAACTTTTTATTATTTATCAAAATAGTGTCACAATTATATATTGGATAACAACTAATGAATTCCATGGGAATTCAATTGAAATTATATTGGCTCAGTTGTAAATATTAAACTCCATTAAAAATACTTTAATAGTAAAAATCATTTGTCTGTACCTCAATTAACTTCAGGAATACACTGTAGTTTCCACTTTTGCGCAGAGTTTCAATCCATGTATTTTCAGGAGGTACCAGTAATCTGTCTACTTCATGAACAACTCCTCCACAAGCTTTATTATCAAAATCTGTAACTCTGGCACATTCTACTGTCACACGAGCTGGAGCAGAATTACTGATGAATGGCCACTATGAGAGAGATAAATAGCAAAATTAATATTTGTAAAAAAAAAGTGGAAACAATTTTTTTTTCAATGTTTTTCAGAAACATTGTTAGTCATTTTGAAAAATTTGTGAAGAACATTGTTTTATAGGGGTATCGGACAACAATTCAATAAACTAACTTACGAAAGAGTAGTAACCAAATCGTAAGGAGTGATCTGCCAAACCACTCTTCAGATCCTGTTTCCTTGAGCCCAAATCACATCCTTGCACTGCAGGACCAGTGGAGTGGTAAAGTAACAAATCCCTCAAAGCAGTTTGATTTCCCCTGCGCTTCTCTATTTCAGCCACTGCTTCAGGTTGTGAGAGGGCCTTATCAGATGGCACAAACACTGAGATGTTACGAGATGAATCAATTACATCTATTAAGCCAGCTTCTTCAAGCAGACTGTGAAATTTTGTTAAATTGTGAGCATCCAAAACTTGACTCACAGACTGGGCTGGAAAAAAATATGATAATGCTTTATTTTCTTAGTTTTAGAAGAACTGCAAAATTATTAATTATACAAAATAAGAACTGGACAAACCAACATGAATAATTTAATTTTAAGATGAATAACACAACTTTTTTCAAACGCATGAGATTAAAAAGTATGTTATCTTCATTAAATCATATTTTATTGGAGAAATTTTAAACATACCTTCGTATAAAACCATAAGTACAATGCTAGAGTTCACTGAAATAGCAATAATAAATTTTAAGTTTGTTTGTTACTGACATTATTAATATGGCTTGAGATGCTATTCGAATTTTTCTGCTCCATCAAACAATTTTAGTTGAAGTTAAAACCAGGAGGTTTAAACCACAAACCTTGATCTATGGATTGACAAAATTCATTTTACTTATGTACTGCAGCTGATCTTCATAATAGATTTTTATTTCCTTTACAGTATTAACTATAAAAATATGAACAAGTGACATTTCTGGCATTTCTTTATAGTTTTGGTTTTCTATTTTATGAATAGGATATGTATTCTCTTACCTGATTCAGGTACAAGGACTTCATCTATGACATGAATGATTCCATTAGTTGCCATTATATCTTTTGCCACAATTTGAACCTTATTTACAAAAAGTTTTCCGTCTTCAGAACGTTCAAGGTGAAGAGGTTCCCCATCAAGATTGAGTGTGGTTGCATGATTCAGAACAGGGGTTGAGCAGAGAGCATGTGGAATCAAGTGATGACGCACAAGGTCTGTAACATGAAATAAAATTTTATAGGCCAATTTGAAAATACACGTTCAGATCATCATTTTTTATTTATTGTTTACATTGATGGTGTAAATATTGGAAGATAAAATGTCCTGTCTATAATATGTTCTCAAATTGTACTTAACCCTGGAACACCTAAGGTGAGCCTCCGAGACTCATTATGTTATATTTTCTTTGCTATAAGCCGTAAATATTTTTGGTGGAATTTCATCATTTAGCTATTCTCGTATGAGCATATTTTGTCTGTATAAATGGTAAGCGCTAGAAATTTATTATGCTTTTTCGTACCTAAACTTATTAAAATAAAATAATCGTACATTAACACCCGAAGTGTGCCTTTCAGACTCATTTCACTTTTTTTTTTATTTCTTTGCATTTTTATAGGTCATTGTTGACTGTTCTTTTCTGCAATGTAAAGCTCCTTTGTTGAGGCATTTTTTGTAGTTACAACTATGGAAAAAGTATTTAGAAGCTGTTGATCATCCAACATGAATAGGTTGGCAGATAAACAAATTCTCCAAGTATTGGATGAATCTGATGGGTAATCTCAGTGACTTTAGTGATGAGGATTCTGACTATATACCAAGTGATGAAGATAAAGATGGGGAAGGCGACCATGTAAGTGTAGTAAGTGAAGTAAGTGATGTGCACGTCATAGCAGATAATTCGGACCTAGATGATGCTCAAAATACAGGTGTTCTTGGAAAAAATGGATTTGTATGCAATAAAATTCCACCTGTGAAATCAAAAGTAAGGAAACATAATAAAATCTCAAGTAGATGTAGTCAAGCTCCCTCCTTTGAAAAGTATTATAACCTCGACAGAAGCATTTGAATTATACATTTCATCAGAAAATGTAGAGAAAATTGCACACTCTACCAACATAGTAGCTGAAAGGATGTCCAAAGAATATAATTTTGAGAAGAGTTGGAGAAAATGTGATTGTATAGAAATGAGAGCTCTGATTGGTCTTCTGATAACAACTGGGCATCTAAAAAGCAATTTGTCCAATGTTAGAATATTGTGGAGCAAGAAGTACGGTCCACCAATATTTCGAGCTACAATGGGTCGTCAGAGGTTTGAAAATTTGCTATTTTTTCTGAGGTTCANTCCACCAATATTTCGAGCTACAATGGGTCGTCAGAGGTTTGAAGATTTGCTATTTTTTCTGAGGTTCGATGATAAAGCTACTAGAAGCATTCGAAGGGAAAAAGATAAATTTGCTGCATTTAGAGACTGGGAAGACAAATCACAATCTTGGCAAATATCTTCCAAATGAAAATCTGACTGTCGATGAACAATTAGTTCCATTCCGTGGACGATGTCACAAAGGATAGTTTCTTCACATCCATAGATCTAGCAGATTTCATACTACAACATAGGTTGACCCTAACTTAGGAAGAATGCAGAAAACAGTTTGTAGCAACTGCAGGAAAAATATTTGTGGAAAGAATTTCAACCACTGTTGTGAAGTGCAACAACTGCTGTCTGTGAATATATCTCAAAAAGAGAAAATGTATCATAATTTATGGCAGAAATAATATCTACCAATATATGACATTTGTAAAAAAAATTGTAACATAATAACAAGCTTAGAAGTTTAATGGTTTCTTTCAATAAATTATCAAACAATAAAAATTTGTTACTTAAATATAAATATATATATATATAATTTTTTGAGTTTTGAGAAAAAAATATTAATGAGTCTGGGAGGCTCACCTCAGGTATCTACGATTGATAGAGAACTTGGGTATTCTAGGGTTAATAAAAACATTTGATGAATTAGATGAATTGTGTAGCTAATTTAGTCATTTAAAATTAAGTTTTATTATTTGTATATTCAACTTGTGATTTATTTTGTAGAAAATATATGGTCAAAAAATGAAAATTAGTTTGTTATTTTTATTCATCACTTATCAGTGACATAAATTTGATCTTCTTGATTCTGCTACAAAAGCCATTTGGGTACTCAATTTAATGTTTCTTATCCTTCCTTTCTTATCTGCTCACAGCTTAGTTGATAGCATGGGCAAGCATGGGGAAATGAAAATCTCATACTATTCGTCCTTATAAAAGCATGGTCTCCTGCTCAGTCACATCAAAGATTCATTTCAATCATCACCTTTATATTATACTCTATAATATGATTTATTTTTTGTGGGGCTTTAGGGTTCATCAACAGCAAGGCCATTAGAGCCCTTACTCTCTATAATATGAACAGAAGATTCGATATCTAATCACGGTCATTACTGCACTATGTGCTAATTTTTTAAATTTTAGTACAAGTTGCTTTGTTTTGAACTACTAGCAGAAGAGTTTGTGGTGCCTAAAATATTATTGCATCAACTTATGTTTCCCTGTTTCTTGCTCTAACAATTTCCCAACAATTTTCTTGCTCTAAAAATTTGTAACTATTGCTAATTTTTCTATTGGTTTAATATGAAGTATAGTTAGTTAGATATTTCTATAATGTTCCTTTTCTGCATTAATTTTTGTTTATTTTTCAAACATTAACCATCAAAATCACTACGTTCTTTTAGAAATTCCAGATTTTTGTTGTTGGAGAGTTCTATATTCTTTTAAATCTGGATCAAAAATTTTGTACCAAAAGGATTTTGTGGTACCAATTGGAATTTTATTTTCTGTGAAATCGTATTTTTTAATCTTTTGAAACTCTGTATCATAAGTAATTTTTTGAATTGCAATTATTCTTTCTCAATTTTTAAAGTGGTTACAACCCTAGGAGTTTATTGTTTCCTTTTGACCCATCTGTGAAGTAACTCTTTACAAAAACTATTTTGTTTTAAAGTTCTTGTTTTGGGTTCTTATTCCAAGTCGTGTATATTCAAATTAATGTAAAAAGATATTAACCAATCTAAATGCAAGGATTTTGATTTTGGAATGCTAATTGGCAATCAGTGCTTTTAATTCTCCTCAAGGAGATTTTTCCTAAGTACTACAAATTTCATCCATTTCTAACAAATTTCAAATTCTAAATTTTTAACTGATTATTAATTTTATCTGCGATCCTTGCATATTAAGGAGTTTTAGGGTATTTTCCACATGTTTCACATTTACTTCAGCTAAAATATTTTCAACTTATTCATTTCATGTTTAATTTGTTATTCCTGAAATACTGGAGATCCTTTATTATTTCCGTAGAACCCTATGCTCCATCCCTATTATAGTATTCTGTATTTCCATTGCATTCAGTTAACGTCGAACAATATCAGAGTTTATTTTTAATTTTTGAAATTTAAGTTTCTACATCTCGCGTAAAGAAAAGCATGTCTGAATAGGATACTTACTTCTAACACAAGTCTCAGCATCCTTCAATCTTTTGCGGATAGATGCATCCAATTTCTCATAAGCGGAGTCAGTGAATGCAAACAGAGTCCAATGTCCTGGCTCTGATAGCTTCTTCTTGAGGTCAGTTTTTCCCAGTACTGTCAAAGAAAGGACATTACAAATAAATTCATACATTGTTTCAGCCTGTTCCTTTATTTTTTATTTAATGTTTTTTTAGTTTTGACTTGATTTAACCACTTATTAAAGCTAACAACAATTTAACCACATAGAATAAAATGTGAGTGGATTTTTGTGTTCTTTAAAAAAGAAAAATACTTTAGTGCAGAGTTACCAGGAACTCTGAAAAAGAGTGTTGTTTATAACTAGATCTTTTCTATCCATCAAAAAAATAAAACTTTAGTTTTATACTGAAGAGTTTTTCTCTTATATATCGAGTAACGCACTTACTTGCTGTAAGCATGGTGAATTGTTCATCTTGACCTAGACGTTCCGCCATAGTTTGCGTTACTGGCTGGAGTACTCTATCGACTACATGTACAATGCCATTTGTAGCATAGTTATTGACAGAAGTAACTCTGGCACAGTTGGCTGTGATAATGCGCTCACCAGCTGCGGGATACACACTCATCCTAATGCTGCTGTTATTATTTTCTGTCACAATTTCCTGAAAGAAACAATAATAAATTTCTTTGATAATCAATACAAGGGAATTAGGAAACAATTTTGAACTAGATTCAGCATTGCCAACTTGGTGACTTCTACATAACTTTTTCTCTTTGAATACAATCATAAATACTTACATTTCTATTAACAATTTCATTGATATCATAGAAACCAGGAGTCATATGTCCAAGAACAATGCTACGCATACTTAAACTTTCTTCCTTGGCACTTGCAACACGCTTTTCACGTTGGTCAACTGAAGAATAAAATTCAACTTGGTTCTAGAAAAAAAATTATTACATTCAGAAAAATAATTTTAAGTAAATTTTTTATGTTTGATGAAATAAACCAAGATGATTCATGCATAGGGATGGACGATATAATCAAATATTTGTTTTCCTTAGTTTGTTACTTACAGCTTCCTGAAAACTCTCAGTAAAGTCTCTGATAGCATCATTAGAAGGAGCAAAGATCGTCTTATTGCTTTCCTTCACATGATCTTCGAGACCAGCTGTTCGAATCAGCTGAATAAAATCCTGTGCTCCAACATCTCCAAGTGTGTCCATCATAGGCTTCATATGCACTGCAAATATATTTGATATGTAGTTACCATGCATATAAATTTAAAAACATAATACTTGAAGGTTTGCACTTTGACAAAAAATTTAGTAGTTTACCTTCCACGCATCCAGGCTTCCCTTCAACCCTCTGATGTCCGTAACAGCATTGATATTTGACGACAAATGTCTTGCGAATTCCATGGGAACTCATTCTGTAAAAAAATAAAACAAAAATTTAATTTTCCATTGAAGAACTATTTTTAAATACAAAGAGCGTTATAAATTATACTTTTTAATGAACTTAATAATTTGTTATATTCTTGAGATACATCCTCAATACACTACGAAGAAAGAAGAACCTATGAATAAAATGTTGTAACACACTATGTCGTAATTTTTTTAAATTTTTTTTACAGGAATGTTAAAAACCAATTTTGCATTGAAAAAGGATTCTAAACAATAAGCACCAATAGCATCTGACATTGTTTAACTTCATTAATTCCTGTTCATATGATACAACGATGTTTGATAAAACTTTGGTAACTATTTTTGGATTACTTCAAGGGATTTGAGTTGATGAGTTAACAATGAGACTGAAGTGACCAGTTGCCAAAGAGAATTGAATGGGAGCTAGAGTTCCTCCCTACTTAAACTCCTCAAAAATTCTTTTCTAATTGTTATCTTCTCCACCAAACGTATGTGGAAAGTAATTGTGAAAATTCTCAATTGCGAGATATTGACAGGAATATTCCCCTTTATGTGTCCCTGATATCCGTGGACGTGTTTGTTAGCTGTCTTTCAGTTGCGCTTCTATTCTGAATTAACAGATGTCAGGTAAAAATAACTCTTGCTTCCTATTCCTTCAATTTTATTAAACATTTTGAAATTATTACGTTTGAAATATAGATGAATTAATATTCCACATTTATATTCATTCTGGTTTTGTACTTTACTTACTTGGTGCGACACACATATGAGACGGGAGTTTGTTGGCAACTGGAGAAATGGAAGGAGCCAAAGAGTGAACCAACATCTCCATTAGCCTCAGAACTGTTGGATGAGTTGGTACTCTCATCTATCTCCTCACGTTCCACACACACATTGGGTCTGCAACCACATAAACAATATTAGTTTACTTATTTCATCTCTGTATCAAGTGCGCTGAAACATGACATGAACCACTTTCAAAGATTCTTGATCCTGTGGAGTTACCCTTATATTCCTCAATCAGCATGGATTGCAATAGTTATTTGACAAAATGCTGAAGAAGTGGTGATATCACATATCATTATTATTGTGTAAAAATGTAAAAACATTTGGGTGCAATTCCAAGAAACCATGGCACTATGACCCAAAAAATATTAGTGTTCAATATAATGTACGTTAGATTTTGCATGTGAATTATTGATGAGATATGTGATTCACTCCTGAAAAAGTTGAATGACACCCATATCTATTTTCTTTCTTTCTTTTTTACTTTTATTTTTTTAAATTCGTGTTTCCAGGGAAGGGGGGCAAGTTGCTTTCCTTCGCTACGCCCATGACCTTATGAATGTTGTATGTGCACGTATAGGCAATTGATCTCGTTTGTGTGTGGCTTCAACGTAGGACCTTATTAAGGGAAGGTTCGCTTTTGACTAATTGGTGATTTATACAGACTTTTCGAACGCAGAAGAACTCTTACATACCTTGAGCTTTTATATAACTCCAATAAGTAAAACTCTTACATAACTAGAGCTCGAGAGCTTCTCTTGTTTTCTCTCCCTACCAAGCGCCAATCCGCTCATACGGGGAGCTAATGAGGAAGTGTGTTACCGCCCTTCAGACATCTTCATGCAACCCACGACTGCTCATGAAAATCGCTCGTTTAAGGTAGTTGGTTAAACGTATAAAGTTTGTGTCAATGGATGCAATACTACATGTCGATATTGATTTTAGTTTTCAAGATACCGGCCATTTAAGCAACATAGACTATGTGTCTGGATGCAATACATCGTCTCTAGTAAAAGAAAGAAGAAAATATTATGTTCGAAAATATTTTTTCCTGCATCTTAGATGAATTTCTTAAAAATTGTAACCTAAGATCTATATATTTTTATAGAGGTCATTCTGAAGACGTTTATAAATTTATGTTCTGTCGTTGGGTCCGCCAAGAATTTTGCGCCAACGGAAGGCAAAGTTGCTTACGGAGACAAACTATGAGGACATAACCCAGGAGTAAACAGAAAAATGGTGAAGTTCAACAAAAATCGTTCGTTTTGAAATATATTAAATAAATAAATAAATTTATTGTCAAAAAACAGTACAAACTGCGTATGACCACGTGGAGGGAAAAAAAACTAATTTACTCTCCGGAAGCAAGCAAGGGACCATCCCATCAATTCCGATCAAGGGCCCTAAGGCAGAGGCGGATTCAAAAAATTCAGCAAAAATTCCTAGATAAGATAAAAAGTTAGCTGCGAGTTATAATACTAATAGAATGTCAATATGTTTGTAATTTTAAGCAAAAAATTACATGTAAGTTATTATCGAACTATAGATTATTCTGAGTATAGTGCTTAAAAATTGAAATAACACTAAATTCACGATTTATTGTTACAATAGACCCGCCCCTAGACAAAGCCTAGAGAACCTGTATGATAAATCCGCCTCTACCCGAAGGAAAACCGGAGAAAAACCCGGGCCAGGATGGCCAGGATATTATAATCACAATCATCAAAGATTTTACGTATGCACGTTCTAAAAATTAATAATTAAATGCAAAACGAAGTCTTTATATTTACAATAAAGCACTGTAAGTATGTACCTAAATTAGAAAAGAAAAGTACGTGAAAGGTCTGGGTGGAATTGGTGGACAGTTGTGGAAGGCGAACGGGTGATGTAGTGGTTAACGCCCCTGCGAACAAATAGGAGTCCCGGGTTCGATTCCCGGCTCGTCGCCATTTTCACCTGACTGATTTTTTTTGTGGGGCTTTACGACTCGCCGACATCGTCATTAGAACCCTAAAATTTTGTATAGGTAGGGAAAATGCAGTTACGCACTAAGGAGAGCCAACATGTCTCTCTCCGCGTGTGGGAGTCGCCGAATGACTCGACCATACCCATTAAAAACCCTCCTGAATTACAATATACCCAAACATATATCAAATAGAGAAAAAGTTCCTGAAAACATTATAAAAACTGAAAATAAAGAAAAGAGTAAATTTCGAGAGAGAGAAAATGTAAATTTAAAGAAAAGGGAGGGGGGAAAGAGATTTAAATCCAAACCCTTCCGAGAAATTGTGGGAGGAGCCCCGTTTCGTTTATGGATTTGAGTAATGACATACGAAGAGAGATCAGATACTATTCCAGAGGTCACATTCCTGACTGAAAGGTATCACATATTTTCTCCACGTGCAGGGTACACGGAAGAAATATATGCAGTGCGACGGCAGAAATATATAAGTTTGCGGAGAGTAAGTCCGTATGCATGTACTCGCACTATTGTGCATTGTGGTCGCAACGCAGTATTAATCAGTTTTTAAAGCGCTAAATCGCAATTTGATATTTCATTTGAAGATTAAGGTGCATACCAAATTTCATCTCTATGCGCATTTTTGCTTTGTGGAATGTCTATTTTCCCTGAACATTAGAGTCCTTCTCAAATCTTGAAGTCAAACGAGTTCACTGTTCATATTTCTTTCCTCATAACTTTTTTTTATACAAATTAAATTGTCATCACTAGTTACTGCTACTCATAATACATACGAACTAATATATGAGAAGATAATTAGATTTTTGAGTGATTTACTGACATTACTCGGCAGAACCGCTTAAAAGAACACTGATACTGAAGTACCGATTATTCTTAATCGACGCGGGACAATTCTTTCATTTAAGTGAACTCTAGAAGCATGCCGTTTTCACTGAACACGAATTGATTTATATATTTTTACCTTTGGTGCAATTGTGGAAGTATGTAAAGAAGCAGCATCTGCTAAAATTAAATAAGTTCGAGTATTAGGAAGTTTATTATCAAGAAATCAATTTACTTGCATCATTTTTAAACCAAGCGATTATATATTATCTCGATTTGTGCTTTAGTTAAATAGGAACACTTGGAGTGTTTATGAGGCCTTCCAAGGGAATAATGTGATTTTTTAAATAAAAATTTGGATAACTGAGGTACATACGGGAATCATGGCGTCCTAATTTGGCATAATTGCTGAATAACACTATTAAATAATTACTAATTAAATTTGCTACAAAAAGTATAATAACATATGTAAAGTTGTATGCAATTGCTTGAGAATGAAATATCAACCAAATTTATGAAAACGATATGCTATTGTCATAACGACTTTTCGCCGTGATCATATTCGATCTGCTGTTTCTCATTTCTTCAGACAATACTACTCTCATGACTACTGTATGTTCCACTGTTTTACTAGTACTTAGTTCTTTAATGGCTAATGAACAATGATATGGGCAATGAGCACCTCTCAGAAGCTTGGGAAAGCCAACACTCATTACTTCAGCATTGCTTGAAATCCACCGTGATTGCAGATGCTCAGGTTTTTCGGACCAAAATTTCACTCCCTGAATACCGTTGTAAAATATAAGTGAAATGGAGGGATATATCAATCGCACATGGCTACCGACCGATTTAAAGTGTCTTTTTGCAAATTTATTATCCTGCACATGGGAACATAGAGTTACTAATAGTAAGTTGAGGTAAGTTTTAAATAATAATAGTGAGTCAACGATGAAGTAGGGGAGAAAAAGAATTTAAAAAAACTCTGTAATGAATGTATGTATCTGCAAATGTACTTTCTCATTTACGGTGCGGCATTATCTTCTGGGGCCAATCCACTCAGAGCGTTCAAACTTTTAGAATTTAAAAGAGAATAATTCGGATTATATGTAAATCTGACCCCCGAAATTCACGTAAACTTTTATTTAGAGAATTAAGTGTTCTCCCTCTCCCTTGCATATACATTTATGAAATAGTCGTTTTTGTTAAGACAGAACTATTAAAATCCCACTTTTAGAAGAAATAGTATAGTTTACGAACACAACACTCGTAATAATTCATAGTCCTGGCGTGTCAACAACTCTTTGCCAAAGAGGCCCTTATCATTCAGGAATAATTTTGTATAATTCCCTTACCAAAAATCTAAATGATATAAATAAATTGAATCTCTTTAAATCAGCGGTTAAAAGTTTTAATGTGCTACTGTTTGTGTAATGTGAAAGAATTTACAGATTTTAACAAATGAAGTTAATGAGAGTTTCAATTTCCAAATAAATATTGTTTTCCACATGACTTCGGATGATGCAAGTGATGATAATATCTCTTATACTTTATCACGCCATTGTTATAATACTCTATAGTACTGAATAAATTCCTTTAGACATGAATGTTGATTTGGCTCCCTTTGTTTATTAATAGTTTATTTCTAACTGTACGCAACCTTGGCACTTTGGTTGTGTGCATTATCTCTGTAGCCCCATCTGGGTCTCCGGGTTTTCCTACGGGTAGTGGCGGATTATCCTTGGACGGGAATGTCATAAATACTTTTGTTTTATTGAATACCGACTTTTTACTGCACTAATATCTACAATTTATTTTGAATAATAAATGGATAACAGTAGGTATTTATTAAATAATTTCTTTTGTAAATATTAAATTCGTTACTGCCCATGGGCCCTTGATCGGAATTGATGGAATGGTCCCTTGCTTGTCTCCGGAGAGTAACTAAGGTTCTTCAGATATTCAGTGACTTTGGGTAGGCACTGTTCAGTGTTTCACTTAGCTGTGACTGTCTTCTGAGTGCCCAAAACAACACGTTTCACAATTCCACTCGATTTGAAAAATACAACTATCATTTTCTTCTTTACAGATCGGGATTTTCTGACAGCTACGGGTGTGTCCTCATCTTCCAAGGCCCAAACTTTGTTTTGAGTCTTGGTCGGTACATCATAATAGTACAGCCACGTCTCGTCACCTGTCACGATGCTGTTTACATACCGAGATTGTCCCTTATTAAACATTTTTAGCATCTCCCGGCACCAAGTCACACGTCGCCGCATCTGCTCTTCAGTCAGTCTATGCGGCACCCACAGATAACAAAGTTTCTTCACTTGTAAATGCTCATGCAGAATCAAATGAATGGCTGATGCATTTAGGCCTAAGGTATCCTCTATCGCCTATCTTTGTCAAGCATTTTCCTCACGGCAGTAATGATTTCTTTCGTAACTGACATTCGTGGTCTTCCCGTCCTTTTAGCGTCCTTCAGAGTGAAATTTCCCCTTTGGAATTCTCTGTACCACCTGAATATAGTTGTACGATGTGGACAAACATCATCTAGTGCGACCGTCATTTCTTCTAAGCACTGGTCTACGTTTAAACTACGCGAGAAGTTATACCGAAAAACTACCCGTATCTCACTTCGTGACCACGATGCCATAGCAAGCACTTAAAACTATCACTGCTAATGAACAACTGAGCGCATAGACATGGCGCTACGACTACAGTGCAAGTATGAACATGTCTCAGTACACAGCAGCATGCAGCCACCTGCGGCTCAGTGTCACATCATATTGCAAAACTTTCCTAGTACCCTTTGTATATCATGCAACCCAAATATCAATTATTTCCTTAACGCCACATGCAAACACGTGTTGGTGGAACAGGGAGCGTACAAAAAGACTTCCTCATAAGTTGTTGGACGCTACTGATTACGGACGAAATATGTTTTTGACTTCTCTCGCATTGAAATAATTTTCAAATTGTTACTTACCCTTTCCACCAAGGCTGCTGCGCTTGTCCGAAAATGTTGAAGAAGGTGTCACCGAAGCCTCCCAGAGCTGTGCCTTCATCTGCAAAAACAATGCAGATTTTTAAACAACGAGCGTATACGATAGCGCTTGGTGATTTCCCATAAGCAATAGACAAGCAAAAACTAGGAGACAGAAAATATTGTTAATTATCCTGTGAACTATTTTAACAACAGGGAAGAAATATTTGACGCCGTTTAAAACTTGGCTTGTTAAAAACCTTTCAAAAAGATCCAACTTAAGCCCTGTCCTCTGGAAAACATGAAATGACGAATTATCTTCCAGTTAGGCTGTGACCAGGTTTCGGTAGTTGTGTATGCTGATGTATCTGAGATAGTTAAAGGGAACTCCAGGTAAAAATTATTGGAAAGGTGAGATGTAGAAGCAACTCCGCCTGCAGCACTGGTGGGTGGATTGAGTAGCTTGCCAGTGCTGTTGCCGGTTCCAAGCCCGGACAAAGGAGGAGGGTTGGGTGTTGGGCCAGCTCATCATCACCCGCAAAACACGTACAATGCTAAACACCCCAGTCAGAAGCCTCGGATAGATAGGTTAGTCTATGGAACACGGACCCGGCGATGTTCAAGGAAAATGATTATTGGAACTTGGGACGTAAAAGAAAGAAAGGAAGACCGAGAAACAGATGGAAGGATGATATAATAAAGGATATCAGGGAGATGAACGTCAAGAAGTGGACGAAAAGAGTACAAGATAGGAAAAGATGGAAGGCGGTGGTGGAGCAGGCCAAAACATTCCACAAAGGAACGTTGTAGTGCCTAAGAAGAAGGAGGGATGTAGAAGCTTTAGTATAGGTTCGCAAATAATTTTAGTCTTGGACTACCCGCAATCATGGTGTCTGCCACGGACTTCTCATCCTACCCAGCAACTCCCAATCACACCATCAAATAAAAAGGCACCAGTATGAGTAACGAATGACAAATATATATTTAAAAAATAATACACAATTTAGAATGAACAAAGAACTCGCATTAGTTAATAATTTTCCTAGGTTTGATTTCGAATTTTAATCGTGGTTCGTGGTCGAAATTGAGACATTTTTGGTTAATTAATTTTTTTGACATGAAGATAAACATAGCTAGCTAACTTAAGTGGGTAGTTAGGGATGGAATGAAGTCTGCAAAGCCTTGTGTCCGAGTTGTCAAGTTTTGGAACGATTCCGCATTTCCACTTGCGGGTCTTTTTCCCACAATTCTAATTTCAAAATAGTTGCTTCAAAGTGGAGACAAATTTATATCAGTTCCCAGCATTTTGATATTCAGATCATTGAGGTGGTAGAAGACTTCGGATAGGTACTTTAGTTTGTAAGAAACCCTAAATTGTTCAGATTTCTTTGAGACAGCTCTTCAAAGCAATGGGATTGTGCATGGTCTACCAATAAGCACAACTTCACTTCATCACGTCACTCCCAAAATAGTGTCTGTTCTTCTTTTTGAGAGTCACCTTTATTCGGTGTGCATTAGGAGTGCGAAGTGGTCTCTTTGCAGAGTTGTGAGAAAGATTTTCAGCTCTCTACCTTTGATAAAATTTATGTCCTTGATGCATTCGTCCTATATTTGACTAAATGATTTCTCTGCAGTCCTTTTTGTTGCCAATGCTTCCCAATGGATAGTCAGTGACGCTACTCGGAAAGAGCGCTGCTCCACGGATTCTATCTATTAGTGTTCCATAGATGACTGAAACCCTCGGTGTCTTTCTTTCAAACTTACCATTAATTTTTATGAGACCCCCAGTGGAAAGGTTGTGGACCCCTGCAGGTCGATGCACCTTAAACAACTGAATACCCAAACACGTAATATCGCACACGCAATTAGATTAATTAAAACTCAGAAAAAATCTCGGAAGACTATACTTAAAATTTCCAAAATAAAAATTGATATTTGGCTGACAACTTGTAGGTTGTATGGAATTTATTTTCAAAATCAATTTCGACTTCAAAACTGTTTTTTTTCTTCACTGTTCCTTCTGTTGTATATTATATTTGGATTCAGCGCTCTTTAAAATGTATAACAGAGTGAGTAGGGACTAGAACGTTAGTGGTAAGTGGAAAATGTATTTAAGAGTAGACTCCCTCGCGTACTGCCGGACCTCAAATGCCTTTCTTGCCCCCAAAATCCGGATCTAATTTGTATACCTAAAGCGAGGGACGTACTTAAACTCGACAGATTCTCAGGTAAAAGGATAATTTCACCATTAAACTCGTCACTTCCTTAAGGATTAGGTTCACCTGTGCCCGTCCCGTGAATCCCCAGACCGGTGGGCAGCTCTTTCAGTAAACAAGTTTGCTTTACCACAAAAAATAATTTTTTTCCTCCATAAAATTGTGATGTTATATAATAATTGAGATCTACGCTTAAAATGATGAAAAATGATACCAAACACGACCTTAGTGGCATCAAATGCTCATTTGACTATTAGTCCAGTAATTAGGTGATGAAAAGAAGCATGTCAAAAAAAGCTTTTTCCCTTTCAATATTATTTTGGTTTTTCGTCTATAACTGTAAAACAACGCTTTTTTAGAACAAAACATTCTTGAACAGAAAAAAATGTACATTAAATTTCTAACAAATTACATTCTGTACCGTTTTGTCACCAGACGAAAGGAAAATGCTAAAGAGCGTGATTAAATTGACAAAAATTCTACAATGGATCTAAATGAATTATAACTTGAGAACTACAAACTTTTAGAGAAACTGTCTTCATACGAAAATGAAATGCATTAAACGTCCTACAAAACGCGTTATCCTGGATATTTTTTTCTGATAATCTGTTTATCCTCTTCTGCGCGTGGAAGTTTCGTGCATATCTATGTCGAAGAATCGATACTTATTATTTAATTGATCAAATAGGGTAGTTCTGATTTTTTGATATGTTGATATGAGCAAGTTCTGATAATGAACCGAAATTTTCGACCTCGACCGAAGTACTAGAAATAAACAAACAAACAAAAACAGTAAAAATTCAACAATTCTCAGTTTGCATGGATTTTAACTTTGAAGCAATGGGTTTTAGAAATAAAATGCTATGTCATTTTTTTAAATTCAGTGAATTTACAAGAGTACCAGAACTCGAATCGTATTTGGACCACAGACACCATGCAAGGGAAAAAGTACACGTTGACTCTACTACATAGATGTGTACTTAAGTTTAACGCGCACAAGCGGACAAACAGATCATCAGAAAAAAATACTCTGAAAAACACATTTTGTTGGACGTTCAATAAATTTCATTTTCATATAAGGACGTTTTCTCTCAAAGTAAGAAGTTCTCAAGTTATAATCAAAATGCGGGAAAAATAAGTTTTTTGATCCATTGTACCATCGCGCTCTTATGACTTATCCATTCGTCTGACGACAAAATGACACAACATAATTTGTTGGAAATTTCATATTACATTATTTAGATACAGTGGTGTTTCGTTCTAAAAATGTGTTATCAAGTTATAAGCGGAAAACTGAAGAAAGAGCATTTTAGAAAATCTTAGTCATTTATGTTTGTTTGAGTTTATTGTTGAAATCTGAGCCTGCAGCTTCGTTCTTTCCCCTCCTTTCTTGTTTTCCTGGTAATTTTTGAAATTAGAAATTATCGACCTGCTGCTAAAAAGAATACATTTTATTTGAACATCAATGAATTCTTTATAATATTAGAGAAGCATTTGATATATTTTATACAAAATAGCTGACAACAATAATATAACACATACTAGGATATTTTGTCTCTAAGAAACATACAGTGACTGGATTTGGAAACTTGAATCTATTATTCAGAGAATTGCTTGAGAATTCTAGAATTCAAATTTCCCAAATATCATTTAATACAATTTGTTCGTATATATTATTCTTATATATTTTGTTCTATATATTTCGTAATTTTATGTGTCGACCTCCGGAAACGTGATCAATGGCTCTCTTGTAGTCAACACCCGCACATACATTACTAACAACAATACACGAGCAACTCATGAGAAAACACCCTAATTATGACGATAAAAGAAGACGTTTCGTGCTTGAAAAAAATATTTTGACGAAAAATCGAAATTAAATCTAAGCTTTCTTAGCGTTTACCCCTTTCATTTTCGACATTGAGACGAATAACCAAACCTGCTGCTATAAAGATCTGTCTTATTGTTTCATTTGTATCATAAACTGCATAAAAAGCACATTTCATGATTTAGAGGGAATTATATATTGTGTCAGAAATAAAACCGAAGCCAAAAAGTTCTCCAAAGCCTAAGTGTTTGGTTCTAAAACCTGAAGTGCCGAACGTAGGTGCACTTTCTAGAACCAACGTATTTACTCTAGTACAATAGACAAAATAATTGTTTTCCTTTCAATCATATGTTTCATGAAAGCATCAAGAAAATTATAATTGGAATTCTACGCACATTGTTCTCGGAATCACAGGTTGCCAAAACTGATATATTCGTCAAAATTTCGGGACCGTTTATTTTTCACGATTACAATACTTCTTATATACTATGTTAACAGAAGCTTAAAACTCAGTAATGTCATAAATATGTCGTGTTTGAGTTCATTTTGATTGGAATTATGTGTAGAATTCAAAAAATTTCAGATAATGGGAATAAAAATGTTTAATTGATAGCACATTAAAGAACTCTCCAGTAAATGACTCATGAAATCCATTAGCGGTAGGTCGAAGGGTTGGCAGGATAGTGCGCGGCGGGCGGCAAGCCATTAGAGTAGGTAGAATCTGTCGAGTTTGATGGTACCCAAAATTTTTAATCCTTGGCCCAACTTTATGACCATCAGGAAGTGTCGAGTTTAAGAACTCCGAAAGCTACAGAGAGAGAAATATTATGAGGAAGAGGAAAATAAATAATAATAGAACAACGAAGAATATTCGAGAAAACCTCTCATCTTACTTAGTGACATAGCTCTAGTGTAGAACAATTTGCCCTAGACTTCAGATGCAAGCAAGCGGAGTGCAGGGATTTTATTGAACCATTTAAAACAAATAAATAGTTTTTTTTTCGGTTCTCACTTAAATGTGCACCTATATAAGGAACATAAAAATAATAAATTCCAGTAATATTATTGTTTAATATAATTTAATAAATAATATTTAATTATTTTAATAAATACATTTGTCGCGGTAACTCTTATCACAAACCCTGATAAAAAAAATAAGTTCATTAGATAAAATATAGTTTCGTGAATTGTGCCTTTAATAATGGACCAAACACAGATAGTATATTACTTCAAGCAAAATGTCGAAGGGACCTTGAAAGGAATTAGTCCCAGGTACGTAACTGTGCTGCGTACTCGATTAGAGGACAAAAATTTTAACAAAAGCTCCCTTTGTTCGAACAATTCTGGATGCGTTCTCTTTTACTTAATTTTCCGTTTCAGTGTAACCGTATTTCCGTTCTCATGGAAATTCACGTGTGTGAGTAGTGCGTAGCAACGGACACTGCACATGAACAAAACAAATGAGCGGAAATTAAGAAATCAACTTCAGTTTGCGTTTCTTGATTCCTCATATTGTACAAAATTACAATCACATTAGAATACAATCAAATGGTGAAATCAGTCATAATAAAGCTAAGGATTGTAAAATAATATAGACATTCAGAGGGAGATTACTATATAAAAATCAGTTAATATTTTATAAATCTGAAGTTCGTCCTGCTTCCCCCTAGTGGGATGTAAACGTTATACGGAATACGACTAGTGGCCGAGCTTGTTAAAGAGAAATTTTGCCAAATTTAGACAAAAAGTAGTTAAAAGACCTTGATCAATGTTCGGACTCCACATATAGAAAGCTTGAAGCGCCTCTGAAAAACTTTGCAACATTTTTGTCCTAATTAGGGTTTAATAGTATAAGTTTAGTTGTATCACGGAACCAAAAGTAAACACAAGTTATGAATATTTTACTCCATTTTGCAACCTACTTTCATGACGGGCCAGTTCGTGTGGTACCAATGAGCAAATGTCTTTTCATATGTCTTTTGTGGTTTTACTGCTTACGTGAAAATTTTATTTTCTGTTGGGGGTTACCTTAAGAGAGAGAACAGAAAATAGACAGGTCTATGTATTTGACGTATGTCTTTATGTCCGTAGCAGAGGCGTATCGAGGATTTTATTTCGAGGGGGAGGAATAACACATACTATATATATATATATATATATANTGTGTGTGTGTTTTTATAATTGTACAATTGTGTGTGAATACGCATACTAATTTGTGGAAAAATACACAAAGGGTAGGACAATTTTATTTCCGTTTCGGGGGGTTTGATCCCCATTACCCTCCCCCTCGGTACGCTCCTTGACCTTTGACCTATGACCCCAGCATGAACTATACATATTAAATGTAAATTTTAATTATATTTCTAACAAGATAACCCGAAGAATTTGAAAACTTGGTAGAAAGTTTTTTTGGTAATACTTACGGACCTAAAATTTCAAAATTGTACTGTCATAGCATTAAATTTTAATTAAATGAAATGAAAAAGCCGATACAGCCGATCTTACAAATACTAGGAGAGTTATTTACCAGTTTCAAGACAAAAGTAGCTGTTTTAAATACATAAATTGAAAAAAAATCTTATAACGAAAAATTTACTTGGATCCAAAGCTAAAGCATCGTCTTAAATCTGTAAATATTGTTTTAAGTAAACAAATTTGCATTATGTGTAGGGGCCTGTTTTAGCAAACAAAGTTTTTTTTATCCTAATAATGACAGTGTATGGTTATTCTATTAAAAATAAAATAAAAATATTTTTAATACAATTTTTTTTCACCGGAAAAATACTTTTCTAACTTAAATAAATACTTCAAATTTGTCGAAAAATTATTCAACATTTTCATGTTTCATGTCAATAATCCAAAACCCGGTAAGATATTTTGCGGCGGGGGCGTCAGGGAAACGTTACGCCATTAAATATGACGCACAATTCTCCTTTTGGTGATGGAAAAATAATTACGATAAGACACAGAATGGACGATGTCGTAACCTTACCAACATCTCCGTCGTCTTCGTCCTCGTGGTCTTCGAGGCTCTCTGCGGTGGAAGATCCTTCGGTGGTGCCTCGACTCAGCCCCAGAGATTGAGCCTCCGTCTTCACAGACTTCTCCAGTTCCTGGATTCTGCGAACAACGAACAATCCGGTCAAGCAAAGACAAGTGCGGTAGCAGTGGTAGCACACCTGTGGCCGAAGCAGTTAAGTCCCGAAGGCAGAGGCGGATCTAAACCGTAATCAAGGAGGGGGGCGAAATTTTATAAATGGTATTATAATTATTATTGTAAATATTATCATAAATATTATAACGATTTAGTTTTTTAATATAATACATCAATTCATCAGATAGATAATTAACAATTCATTAAATTTATTAATTGTAAATCCGCCACTGGTCCCGGGTTCGAGTCCCGGTCCCTCGCAGGGTGCAAGCAAAGACAAGTTGGGAATGACACGAATTACATATATTTAACCAGTTAAAAGCGAGCAATTTTATGCTCTCTCAATAATAATAAATAAACTTTATAGTAAGAAAAGCAGTTGCAAACTGCGTATGACCACGTGGAGGACAATAAACTAATTTACTCTCCGGAAGCAAGCAAGGGACCATCCCATCAATTCCCATCGATAATAAATGGATAACCGAGGTTTAACCGTATATTGTTAAAACAAAATGTTTTTTTAATAATCGTAAAAAAAATTATGAAACAGAACCAATACATTACCATGTACCACTATTTGGAATCCGTTGTACACGTAATTTCTAATATTAAACCACTGCACTAAAACGATTCTACCCGGAGATGAGACCGCGCCAGTTCGATTTTTCATCCTAATAGCCGTTTTCCAGAATATTAAATAGTAATAGAAAATTCCAGAAATATACGTTCTTAGATACGTGTGTTCACACATTTCTCGATTAATAGTTTAGTATATGGGAAAGCAAGGGAATGCGGTAGCGTACCTACGAGGCGTCCGCCCCGGGCCTCCGAATGGATCAGCAAAAATTATAAAAACACTCACATTTGAACACATATACGTTTTTTAAAACAGTAAAATAAAGAATAGATGAGTTTATTGTAAAATAAATTAATAAAATTTGTACTTCAATATTTTTCATTACACCGATGCGATCGATATATACTTGTTGCCAAACAAACAAGTTTGTGTGTGACTTGAAGTTGGGGGCCTCCTAAAAGACTTTTGCCCGGGGTCTCATTAGATGTAGGTACGGTACTGAGGGAATGTAATTACAAAAAAAATATTTCAAGCTTATACAACAAGGGTGCCCAATCTCTTAAAAGCAGTGAGTGCTATTTTTATACGACTAAAAGTATATTTATATTTGCCGTTGTCTGACGACACCTTATGTTCTCATGTGACCGTTAGCAAAACGGGGACGTATATGCAATCTACTTTGTCTCTTTTCGTTATTATTCCTCTTTTATCACACCCCTTAATACACATATCTGGCCCACCCACTCTGTGAAAATTTCCTATCGTGTTTGTGTCGAGAGTACATCTTTACAGCTCTCCATAATCAAGACACGATCTTTTTGAAAGTCTTGCTACCATGACTATTACCTCCGTGTCGTAGTATCCGCATTTTCAAAGTACGCGGTCTCGTTCTTATATTCCTTGACCACAGATACATCCATCGTTACATGTCTTTCCCCATCTTTGCAAATAGCTCCCAAAGTTGCCGTGCCCGGTAATTATTTCCATCATTCTCTTTCAAAACGCCAAAAGCGCCATTCTAATTCGTTCTCAGAATACGGAATTCGAGCTTCACAATGAGATAGTTCTCGGCCAAGATCCGAGCAGCCTCTCAGATGGCTCAGGGGTTAGCATGCTTGCTCACTTCCAAGTCGCTCCGGGTTCAATACCCGGCGGGACCAGAAAAAAAATAATGCTTTTCACTTCAATGTTCCAGTTTATATAACTGTAACTATTGAAAAGCGAACCCTCCTTCTTCTATCCACCTCGCACTTCCCAGTATTACTTTTTACCTCTACCTACTACTGACATCTCCACGTAGACCAAGTTATTGGTAAACTCAGTTGACCGGTCCACCTACTAACTATTGCCCCAGCTCCCACCTCCCACGTCCTCATGCCCGGTGCAGATAAACTTCAATAGCACTAAGCTACATTTCCTATTTCCAAATACTACAATTTTAAAAAGAAGCGAAAGTGTGCGTTTACAATTCATGGAAAATGTTTCTCTTCATTTTTAGCCTTTGTGACTTAAACGTAGATTGAAAATGTAAGCTCTCTTATTTCTCAAATTGTACTTCTTCCACCCTAAAATTAGACGGAGCAATTTTGCATTTGTGTTCTGGATAAGTAAACACGTTCTCTCAATAGCAAGGATTTTCCTAACTCCAAAAAGGGGTTTTCCCCTTATAAAGCGTCGTCTTCCTCTGAATATCTAACGTCTTTTAAAGTTCCTAAAGTTTGCGTCTGCAAAAATATCACTATTTCTTTAAAAAATCCGTTTTTTTTTTACTTTTAACCTTGTTCTCAGAAAATGATCTTAGTCGGAAATTCTAGTGTGTTGTAGAGAGGTGAAGTACTGGACCAAGTCCGCAGAACATACAGTTTTGAAACCCTGAAGTATAGAATTTGCGGATGTTACAGAAATAGCTGTACGTCGCTAATACCACCGAGACAGAAATTTCTCACCCGTAGGTAACAACATTATGATTGAGAACAAGGAGGAAAATTTTCCCATCACTGAACAGCCGTCTTCACTGGGGTTGTTCACGACATTTCCTCTCACGAATTCACAATACTTTTGAAACCGCACTTACAATTCGAGGTTCACTCAAACTTCCGTCATTTTGACTCATTTCAAGGGTGTAGATTCACGTCACAACAACATTACGTTCTGTAATTTATACGCAGAGAGATAGATCTTTATTTATAACAGGAGATTGTCATATGTTATTCCGCTTAATTTGTTATGATGATATTTGTGATTTTTAGTTTATTGAATTCCAACTTGAGAGAGAGAGTTGATGTCTTTCCTTTTTCGAAACAGTTATTATTCATTATTCAAACTATGTACTAAATATTATTGTTTCAGGACAGACATTCATTCTCGGTAACTTTCTTATGACCTATTGATAAGAAAGTTACAGTTTCTGTGAGACCATTTTTCGAATTTTCTGGTCAAATTTCTTTGTTTACTCTCACATTAGTGGATCTTGTGTGTAGTTATTTAATTAGTTCATAATTTATTGTCTTCCACATGGTCGTAGGAAGTTTGTAACAGTTTTTTTGACAGTAACAGTTCGTGTAGTTTAAGCCATATTTTATGGTACAAACTAGTAGTTGTAGCTAGTAAAAATTAGGTGTATGCTATAGCCCGATATACATATTTTAGACGTAAAAGATTTGACTACAGATTTGTGGCATTAAATTTTGGGTGAAGTAGAGCCGAGATAATGTTTCAACTTAATGAATGAAAGACAGACAGTGTAAAACAGTCAATTATATTCTATATCTTACATTGTAGAGTACTGCCGATATTTAATTGGTGAAGCAATACTTATGTGCGCGCGTTAACGAAAGGGACTCCGCCATTTATCCCTAATTAGCAGCGGTAACGATTTTTTATGAATCAACATGTCTGATACTTCAATGGTTAAAAATCAAACACAAATCTTTCCGAAGTTTCAGAAACATATCCTGAATATATTACGATCAACCAATAAAATTTCTAAACGTAATTAGGGACTAGACCTGTAGCCATAGTCACATGGAACTCTTCGTTAGTTTTTCGTTCCTTGTATCATATCTATCTTCCCTCGAATTATGTTGTTGACAGAGGAATAGCCCTGAACCTTTATGTTATCTCTTAAAAATGTTATGGAGTTGATATCAAACTACTACGGTCAAATTTGTCTCGCACGAAAGTAATGACTTGTTTTTTATTAAGGTCGAACGTTAAAAACAGTGATTAGAAATTTGCTTCGAATTCCCTGTATTCATTGCTCTCCATTAATGGGAGAATGAGAAGTTGAAGTCGATGGAGCTTGAAGTCTTGTTTTTCGGCGTGCGACGTACTTGTGGGGGTCGTCCATGTACAGCAGAACGCCTCTCAACTCCTCGGATTCACCGGCCTACCCCGAGGAACATCTCTCTCTCTCTCTCTCTCTCTTACAGCGCACAGGTAGTGACTGAAATGTTAGGTGTGCAACGTGTTTGTGTCGTCTCTATTATTTCTGATATTAGCAAATGAGAGAAGAGTATCAGATACAAACAAAACAGGAAGAGAAATGATAAGAAATGCGTTAATTACACGGTGGCGCAAAAGCAAGAAAGATAGGTAAAACATATGAATATATCCGACAGGTTGCATTTGTACGAAAAAAATTGGTTTAACCCGACTAGGAGCACAACAGAATTTATAACAGGACACGGCGACTTCTATGAATACTTGAAAAAAAAATAGGAAAGAGAACAGATGGAGAGTGCATTTGTAAAAAAAAAGGGATTGAGACACCAAGACATGTACTGTGGGAATGTAAGAACTATGGAAAAGAAGTGGGAATGTAAGAACTATTTACGTAACTATGCAAGAATGGATATACTAAGCATGGAAAAGTTGTGAACAATAATCGACAGACAGGAAATTTGAATGATTTCAAGAATGTGCTGAAAAAAATAGGATTCATTAAGAAATTACTAAGAAAGCAGATAAGCGCGTGCCGAAACGACGACTGAGATACGAAGTGAATAACCAATCGAGAAATAAATATAAACATGGTGAGAACTTTGCTTCGCTCACAGCTATAGGTGCAAGGTGACCAGAGGGTCGAAGAAATGAAATGAAATGAAAGAAAAAAAAGTGTTGTGGCGGGTAGAACAGGGGAGGGGGGGGAATGGATTTCGCCTGTTTGATAACCTGTGTATGTATTTTAGATATGTATATATATCCATTAAATTTTCAAAGTTTATATAAGTTGGTAATGTTTAATTCTCTTCGTGTCCTTTCATGTATGTATGTACGTATGTACTGGACAATGAAATGAATTGCGTCCCATTTGTTCGTTTATTCGTGATATAACCTGATAAAATTGTTGGCTCTTTTTAAACGGAAATCGATATTTCTTGGGAACCTCGGATTAACGGACCAAACGGGTCACAGAACCGACTAGACCGATTAAGAGGGGTTCTACTGTACTCAACCGTTCAGTGAGGGCACAAGCCAACGAGGAACGAACAACGGTCAATGTATCGAAATTTATTCACATTTTCCGAAAAGCAATAACTTTTCCCAACGGGAGATGGAGGAAGGGTAATTATTGCGGTGTAATTACTGTGGGAGTGTGAAGTATCGTCCAGAGGGGAAGGGGTGCAGTTTTATGTTACGTAATTTATAGACAGCCCCATAGCAGCTGCGGAAGCTGCAGAAGGCCGTTGCGTATCGCTTGTCTTCGCTCAGATTGGTGCAGGTCATGTCCAGCCGCGAGGCTACTCTTATCACACTCCCGAACTATGCGCCCTCGCTCCATTTCTTGCTTCGGCGACAGTCAGAGGCGTCTCGCTGCTTCCCGCTTTGACATTATATTACTCCCATCAGCGGATGATAATAATAATAAATTTATTGTCAAAAAAACAGTACAAACTGCGTATGACCACGTGGAGGACAATATACTAATTTACTCTCTGGAAGCAAGCAAGGGACCATCCCATCAATTCCTATCAAGGGCCCTAAGGCAGAGGCGGATTCAAAAATTTCAGCAAAAGTTCCTAGATAAGATGACAAGTTAGCTGCGAGTTATAATACTAATAGAATGTCAATATGGCCTCTCAGACCGTGTCCTGCGCGAGACGCTAGAGCGGCTGAGGTGGAACTGGGGCTCCAAATTAGTCAAATCACTAAGAAATATAATTGAAGACCTTCGGGGAAAAACCAACTTTGTGCAAAAAATAATAATAAAAAATCAGGAATTGAAAAATCAAGTTTCACTAAGTCTTACTTAGTGTCTCACTTAGGTCTGGGTGGAAGTGGTGTACAGTTGTGGAAGGCGAACGGGTGGTGTAGTGGGTGACACCCCTGCGATCAAAGCAGGAGTCCCTGGGTTCGATTCCCGGCTCCCCGCCATTTTCACCAGACCGTAAGTTATCAAGTTTCACTATGTTGGTTCTTCCCTGTAGGTCCCTATCTTTAGCCTTCATTTTTACGAGAATGAGTTGACTCTTCAGTGTTTGGGAGCCACAAGAATGTGTGTACTCCTCCTAAGCTAACATATGGCGTTAATATCTCAATTCGCAAAATAATGGACAAAGTTGGTTTTTCTCCGAAGGTTTTGAGTTTTCTTTATTTTCATTCTAATTGTTTAAATGATACATTATTTATTATGAAGTATAATACAGATAAAACGTGATTGAATTTGTATCTATCAATAAAAGGTTAAGTACAGACAATATTTGGGAAGTCGCTTGACTTCTTCGAAATTCTGAGCGCGACGGTTTCGTGATTCATGCATCACCTCGGGAAAAGTGAAATATCTTTTCGAAATGCTAAGTGACATACAGATTAAAATGATGTAAAAAATACTACGGAAAATTTTCTTCAAAATTAAACTTATTATATGTTCGTAATTTAAAAATCAGTCTATTTTTGAAAATAAGTATTATCTCCGTAAGATGTAATGTATTTCGCCATCAATAATTATTGCAGTTATATCATTTAAATGGTCGGTGAAGTGTGTTTTTTTTAGTTGAAATCGTAATAAATATATTTAATTCTGTTTATGTCATAAATTTAATAAATTTTAGTGAATTAATTGTACTTATGCTAGTGGTAAAACCAAAGGGAGAGTTATCTCGTAGTTTTTTTGGGAAACGCGAAGGGCAGGTTCTGTCGCTTCACTCCCAACGAATAGATCGAGAGTAATATGATATGAGAAAGATGAAGGAACTAATACTAATTCCTCATGAAAGATGATAGAACACGTGGAATTTCCCAATTACACCGAAAACTCAAAATTCGTGATTGATAAACATAAAATCTTCAGCACCGGGGGAAAATATTTTAAATATTTTTTGGTGCCGAAATATTAAGAATAAGAATAGTTTATTTCCAAAATAATATTTACATGAATACAAGACTACTTAAATTGTTGGAAAAGCTATTACATAAATTATGAAAATAACTTTAAATTAGTTCTGCGGAGAACCTCTTTAATAACGATTAATAGTTTAGTGTCCAAACTCGATAGAACCAAACTTAGCACTATCTCTAACACTAATAACTCGTCGAAGAAGGTCAGCTCCAAATGTGGATCAAGATTACACCATGGACAAGTTTTGGAGTAAACACTTTGTATATCTTTGTGCATGATTTCAGAATATGTTCTTTGATAATACGTTCGTCAGGCATTACAATAGCTGTGATCCCTGAAATCACCTACGTTCAGTGGTGGCGATTACGGGGGGCGTTTTACGGAAAGATAAAAATTTCATTTTAGCCGACTAAAACTGAGAATTATAAAAAAATATTACACCATCCCTGATGTGGGTCACCAACTGTCTTTCCTTTTATTTATTTTATTGTTTAAATCGTAGTGGAATTATGCAGAAAATATCGTGTAAATGAAAATTGTCAACATTTTTTTGTCCCCCACCACTTTTGATTCCCAATCTATGTTCCCTGTTGATCGATATTTTCAGCAAGTAGTTGAATGACCCCAGTTTGCTTTCACCTTACTCGGTAATAACTAAATCCATTTGTAACATTAATTATACCAATATTCCTCTCTTCATAAATTGGACGCTTCATTATATTTTTACTGTCTCCTACTTTGTTTCCTGAAAGTGCATTGAAGCAATGAGTGTTGCGTCATTTGAAGTCATCAACTACTGGCAACTACTCGCAACGCATCTCGGAAGAATCCCGATGAATCTTTTATTTCTTCACGCAATAATCTATGCAACCAATCTCACAACGAAATTCAGTACCAACTATGCAAATGAAAATTTGTCTAATGATGTATCTGTTTTTGGATGCATAAGTGTTTGTTGTAAATCACTACCCATTAACCCAGATTGCTAATTACATGCTAAATCAAGAAGGTGTTACTGTTCGAGATGGACATATTTCGTATGTTGCAACGGAACTACTGCAGACTAAGTTCCCAAGATTTCTTTCGCGTCTGGTTTTGAATTCTGTGCCTACATAATCGCTCTTGAATCCTCCTTAATTTCTATTAACCCTTTGAAGGTTGGGTAGAGGGTATCACNTTAACCCTTTGAAGGTTGGGAAGAGGGTATCACAACACCCCACGTATCTCATTATTTTGCTATTTCTGAAACAAGTTTATCTCGTGAGCTGAAACTATCTGTACCTTCCAAACTATTAAGGGGTGATTGCGTCTGTCTTCAATGCAATTTCCGATGTCTGCGCGCCGTCATTGTTCTCGCTAGGGTTTATTATTTGAGAAAAATGTGCCATGTTTAGGGGTAAATGTTAATGGCACAGAACATAATTTTATTGAGTTTTTTTCATATTTTTTACGTGCTAATTATTTTAAAAATACCTCAAAAACAAATGAATGTAATACGTTTTGTGATTTATGCATTTGATTGTTTAAACCTGTGCTACTAAATAACCTTTTATTACGTCATTCAGATGAGTACACTTTTTATTACCAATAAATTTAACATTAAACCGTGTGAAATAATAAAAATGTATCCCATATAAGTCCAAATAGTTTTAATTATCTGTCCACGTTCCGCCAAAAAACACGCAGTTTCTTTTGAGGTGACATAAAACCCAACCAGGCCGTGAGTGCATATATTTCTTCCGTTCGCCTTCACGTGGAGAAGATATGTGATAACTTGTGTCAGGCGAAATGTAGTGGTTAACACCAGTGAGACCAAAACAGGAGTCCCGGGTCCTATTTTCGGCTTGTCGCCCTTTTCGCCAGACCGTCAATATCACACATCGTTACACGACCTACTGAAGAGTTAGAAATATTTGTCACACACAATTGTGAATCAAACCACGCGTGATAAACAAAACAAATAACTCGAACTTACAAAACATGCTGTCCAATAATGAATCATAAACGTACTCACTAGAACAAATCGGGAAATGATGTTGGGAGTATGTTCGCAAGGAATCTACACCATGTTAAATTGGCTCTATCTTCGTAATTTTTCTTTAAACAATGCAGCCAATATTTCGCTGTCAATTCTACCATTTACGTCTATTGTATAATCTAGAAAAGAAAACTGTAGGAAGATCTTTTAGCATAATAATAATAATAATAATAAATCTAGGTCAAAACCTTGTCCCCCGCCCTGTCCAAATACGCCCTTGATATTGAATCAAACGTATGGTGCATTGAGATAACAAAATGGATGTGAGATCAAAATCCAGAAGAAGGAAAGCATTTCTTCAAACCTGTGTGACATCTCAACTTTTGGATGAGATATCTGAACCTTACATTGTGACATCCCAACCTTACAGTATCCGAACTTAAAAGGTATTAAGAGCTTTGGAGAATTTCTTTCCTTTCCTTTGGATCCTCACATCCATTGAGTTTTTTTCTCCATTTGCTAAACCGTTCGGGGAAGATGCGCATCAGCTCTTGAAGATCCCCCTTTTGTACTCGGAATGGAAGAAGCGAGTGCACCTGTGTCCTTGGAAGGAGGCGTGCGTGTGGAACATGAAGACGTCCGTGTGTGTTAGAGAACGACGTCACGTCGCTGCGGAGACCTCACGGACGTGTGACTCATGTGACACGCGCCTCTCCCACTCACTTGTTGGCGGCGATCGCGTCGCGTCTCTCTTCTTGTTGATGAAGCCACCTGCGATCCACTCGC
>NNCF01126241.1:56697-73666 GCA_002313205.1 Laupala kohalensis | reverse complement strand
ATCAATTCCGATCAAGGGCCCATGGGCAGTGGCGGATTTAATATTTACAAAAGAAATTATTTAATAAATACCTACTGTTATCCATTTATTATTCACAAGAAATTGATAATAGTGCAGTAAAAATTCGATATTAATAAAACAAAAGTATTAATAACATTCCCATCCAAGGAAAATCCGCCATTACCCGGAGGAAAACCCGGGCCGGGAAATATTTTTACTGTTCCGTTTTTCCAGTCCACATAAAAGTAGTAGTCCATATCAAGGAAATTGCAGAATAAGAAAAGTCAAAATATAGGTCAATGAACCAGAATATCAACGAATCTCGATCACGCCCGTTCTACTGAACGAAACATGGCAAATCGAGTGTGGACGGTTCACGCAAATATTTGCCTCATTCTTTGATGTGGGACTGAAAACCGAGAAGAGGACGGATACGGGTCCGTGTATTTGCGTTTTTACTACAGTAGAACAAATACATCGAATGCAGACAAATAGCTCATCTACGCTTGGCCGTGTTGGCAAATACGCAAATACGCAACGTCAAGTGAAGTGCCGACATGAAAGAAATTTATCAGTGAAGACCTGATCGTCTGAATAACAGTTTCCAAAGTGTTCGGGAGTATAACTAAGATCCGATGATCTCAAATGACGTAACGCCGGCAATTTGGGATTCAGGTCTAAGATCTTCTGGGATTAGGTCTGGGTGAAAATGGTGTACAATTGTGGAAGGCGAACGGGTGGTGTAGTGGTTAACACCCTTGCGATCAAAACATCAGACCCGGGTTCGATTTTTTCTCCTGGTCCTGGCTCCACTAATCACATGTGATTGAAGTCTGTTTTCCAGAAATATTTCAAACGTATCTCTTTGTTTTGCAATATTTCATGTCATATTTTTTATTCATTTTGTTTTGTAATTGTCGAAAAAATTAATAAATAAAATGACATGAAATATGGCAAAACAAAGACTCACGTTCGAAATCTTTCCGAACAACAGACTTGAAACGCGTGTAATTAGTCAAGCGAAGGCTGCAAATAATTGCTTTCTATTGCAATATTTCGATTGGCGTGTGCCTTTTATGATAAATAATCTGAGATGACAAGAAACTGTCCATGAAGCACTGCAATCTGTTGTTTTATTGTTATTTATTGCGCATTTACAATCTATTCAAAGAGAACATTTATAAATATTACAACTTAAGAAGATATATTTTAAAATGTTTGAGAAATAACTATAAAAATGTTTAAGAAGATATACTAGTAAAACAGAATTGTCTGACGAGGAGATTATGTTCTGAATATTCCATCCCTATCTATTAAAATCCATGAAAATGAAAATAATGTTGTATCTCCTCTCTTAATTATATATAATTTTATTCCTGGTATATTCTACGTCAATCCCTACGCCCGGTTGAGTCACATGCACTGTGGATTCAATTTATCCAAAATCCGTAGACTGTTTATGTACACAACGGCTTTTTTGACAATAATGTTTATTTATTTTATGCAATCTAACCATAAACTTAAGTTTGAAGTAAGAGTGTGTCTGTAACCAAAGTCCATGTAGAAAATATTATTGGGAAAATAATATTGTGGAAAAATAATATTTTGGAATTTTGTAGAAATAGTTTGGAAAAATTTTGCCTGCAGTCATGCGCGAGAAACGACAAGGCGAAAAGAAAACAATAATTAACTGGAACACGCATAATCATTTTACAGTAATATAAATTGAGGCATTAATAAAAAACTTAAGTGGAAAGAAATAATTGTATTCGTGTAAAACGTTCTCCTTGGCAACGCCAATGTTGCAGTAATTGTTGTAAATGCCTTCTGTTTATAGTGTAATTGCTATGACGGACAAATGTTAACGTGGGCGTATACTTCCACGCGAGGCTAATGTATTGTGCTATAACACTTGCGGAATCCGACATTATAATATTTTATTTTACTATTTTTACAATAATTTGTCGTAACGCCAAGCAAAATTATGGATATCAGGAGTGGCACGTACACTTATTAAAAAAATTATTCATGTTTTAATAATTTGGCACCTACAACGTTTCAACAGAACTTCTCCATATTTTAGTTACTTGACACAAAGGTTTCAACACAACCCTTTAAGTTTGGATAAAGCTTTGTTGTTGTTTTTTAAAGCGCCGTCAGCTGCAAGTAATCTAAGATGATTTTTCCGTAATTTTTCACAATTAACTCTGGCATTTGATCAGATTTATGTAACCCCAGTAAAAAATTGTTTTTGGGCACAACTTTGTCCATTTACATACCTCATACTATACAAAGTAAGACACATATAATTGACTGGTCCAACGCAAGAGACTATTTCCTTCGCATTTTAAATATTTTTTGAAAATTCTAATCTCGCAAATCGACGATTCAATGAATATTTCGTTTTAACTATATTCTGAATGAGTCACATTTTAATTGGACCGTCCAAGTACGTGTTTGCGAGTAAGCTGTCCTTTAATGAAAACTGTAACCAGTTCCGTACTTAATTTGTAAGTCTAGTAACTAGAATTACGTTCAAGAAAGTTGTAGAAGGCAGATGTACATCACAGCTCATAGAAGTTTTATTACTGTAGATAAATCAGTAAGCCATTCTTCATTCCGCTAGTAACTGTAGATAAACAATACCTCATCATAAGAGTTTATGTCTCCATAGTTAGTCCCAAAACACATTAATAAATAAATTCTTCTCATGTCGCAGAGTATCATTTGGATAACATTATTTTAGTATACTTACATCCATTCAATTTAAAACAATTTGAGAAACTATCTATAGTTTTGGGTATTCTCGAAGTAGATAATTGGCCAATAAAATATTTAATGAGGAGTCCTCTGAAAACATCTCCACACAATGATAAATAAAACTGTTATTCCTCTCTTTAATTTTACGAGTTTCGTTAAGTACCAGTCATTTTACCTGAGATAAATGGAACTCCAATAACAAAAAACGTGCTTTGGAGACTTAAAATCCCCCATGAGTTGTACAGCTTCGTTGGTTGGTTTGTTTGTCTGACAATGTTGTGGCGATTGTCGAGACAACCGAGCTTTGGAAGAACTCGTTACAGCAATTTCATTGTTTTGATTCCATGCGTTGTTATTTGCGACGGTTAACTGTTTTAGAACTTCCTGTTTCAAGTAACATTTTTTGTCCATTTTCATGGGCAGCACCACGCTCTATGTTCAGCATGGAGCATTAGGAACAATTTCATTTATTTAAATTTCATAGCCGATGAATTATCAAATGATCAATAGCATTGCAAAACCTAATTGTTTCTTAATCTTGCTGAATTTTATTTGGTTGATTTTTTTTACTCCTAATTTCGTTTTTCTTTTCAACATGAAAATAAGAATTTCAGATATATTATTTATTAATTGTGAATAAGCAGTCCTTTTTTCCAGAAGGGTTTAACGTTTATATGACAAACAATATTTGCTCCTTGTCAATACATTAAAAAAATTAAACGTTGGATACTGAATAATTGCTTTTAGAATTCTATAATTTTTTGCGTAATCTTTTCATGCGATTTTCGGATAATGAGTTCAATCAGAGACAGCTAATAATTACTCAGTTGTCGTGCGGAATTAATGGTTACTCAATTTTTTCCTCGTTGAGCTTGAGCAATAAGATAAGGGTGAGTTTGTGAGAAGTGTAGCTGTTCTCTGACAGAGCATCACCTACTAATTGATTGCAGAAAATACGGAGACAAATTGGTCTGGCTGCAGATTTACCAACAATTATCGGAAACGAAACGGATGATGTTAATAAACTATTGAATTTGTGTGAGTAGATCGGGGCTCCTTCCACAAGTTGTCGGGAGGATTTAAATTTGCATTCTTCAATCCTCTTCCTTTACTTCTTTCCTTTTATTCTTCCTTTCCGTAGTTTGAAAATTATAATTTTCAGAATTNGGGAGGATTTAAATTTGCATTCTTCTTTCCTCTTCCTTTACTTCTTTCCTTTTATTCTTCCTATCCGTAGTTTGAAAATTATAATTTTCAGAATTTATTTAATTTTTGATATAATGTATTGGGCTACTGTTTCTTTTTCTTTCCTCTCATCTTTGTATTTAGATATTTGTTGAATTCAGGAGGGTTTTTTATTGGGTATTGTCGAGATATTCGGCGAGTCCCACACACGGGAAAGAATCACTACGAAACTACATTTTTCCCCATCCGCAAGAACTCTAATGACCTTGACGGGCCCTAAAGCCCCAAGGGAAAAAAAAGATAAAATCTATCATTAAAAATATTAAATAATTGTATACAGAGGCCTTTGAAAATACATCAAATGAAGGACGTTACTGAGAGACAGATATTTGCGACATTCGATTTCCCGTATTTTCTGCAATCCCTCAGAGTTCTACGGGACGACCTTAATTAATGTTTCGGAGTAACTTTATGTTGTATTTTACCGCTAAAGCAATCCGTAAACGGATGAAACAATTACTGCCTGGGTTGACTCGCACATATTTAGTTTAAGCGATTCCCAAAATTAATTTATAGAGTTTACACATATCACTGATTGTTCACTACGTCCGTCATATATCCCAAACGCACTTGATGGAGAAAACCGCCTCTGCCTTAGGTCCCTTGATGGGGATTAAAGGGATGGTCCCTTGCTTGCTTCCGGAGAGTAAATTGGTATAATGTCCTCCACGTGGTCATTCGCAGTTTGTAACTGCTTTTTGACTATAAACTTCATTATTATATATTATCAAGTGTTTCTTCATAANGAATGGGGTACACCTGTCTCTTATACACATCTAGATGTGTATAAGAGACAGATATATATATATATATATTACTCAATAACAATTGACGAATACATTTTATTTACAGTTTTCGTTTTTACCTGAGACTATATTTCTTTCAACATAGAATTATAATACGGGGAAGTATGAGTGTCGAGGAACCCCAAGGTCAGCCTGTCAGGAAGAATGCCTCGAGGTCCTTGACACCCTCTCCCACCCCTTCCGCCTTTTCATTGAGGTTTCGATGCACTCCGTGTTAACATGCCCAGCGGCGCGTCGGCTGCGCTGTGCTGCAATCAGTTCTCCGTCTTCGATAACCAGCGCTTTTTCCGTTGCGCAGTTTCCTTCACTAATTGTGTTCTCTGCGGTCGCAGGCAGCAACTGTACTTCGCTCTATACTCACAACTTGATATATCGCCATATTGGTATGCCACCGGTTATTGATTAAAACACGTGCGTCACCGTTACAGATTAAAAAACTGATCTCATAAAAAATGCAAGTCATTTTTTCATATCTTTAATCTGTTGACACTTGTCCATTGTATAAACAAATATGAGACAAATCAATTTTATTTATTTATGATCTAATTATCGTTTCTAATTTCTTACGCTACGTATTACGAATTTAATGGGGAAGCTTCCGGAATCAAACTTCCCCCCCCCCCCCTCGCAAAAAAATTAATGAAAACAATTCGTGTATTTTGTAATGAATAAATTATGTGCGGTACTTAGGCCAATTATTCGCATTTGATCGTGAAAATAATAATCCGAATCATAAATTACCTGAAAATTGCGTAATTTTGCACCAAACCCATGTTTCCAGGTCGTTCCCAAAATAAAATCCTGGATCCGCCACTGATACTAAAGGATACCATGCACGACAAACGTAGTTCATGTAAAAGAAAGAGTCTTGTGACCTTTTTCGCAACAAATCAACATTTCCCCGCCAACGTAAGAAATAGAATTGCTGTGGAACAAATTCGAAACAGATTAATTATATTGCGGATATTTCTAAACATCTCACGATGGTTTTTAATCACAACTTCCGAGAGCCTACTCGTGGGGCTCTCGTGCTGACGGTGCATCTGACGATGGTATTTACGAGCAAAATGACGTCTCCAGTATCTTAATTTTTTCAGCGATAATATTAATTTGAAAATCCATTGAATATCGAACAATATTTAATGAAAAAAATGAATAATGAAACAAGTGTGATGTCTCAGGTGTTAGATGTAAGTGGAAGCTAGAGGTAATTTTTGAATTCAATTAACTTGTATTTGTGTGCACTGTTTAATGATAATTTAAACCTAGAACAGATTCCTAGTTCTTAACTCCTTCACATTTCTTATTCCTACCAAATGTGACTCCTCAATAATTAATTACACTAACATCTTTTAGTAAAACTTTTCAATAGTTACGGGAGCTAATAAAAGGTTAAGTGCAGGTTAAATAAATACATTTAGTTAATTTAATTTTATTCTAAGCACTCAATTCGAGACAATTTAAAGGCACTGCACAATTGACTGAGAGTGCTGTTTATCAAAGTATTTGCTCTACAAGAATAAAGCAAAGTGAGTGCAAAGTAATCATTTCTGAACTCAAAATGATTTGTCCGTAGAAGTTTAGCCTAGATTTGTAATTTCCCTGACTAAAGATGTTTGTTGCTGAACTAGTAGAATCGTGATTTTCACCACGCAATATGCTGATATTGGAATTTGAAATATTTGCGTTGAAGCGTCCTTAGCTGACAGGCGAAAAAGATTGAGTCAGATTTATTGAAGACTTGATATGTCTTCTTAGTAAAATATGTTGCTAAAGAAAGATTTTATTTACGAAAATGTTATGGAATTAAAGTTTGGGTTCAAAATTGGAAAAAACAACCTGTTTTATTCATAACTTATTTCAACCAAGGGGGTCGAAAAAAAATTGCCTAAATTATAAAAAATGGATAGACTACATAGGATGAATATCATATCATTTACTTTTTTTTGTTTCAATTAAGATATCCTACTGTAAAAATTTAGTAGATATTGTTTAATTCCAACTAAAATCAATTTTCAATCAATATTTTTTATCATACGTCATAAAACTTCTCTAAATTTCTCATGTATGGATTGATTTTTGATTTGGGACAACTTAACGAAGAAACAATGACTTAAATTTATTTTTGGGTAATTCGAATGGGGTACACCGTATGACTTACGTTCCTATTATTATCTCCGACGTTGAAGATATTAAATGGATGATATACTGCAAATTGCCTACATCACTCCGAATTAAATGTTAGCGTGATTGATTTTGTTGAATATTATCTTTGGTAAATACTTGAATTATAGGGTATACATTCTGCATTGTCAATGTCTCCAATTGTAATCATTTGCTCTGGTATGTGATCGTTTATCAAAAGGAATTGAATCCTACTAATTACAGCCATGAATTAAATACAATTAGTGATTAATTTTAGATGGCGCTTTTCTTACAAACCACTCAAAGTGAGTCTAGAAAGGATGTGGCCGATCTATCCCCACTACCGACAGCCGCCATGTTTCTTTCTACTCAAGTTTCTCTTTAAAGAAAACAGTGTGAAGTAGTTTTNACTACTTCACACTGTTTTCTTTAAAGAGAAACTTGAGTAGAAAGAAACATGGCGGCTGTCGGTAGTGGGGATAGATCGGCCACATCCTTTCTAGACTCACTTTGAGTGGTTTGTAAGAAAAGCGCCATCTAAAATTAATCACTAATTGTATTTAATTCATGGCTGTAATTAGTAGGATTCAATTCCTTTTGATAAACGATCACATACCAGAGCAAATGATTACAATTGGAGACATTGACAATGCAGAATGTATACCCTATAATTCAAGTATTTACCAAAGATAATATTCAACAAAATCAAGTTATATGGACTCTCATAATAGAATTAGTAATATATAACAAATACAGAATGATTTAGATGCATTGATAAATAAATCACTCACACAATTGCGTATTTTGTTCCGAATCGATGATTTAGTTTGAAACTTTGGGTTATAAAGATGTTTTAGTATGTCGGTTCGATTTAGAACATCCTTTTGTAGCATAATAGTTAAGCATTTCTTTTTTCTCGCTGCTTACTGTGCAAAAAATATCATTTACTAATTAAATAACTTTCACCACCTGGGATAAACATCTTCTACAACTAATGTTTTCTGGATGACCGCATACCGTCAAAAGACAAAGGTAATTTTTGAGGTTTTATTTGTGCTTCATGCAAGCACCGGGGAAGGAAAAATATTTTGACACAAATTTATTGTAATATATTTCAAATCCATTCTGACCATTCAATTGCAACATCTCTTGGAATTTGAAAATTCACTCCCTTTTGACAGAAAGTGGCGTATCCAATCAGAAACCTGGGCCTGCATCGGCCATACTCTTTCTAGACTTACTCTGAAACCATTTCATATCAGAACTCCGACCACAGCAAAGTTACGACAAGAAAACGATAGATAATTTTAATGCATTTAATTCTACACATAGTTTCATACCGACAAATAATTTCCAAAATTAAAGTAGGTCTTTGTTCTGTATCATAATTGACCTTATTTCACAAATGGAATTATCTTGAAGGTGACTCAATATTTACTAAGTGGTGGCTTTGAAATGAAAATTCAAATACATAATTTTGTTTTAATTCGAATAATCAGAATTTAACTTTTCATAATACCTAGAACCTTTTATTTTCATTCAATTTTTGCTACTCTGGTGTTGTTCACTTGTGAAGGAAACCTGCGGTATGCCATAAATCGAGCTGTAAACGCTATCAAACAGTCGCTTGTCGAAAGGAGTTCATACAAGCAGAAAATTTATCTTCTGCGAACTTTGAGGGCCAATTTTTCAGCAGCAGAACACAGATTCCGCAGAATCGAATATTTCCGGAAACAAAGAATTTTAATGAAAGTGAATGTAAATCAAATGGAGTCTCCAACAATATTTCGTAAACAGTGAGAGATAAAAATTTAAGTCATAGCTACTGGAGAACGATGACCGTCACAATAAAAAAGAAAGAAAAAACGATTTACGAGTTTTTCACACTTTCTCCGCTTGATTCTTGCTAAAATTTCGAGAACGTTATCTTTGAACCCATGATAGTACACACATGAATACACATTTTATACTGTACCGTGATAATGAACAAAAATATAATAAATGTTATCATGGAGGATCTCTCTCTCTCTCTCATCAGTTCTACTCGACCAAAACAAAATGAATCATCTCTCGATGAAAAACAAGTTGTCATTTGTTGAAAAACAAAATGTGTCATCTTATATTCAGTATTCGAATAACAGAAAATGTAGAAAGAGAGAAACGTTCTTAAGCTTGTCTTTTCACATTTCAATATAGTATTTTTTTTATAAAAACTCAAGAAAATTTCATTATATAATGTGAAGAAAATGTCATTTTATTCAGGGGCGTGGGGCATTTAAAAGGGTCTAATATTCCTTGTAATCTTTTATTTCATTCTGATATACGATGTACACTATATATATTGACCTATTACAAACTTATCTAACATAGTTTAATTTGCTGGAGTGCTTTATTATCACGATGTACTTACATTCCATTAGAGACATTTTATATGAATTGATTCAATATGGCTAATTCTAACATTGAATCCAAGATTAATCCGGACGATCACAAGAGGTGGAATTATTTTTCACAAAGTAGTGGGGGGAAAAGCCATAATGGGGAAAATTCCCCCTTAATTTGAACCTGCTTATTCTCAAAGTCGTGTAAGTTTGCCGAAAATTATGCGACATGGCTGTCTAACACAAATTGCCAATTCCTACAAATTTAAGTAATATCCGAATAAATATTAATAATAGTCACAAAAGTGACTATTTGTTGTAGAGAAATACAAGTTTGTAACGCAACAAACATAGACACAATGTAATATTCGTTCCACAGTCTCGACGGAGAAAGGACAGAATAGCGCCACAAGAGCACGTGAATTGAATTGGTGTCCGAGTTTCGCGATGGATTTAAGTTTTGAGAAGTTCGAATGTTCTGCCAACATAACGCGAGGCACAAATATTATTGCTTTTAGGGACGATGGTGAAGTAAAAGCGTTGGTTACATTGAGTACAAACTCTGTACCAACATCAAGCCAGTTACTCTGACAATAAATAAAGAAATAAATATATAAATAATTTATTGTCAAAAGAGCTGTTACAAACTATCTACGACCACGTTGAAGATAATAAAGTAATTTACTGCAACTAATATACAATAAACAAATAAACACAGTACGTTTCGGTTTATTTATTTATTTTTCCTTAAGTTAAATTTTCTCAAAGCAAAGAAACATGTTGAAAGGACCGTAGAATTTCCTATTTGATGTCGTGCCGTGGAGAAGCCGTCCATGGAAAAGGGATTGCGGCCTATCAGTGGTGAGAGCGAGGAAGCGACCCACGACTAATGCGGGAGACATGTCCTCTCGGAAGAGGGGGAGGAGCAGAAGCGTGCTCTATGGAGATGGGGGCGGAGCGAATGCGTTGCCCCTAACGGTGTCTCGGCGCAACGGCCCACCGCGGCCCCGTTTCCGCGGCACTGACGCCGGCTACCGCGTGCTGCTGCACTCCACCTTTCCCTTCTCGAATCCAGGGCGAATGCACACTTTTCTAATAACTACCTCGTACTTGGACGAAGCTAGCCTTAGTTTTCCAGTGTTCGAAGAAAAGAAAATGTAGAAGAGGAGAAAAGCTTTTTACGCTTGTCTTTTCATATTTCAATACAGTACTTAACAAAATTGTCAAGATAATAGCATTTTGAGGCGGAGAGGTCGGCATTTAAAAGGACCTCATACATATTGTTCTTTAAATTTAATTCTGATGTATGTATACATCACACACATACTATACATACTATTTCACTATTTTTAGTGTACAACATAATGATGTACATATATACCATAAAACATTAGTTGAAATTAATGTTTAATTTTGACTATATTTAAGACGACAATCACGAGAGGTGGAATTATTTTTCCCTGGTTGGGAATAAAAATGAGATGTAGAAGTCGGGGGCAAATGTCGGAAAGGTAAAAAATTCCATGCCTCCCCCCTCCCTTCGCCCCGCGCTTCATTTCGAACTATGACTCTGCTAAACCAAAGAATGGACCTGTAATAGTCGGCGTGTTGTTTCTATCAGCGGCCTCCGAACAATAGCCCTCGGGATATGTCAGACCCCGCGAATGGATGTCGACTAATTTTTTTTGTAGGTAACAATAATACTGGAGGGCAGAATGACGTTAATTTGGGTGGCCTCTTTGATTCTAAGAAATATATAACAACTTTTCTTGAGGCTATTGTTATGATCGATGTGGTTCAATAAAATATTATGCTTATTAATACAGCAAATTAAGGTTTTTATAAAATACGTACTGTGTCAACAGCCATGATGAGCTCTTATAATCTTTTCTGATGAAGAGTCTCAGAATTGACAGATATTGTTGTTCGATTTCACACCTCTGTACAACAACACAAGACAGGTTGAGAATGACGCGAAAGGAAAACTTGATAATCATGGTGTTTTTTCAACCCGTTGATTAAATAAATTGATTCTTTTTGCAAATGTTTGTTGATTGTTTCAAGAAATCTACTTTGTCAGATTTTTTTGGTGTTTTCATTAAAATCGTGATACAGTCTTGTGGATCTAATAATATTGTAAATACATACCTGTTAATCTAACCACAGTGGAAACTAAGAAAAAGGGATCGATTCTTTATAATAATTCAATTTGAACCGCCGACTCCTAATATTTTTTTAGTGCAGTCCTCGTGTAAAAAATTTCGGAGACCCTGGTTTATATTTCCGTCAATAAGTTTTCACAAACCGGGAGACAAAATAATTGTGTCTATCAGGTTTTTACCTCGAGAGGTATGTTGGCACGGGGAAGCCATAACGGGTAGCGTTATAGCATTAATATTCTCCTCAATGTATAATCCTCATGACGAGTGCACCTCGTGTTACCCAGCTAAACCTGGAGACAGTTCTAATCCCGAAATCCGTAAATTCTGATGTAGACTTGTTTTCTAAATTCCATTTAAATATGAATTATCCTCGTAGAATTAAAATGCAGTTTAGCCTTCCTAGTGCATTAAAATTTTAATATGAGGAAACTGAGTACGTTTGACTCACCCATACTGTCTCAAGGAAGCGGAACTCCAAGACTTATCAGGAAATTCTATGTAGACACAAGCTATTACATACTCACAGGATATAACTTAAGTTCCTGAAGATTGAATCTCAAAAACAGATGTACAATAACTGTTGCAAATAACTTTGACTTTATCATCCTCAGTTTCATAATACTAATAAATTTATTGTCAAAAAGGAGTTACAAACTGTAGTCAGAATTGAATTGATTGACACATGTTGAAGAATCCCAAAACGAACATTTCCGTCAAAATTTTCGAGATAAAAATTTTCATGATTACACATTTAACTTTCATATTTACTAAGAGAGAGATTACTCATACTTGGTCTCAACGAAATGAACAAAACAAAAAGATTAAAAGAAACCTCTTGATACACACATTTTACCCTATCTGAAAGGAAAGAATATGGCAATCGTATGAATACAATGTTTTCAGTCTTTGTTTCACAAATGTTTTATTTCTTTTTGTGTTCGTACTCTATTGCTTGCAACCACTCTAAAAATATTCTTAGACGAGTCCTAAAGCCCCAGTGACTTTTTTTAATTTAAAAATATACATTTTTTCTCAAAATAAATCCAATAATTATAGAGTTTACATTTTATATATTTGATGCATTCATCTAGCGCGAGATCTATAATTTCTCTGTTCTTTTTTTTTCTGGTCATAGCACCCGTATTCAATTACAGACGAATTATATGCATTATGTTTGGTTTCGACGATGTAGAGGCACCAACTATTTTATTTCACAACTACAAATTATCTCGCATCAAAGAGAATTTTTTTTTTGATTTATGTATAAAAATATTATGTTTCAGGAAATTTCCTGTAACATATTTATATATTAAGAATATTTCGTGGTTAACGGAACACTTCAAAATGTCGTAGAATCGGGGTGGTAAAATCACTCTCTTCTCGAACACGCAGTTTGGCTGTGAACGCAGCTAACAGCGCTAAATGTGGTGCACATTTCTAACCATTTTACAGTCATTAAGAGTGACACATACTGGCATTACTACTTTTCTGAAAGAATGACTAAAACGATTTAAGTGTCATGCAAAGAGCAAGAAAGTCGTTGGAATGATAACGCTGGACCCCTTGTAATTCTGAACGTTGATTCGTTACGGTGAAGAATAACACCCCAGCGACTTATAATTTATTTCAGTTTTAAAAATAAACCCGTATACACACTACCGAAATCTACGTTGCGCTAAATTCGATTAAATTTGGTATAATTTACAAGAATTCACAATTTATGTCCGTCGAGTAAAATTACCTTATCATCCATCCACCAAAGTTACATTTCAAGAGAATAAGTCATTTCTTCCATGTCTTCTAGATCTTAGGAACATATTTGATTGCAGTATAGACACATTATACCGAAAAGCTTCGAGCACATAACATTAATGACTTCAATGATGAAAAATATAAATTTTACTTCGGTAGAATCTTTATGAACAACACATCTACACTGATGTTGAAGATGAAGTGTAAAATAAGTGTGGATAATAACACCCATTGATGGAGAGCTATCACAGAAGAAAATTAACGTGTCATATCAGTCGCATCAGATGAACGCGGTTTTGCTGTTGTAATGAAACTGCCGTAACTGTTTTGATCGTAAATATTTGCAACTAGGAAACTGCGCGAACGTTAGAAGTTGCAGCAGTGTTAGAATTATAGAAAATGTTGGGAGTGGAGGGGGGGAACCTTTTGAATCTTGTTTTTCATATTTTATTAAAGCTTATTAGGACCTCATAGTTTTTGTACTTTTGTATTTAATTTTGATATACTATGATAAAATTACGATATACTGATATAAACAAATCAAACATTAGTTTAAATTAATGCTTAATTTTGACTATTATTGACAATCACGGGGAGTAAAATTATTTTGAACAGTCCATCTTCGTCTGCATAATGAAGTATGAGTAAATAAAAGACGACCTATTTTTAGAAGACAATATTTATTTTTTAGAATTCAGTGGAAAAATATCAATGGGTAAAAAACAAGAACAATACAACACTTTTAAAAAAAATTAAAACTCTCGACGTTTCGGTTCCCATAGGCAACATTATCAAGTGAAATACATTTGCGAGTGAAAGCTCAAGACAAACTAAAATAGTTTTCCCTGATTGGGAATAATATATGTGGAGCGGGAAAAAGTGAGGAGAGAGGGAATTTCGTTGATTTCTCAGAATTCGAACCCTGATTGCAAGACAGATGACAATGAACTTACCTCTAATTCGACAAATGATTGACGCTATTATTGATAAGTGTGAGATATGATTCTTGCTTTACATTTTGTTACAAGATATCAAAGGGGAAATAATGACTATGACTCATGGGCTCTGGCCACGCTCCTTACGAAAAGAAAAACTTGAATATTCATCAAGAAATGTATCATCTTGCTCGTAAATGTCTCCCCCGCTGTTGCACTTCCGAGATTAAGAACTCATTAATGAGATACGAGAGCGGTTCAATGTCTTTATGCGAGTAATATCAGAAATAAATCTTTCATCGCACAACAAATACACGTCTCCACATCTTCCGTGATGAATTTAAAATAACCTTGTTTCTTCTTTTATTTCTGTGTTCGCTTCGGAACATTAATGTTGTCAGTTGTATTATGCAAGGTTAAGATAGTAGCAATTCGACATTCCAATCAATAAAGTTATAAGAATAGTTAAGTTATTAGAAAGACAATAATATCAATGGCTTGATATCTGAGGCGAATTGTTGTACATTATTCCCCATTCCTATCAGAGATAATTTGCGGGTTCTGCGATTTTTATTGAAAAGAAATGTATCTGATAACAAATTTCTTCTGCGCTAAAATGTCATAAAATGTCATAAATGTAACTAGTTTTGAACTGATAAAGGATGTGAATCCACATGAAAAGTTATAATAAAATCACGAATTTACACACAAGGGATTTACTTCCTTCCCGATTATAAGAGGAATATTCTGAAAATAATTTTCTTTGGACCGTTTTTTCGGAAATAGTCAAGCACTATTCCTCTCCTGTATAACAGGAGAGAAGTTGAGGGGATGATTTTGATGACACGTCTGTTGATGAAGAGTTAAACGAAGTTCGCCACCATAAATATATATTGTGGAGTACACGAAGTTCGCAACTAGACGTTTCGTGCGTAAATCGATTCTCTTTCATCGAGGTGGAGATGCGGTGAAGTACATTCAGATTCCTATGATATTTATATCTTTTGTAGAAATAAATCCAGAGAGAATACGAGAACGGATTTTGAATTCTTCACGAAATAAATTAATTTCCAGTTTGCAAATGTCTTGTAAAACTTTCAATTTGTGGAAATTCAAAAACCCTTCACCGAAATCACTATATCTATGAATGCAAATATTTCGGAAAATTTTGCCAAAAGGGATTAATTGCCATTATTTTAATTAAACAGGTATTTTGTTTCGTGACCTAAAGATAGTAATAGTCACGGAAAAGTATATCACGCATCAACGCATACATACAGTACCCACACACAAAGTATCAAGACATGTCAAAATTGACCGATGAATCCTCAAAGAAAAGTTTTAATGAAAACATTATCGGAAAGGAGGTGAAAACCAATCATTACGAGTTTCGTTTGTTTTCGAGAAAGGACCGTGTCATGCATGTTAATGAGTTACCGTAAAAGCGGGTGCTCAGATTGACATGAAGGATTTCTTATGTTCCCAGTGTTCCGAGATAATTAATTCTTCTTTAATTTTTATCGTAAAGTTTTTTCATCTCTTATCTCTTACAAGACTCCTCTTCTTTGTAGCACTTTAATTTTTTTTCTCATACTGGAGCTGCAAATTGGACTTCATCTTTACATAATGATATAGTCAAATTTTCCGTCTGCATGTTTACTTAATACCGAATAACACGACATTATTCTTTAAAACGTTCATATATTTTTATTTTAATTATTTTTTTAAGAAAATATGTTTGTTTTTAAATATAAGTATTTTACATTATGTATTTTACTATATATGTTACCTATTTTGTAAAGTGGTATGTATTGATAGCTGAAAATCATTCCAATAAATGAAATATATTGAGAAAAAAGTTGGTACAATTAATTCTGTGAAACTTGAGAAACCCAAACAATAGTGATCAAGAATGAAAATATCTCTCTCCGAATTTCAAGAATAAATCTATTGAAATCTACCAGATGCATGGGCCATTTGCGATTACACTTGAACTAGAAATGTCCTTAATTATGAACAAGTTTTCCTTCATTCATGTATCGACTGAAGAATAGTTAAACAATTAATGGGATATTCTTAAACGATAAAAATAATTAAATAACAAGTTATTCTAAATCTATTATATTTTATTTGTAATAAATGTAAGGAAGAATAAGAAATGAAATTGCGCAAAAGATTTTATGTAAATTTGACGGTGTTGAATTTTCCTTCGTAGTGTATCAATGAAAACACGTACTGAAGAAAATTTTCTTGGAATATAAAATAACTTTCACACTCGCTAGATTCTCATATAGTGTTGTAGTATTCGTTAATTAATCATATTTCAGCCTGTGAGATTATCGCTTACCCGTGTTCCATCTGCCTCCACAGCTGCTGCATGGGGTTGTTGATGTGCCGACTCCAGTCGAAACCGACTCCTGGCCTCGCGAGGGCCAACGCCAACAACAACACGGCTGCGGCTGAGAATCGCATCTTGACGGCAGCGCAGAATCGAGACGATTGAAAGTAAACAATCAGGAACACCACAGGTGAGGACACGACGCGTGCGCAGTCTCACACTAGAATCTCCGCGCAGGCACCCCGCAGCTTTTATATACGTGGTCTCGACGGGGATCCGCCGGGTCGCTCGCCGCCAGCGCGTATCGCGGCGAAACGAAGAAGCTCACTTGACCTACCAGAAGTTTCCAGCTGCGATCGCCGCCGCCACCGCCAGGCTCCGTCACCCTCGTTGCCTCCGCCTCCACTGCCGCCGCCGATGCACGACCTTGCCCTTGCTCCGCTCC
>NNCF01126241.1:22584-45807 GCA_002313205.1 Laupala kohalensis | reverse complement strand
ATTTTTGAATCCGCCTCTGCCTTAGGACCCTTGATCGGAATTGATGGGATGGTCCCTTGCTTGCTTCCGGAGAGTAAATTAGTTTATTGTCCTCCACGTGGTCATACGCAGTCTGTACTGTTTTTTTGTCAATAAATTTATTATTATTATTATTAACTGTGTAAAAATCTTACTCTAACTGGTTCATCCCACACCACAAGCATCCTCCCCACGTTACCAATAAAAGCACCTCTTGCATAAAATACATCGGATTAGAATTTTTCTAGGAAGTACAAAAAATACATGTTCATATTTAATTATTTAAAAATAATATTATAACTAGCTATTAACATACTCGCTAGAAACAGTTAATAAGTTATGTTAATTACAAACATTTGTTGATTCTTTGAACCGCTGCATTTTCTCTGATACTGGTGGACTGAATGAGCCCTACTTTCGTCCAAACAGGTCCATCTGAGGAAATGAAAGCAAAGTGAGGGCAAATGATTCACGGGAAAATACGGGAGTAACGAATTCTGTATACGAGTGACGTCACCCGGAAGTAACGTTTCAATATCAATCCTTTTGGAGCGATAATGAAAACAATTTTCACTACTATTAAACAATGAAATAGATACTGATATTTTATATATCAATTTTATATTGCAATCTGAATAACTTATATCACAATATTTCCAAAATGGTAGCTGTAAATATTCAAACTCTACCAAGTCTCGCCTCATTCCTTACGATACATTAGAGGGTTTTTTTCAATACCGTTTACCCGCCTTCATAGTAATGATATATTTGTATTTCATTCGATCCTATTATGTTATATAAGTTGAGTTTGTTATTATTACAGACATCTCCAGCGGAAAAGTTTTATAAATCAACTTTTTGAATCGTCAATGCAAGACATTTCTATTCATAAGTAACGCATTAACTAAATTGCAGTTTTCACAAAAAAATATGAAAAAATTACGTTTTTGAAATAATTTGTGTCTTTAGCCTAATTTTTAATTTGGGTGATTCTACTGACAAACCTCACTGCTTCAGATTTATTGGATATAATTTCAACGGTATTTCACACGAAATCGAAAACGTTTCGGCGTTCGATCGAAAACTATAACACATATGAAATTATACTAATTTAGTGGTATTGAAAGCGAGGTTAAAAGTGGTTCTATTGGAATATATTGTTGTACTGGAAGTAAGGTGTATAATTTTTTACCAAATACGCGGGCGGAGAAAGATAATTCCTCAGAATGCGAGTATCCTAACCCTATCGTAACCCTATGCTCATGTTCCTACGTACGAGTGGAAATCTATTAAATCAAAGTAAGTCGTATATTTGCCTTATGAAGTCGTTTCCTGGCACACTGTTTACTAGTTCTTGTCGCTTTCAATGACCGCTATTATTTTTCTGGAAACTTAAAGTAAAACTTCCTTGTATTATTACTATTTTTACCTCGGGGGGGGGGGGGGGGCATGTACCCCCTATACCCCTCCCTTGTATCCACCACTGATGTGAATTCAATGTTATCTTCATACTAAATATATATTTTCCAAGAAACAACAAGAAATGACAGACTCTACTGTGAATCGATCTGTTCACGGTAGTGAAAGCAACAACCGATTCATGACGACAGGGAAAATGCCTAATGACATAATCTTCATCAAATTTAAATATAAAATAATCAACAAATGAATAAATGAACGTATAAATTTTATTTTTGAAACAACAACCTTGGCAGCACGTAAAGGTGTAGAAATTCTATTAAAGACAGTAATTTTTATCCAGTTTTAGATACATAAACAATAATTCTTATAAATTAACTAGTTAATGTTAATTATTTTCCAGGCTTAAAAAAGGAGTTTTTATTTAATTCATCCTTCTACCAATCGTGATGAGTACCTGTGCAATAAATGGGAGAGTTCTTGCGAACAATTTTTACAAGATTTCCCTTTAAGAAGGTATCGCATTGAATGATATGACGGCGCAGTGATGTGCGTGGTTGTGTGACTGAGATTATTAACTTGGAGACCTTGTCAGTAGACTAATTATTTATTTCCACACACAACACTTCTGCTTATTTCCGTCATGGTCAGGTAAATGTTGTACATAAACAAATAAAGAATTACATTATCTTGGTAACATCAAAGGGGAAAACAAACAAAAAGTTAGTCTATATGTATCATATTAAGTTGTTGACAATATTAATATGATAGTGGACGAGAATTTTGTCAATTAACCGATTGAATCCGTTATTATACGATTCAAATAAATATAGATGGCGTTGGTGATGTTTTGTTGGCGTAATTCAAGATGAAATTAAATTTGCACAATTGAATTAAATTTGTGTTACATTTCTATAAAAAGGTAGTAGAAGAAACGTGTTCGTGTTGCGTAGTATTTATTTTTGAAGCCATACGTCAGATATTTCTGAAAATACGTACGAGAAATTTCATGACAAAAATCTATCGATATCTGCCATGCCGAGAGGTTCACCTTACGAAGAATTTTGCCCCAAATTTCGATTTGTTTATAAAAATAATAATTTTATACAAATGAAATAATGGTTTTTGTTATAAAACGACTTGTGAGGTAAAGTTTATGAATTTTTACATTCTCGATGAGAAATGTTTAAGAAAAGTACACTCAAACGCAGTTTTATATTACGAAGAATTCGATGATCCAGTAACACGAAGGAAGCTTCACCGTCGTAGCCTGAACATATCGAAGAAGTGCTCATCTTTATGAGTGCAGTGGGAAGCTCGCAATGAGCTTAATTGAAGGATGACGGGCCTTACACTCAACTGCGCAATTCTCAAACGTGTTCAACGAGCAGGATGAAACGGGACTGAGAAACGAACACGTTGTATTTGTGCCTCCCTAAGNCACGGGGCTAGTGAACGTCGCTTTTCAACACCGCTTCGTGACGCTGCACTGTGGGCTACGCACTGGGACGAAACCAGACCAAAAGAATTTTATCTTGTGAATTTGATGGATTATGGTGATTTATAGTTTATATGTATATAAACAAATGTCATGTTAACTTAAACGTATTTTTAACTCGAAAGGTTATGTATCAAATCTATGTAAATTTCCTTATCAAGAATAAAGGTCATTACATTTATTGATATACTTAAAAATGATTTTTCGCCATAATTCACAAAATTTACAGAATATTTTTTTTGGCCACGTTTCCCATCGATATACTCCACTGTGCGGAGACACGAAGAGATGTTGAAAAGCGGCGTTCACTAGCCCCTTAAACGTGCCCCTTAACATTTGGAAGTGAATGCAAGTTAGAGAGGAAACGAGTGAAAATCTCCTTGGTTTATTTTTCTTCTACTCACAGATTCATAATAATTACATTTCATTGTACTCGTAAACGAGCGTAAATCCTTACAAAGATAAAACTGGTACGTTATATGCGCGATGCCCATTGTTACCCATGCCCTGGTATGTCGAGTGCACTTTGTTCTATTCATGGAGGAGATTTTAATGGAATAATTACTCAAAATTATTGTCAAACTTCTGAAGACACGGATGAAAGAAACAAATGTTTTTATAATAGTACTGGATAACGGATCAGGTTCCTATTGTATCATTATGCCGTAAAAAGTTTTTCATTAAGTCGAAAACAATATTATATGCGCGTTGACTGAAGTCAAGTTACCAACTATTCACGAAACTTGGAAATATTCACCAAAGTAATTCTTATTAATTAATAATTCATTCTATTGATTTTTTATATTGGATGAGAACAATTATTTTGTGATTTGAAACCTTGATAATTAATTTAGACTGTCGTTTGACTCCTTCTTTGACAAGAGTCGCATTGACACGTCATGCAGCTGCCATTTCCTTGAGACCAGTATTTTCCACAGTTTTTGGTGAATTATTCTTGAAAATAACCCGTAAGGTATGAAAATCTTAACTCCATTCACCATATAAGCCCATACTAATTTAAAGTCAAATAATTCAAAACATTGCGACATAGGGCATGAAAATTCATCACCACTGGATGGAGAATTATTCAAACTATCATTTAAAACAATTTTTTGGTGCTACTTAAGCCTAGTCGCTCCGACGCACATAATATATTAATTAACATAGTTAAAGGAAGTGTAAAGGAATTCCGTAGTGCCTTACCAACTACTAAAATACTTTTCCCAACTGCAAGACACTGGAACATTCACTTGTTCTCTTCCGCTGTTGAGTTGTGCTTGTTTGGACCGAGAACACGCTCGCAAGAGAACAACCGCTGTAACGTTGATATGATTACAAAAACAATTACGTCGTCGCCACCCACCAAGCATGATTAGGCTTGTGAAAAAGGATTATAGAAGTTATCACAAATTGAGATAATGTGAACAACGCATATTCCCCAATTCCCTTTCTGGGACGTTATTACTAACGTTTATTACGGAAAAAAGTTTAAAAATAGAAATCCGACGTCAGATATCACAGAAATAATATATTTGGCGATAAGCGTTTGGGAAATACTATCAATGTATATAAAATTTCTGGAGGAAATATATGGGGTTTTAAAACATCAATATATCAATAAATACCAAGTGTAACCAATTTTCAATTCAAAGTCGAAATATTTATTTTAAAGTTATAAATATTTTCATACAATGACAGAGAACATTATTTTTTTTGATCTAAAAATTTATTTTCTTAATGCAAAAGTAAAGTGAAATCGATTCAAAATAGAGAATGGGAATCGAAGTTGGGATGTTAACAAAGCAGAGAAGTAATAGAAATATTGAAAAGTATTTGTTCGCGATAGGAAGGGTGGGAGGGTGGAGAAGAATTCGTCTGTGGGAATGGAGTGGAAGACAGAGACCGTGTATTATGGACGTGCAAGGGTGATGACGAGAAACTCAGATCTGATAATACATATGATACGAAAAGGAGTGCACAAGGTAGAAAAAGAGACAATGAGTATTCGAAGATTGCGATGGAAGGATGTGCGCTGTGCGCAATATAATGAAGAAAATCAATTAGAAAGGCAGAAAAAAAATATAGTTGACAACACGCGTCTCATCGGGGTGATGATGGGCCTTGAGGTAAAGTGTGGCAAAGATATCTAGTCACGTGAGTGACCAAAAAATATACGTATAAATGTATAAAATGTATTTGTATAATGACATAGTTTGAAATACGGATCAAATAAAAACCAAGTTGCGTTGTTGCAGGGAACACAAATTTTCTAATCCCGAGTCAAGGCTCCGCACCTTTTCTTGTCTAAGGATCCACAAATGACAAACAGCCGACGGAGACACAATCTATCGAACAGTTTGGACAGTTTGGCTTGGGCAAAATGAACCGATTTTGATACGCCTTTTTAGATTCCTTCAGGAATGTGGCTTTCGGCACAGTATCTGATCCTTATTTGTATGTCATAACTCCAATCCATAAATGAATCGGGGCACCTCCCACAAGTTCTCGGGATTCAAATCCTTTTTTCTTTTTCCTTTTCTCTAAATTTACATCTTTCTTTGTTTTAGGTTTTATAACATTTTGGGAGACTGTTGTCTCTCTTTACCAACTTTTTTGTGTTTGGATATATTGTAATTCAGGAGGGTTTTTAGTGGGTATGGTCGAGTTATACGGCGAGTCCCACACGCGGAGAGAGACATGTTGGCTCTCCTTAGTGCGTAACTGCATTTTCCCTACCTATACAAAATTTTAGGGTTCTAATGACGATGTCGGCGAGTCGTAAAGCCCCACAAAAAAAATCAGTCAGGTGAAAATGGCGACGGCCGGGAATCGAACCCGGGACCTCTATTTGTTCGCAGGGGCGTTAACCACTACATCACCCGTTCGCCTTCCACAACTGTCCACCAATTCCACCCAGACCTTTCACGTACTTTTCTTTTCTAATTTAGGTACATACTTACAGTGCTTTATTGTAAATATAAAGACGACTTCGTTTTGCATTTAATTATTAATTTTTAGAACGTATTGTACGGCTCCAATGACCTCGATGTCGGCGAGCCGTAAAGCACCCCCCCCCAAAAAAAAAGAAACTAGTAGACTCCCACTTACGAGTGTCACATCGTACTCTCGAATGCGATTTACAACTGTTTTGAATAGATGCATTTATTTGTGATCATAAAAACTCTGCTCTTCTGCCATTTCTCAAGGCATATTGAAGGGTAGGAAAAATGTTAGTGGGATTGTTTGGAACTTATTTTGAATGAGGTAAATGAGAATTATCATACATTTCCTATACTTAATGTTATCCCAGATACTATTCTTTTAAAGTCGACGCTGGATCAATATTTGCATTATTTTATATCATACTAAATAAAGTGTATTGTAGAAATAAACAGCATATTTCCTGTACGTGGCGAGCAACACAAACATGAGCAAATAAGATTTTGATAAGAAAGTGCATGAACATGAGCTTAAGTTATGATACTTTCCAAAACAAAGAAAGGAACCATTTCATTACATCAAAGAACCTGATAAGAACAGGAGAAAATCCAGAACCAGGCTAGGGATAACTTGGATAAGATGTGGACATTATTTATCAAGGGAAAAACTGATTTGCTCTTTTTCTTGGACTCAATAAATTTATGTGACATAATAATGTTAAACACTTGAATATGCGTATCATACAATATTCGTCATGTAACACTGAGTGTTATTAATTAAGAAAGATAATAGAACGATTATTAAAAACTTAAAAATCGTAAATGTGATTCTTCACTCAATTTTATTTTATATCTATTTTGTAACGGGACTGGGGATGATTTTGAACTAACTAGTTTTTTGTAGTATGGACTCGAAAGTTTTTAATATCATTAAAATTACACCCATGATACTGCCCAAAGCAATCCTCTGAAGACTCATCACATCACAACTACTTCGAAAACTAAGAGTTTTTAATTTTAACGACATAATAATAATAATAAGTAAATTTTATATTTTTGTAGGATTTCAAAAATTAAGAAAAGAGACAAATAAAACTTGGGTCTGTATCCGATTTGATTATTTTGTAGATTTGAAACTTTTAGTAATATGAAATGTGATTAAAAATAAATTGTAAACTGCATTCTGTTTTTTTCCTAGACGTTTCAACCAATGATTTAAACAAGTTATCGTGAATTATATCTCCATAATTCACATAAACAAGACAAATGATATGATCTACGTTTTTGGGAGTTTGAAGGATTTAGAAGACCATTTTGCTTGAATTTACAGAGAGTCAGTTTATAATTCCCGTTTACAATTCAGTTTTAATACTTCCGATTACATAAATTCATAAATCACCGAGGTATAAATGACTACGTTTGACGATGGTTATTTTATAAATGGAGAAAATGAAAAAGTTTTACACCGATTATTCAGTCACATTTTATATAATTTATAGACGAATTTTTGTTATCTTCTACCATAAACTTATGTCTGTTTTCAAAATAACTAAAATGATTTTGGTTGTAAATTTCTGAATTTCGCTGGTATATGGTATATCTCGGTCGAGAAATATCGAATTGGAAAGCTTTTCTGGGAATGGAAACGTTACAATTGCTGTTTGCTTTCAAATACCTTCAGATATTGTGAAGAGAGGTTGTTTTTAGTACTTCTACCTGTAAATTCTATTTCAGATTTTCCAGAAATGGCAATTTAAAATTCTCTTCCACTTTACCTTCTGTAATACTCTTGATTAGTGGGTAGCATAGTAATTGGACAGTAATCGTACACTTTCATAGATTTGAGAGAGGGAGAACATGAGTTAAATTCCACGACTGAGGAAATGTTTTCGCAATTAAAGAAGCAATTATGTTCGTGAGGGTCGGAAAACAAAACAAATTAAAATCAATCTACGGTATTTGATAAACCGAACCTTTTGTACTGTCAATTCAAACCGTACCGTCTAGATAAGCAAATATCCGGATAATTGGATTTCTACTTGTAAAAGGTTATTTTTTAGTTGAGACTAAAATAATGCGGAAATAATCAATAGCTTAAGACTCGTATTGTACGAAAAAAACAAAAACTGACTTAATGTACAGTTCAAAGAAACAATTTAATCAAGTAATAGTTAGCTAAGAACAATAACAAAACAGCAAATTTTTTCAACCATCCATCCGGGTGTTTGACGATCCGAATGATTAGTTCGGATAACTGGAGTTCTACTGTATTTCGAACTACGAGAGGAGGAGGCCTACGTGTCAATCATGTCTTGTCATGTACATAGAAGAACATCAATGGGTAGCCAACTAGTTTGTAAAATAGTAAAAATATATTCCTTTCACACCTATGTAACATTTCATTCTATCTCATTAAATTTGTGTGGACCCCAGTAATCTTAAATAGCTTATATTAGACATCAGCTCCCCTCTTGATAATGCCTTCAAAGTAAGTTATTGCACCTGATCGCAAAGATGGAACATTTTACAATTTAAAAGAAATGTTATTTTAACAGCATTTAATACTTTATCTTATGGAACCAAATCATTTATATGAAATGGGAATATTTTCCTTTTACAATGCAGTAAAGCTTTTTACTTTCTCATATACGTAGCAGATAGAAAATTTTGTTATTGCGAAAAAATTCGAAAGCGAGATTTCGACGGAAATGTTCGTTTTGGTTATCCCTGATTCTGAAAAAGTTGTTTTTGGCATAACGTCCGTCCGTCTGTCCGTCTGTGCGCAGCGATTCTGTGTAAACGGATGAATATATTTAATTCCCATTTCGTATTTACGATAGAATTTACTTGTTGTTGATGCACGTGCTCGTATTTCGCTTGAAAGTTTAGTATAGACGCATATAAAATAATTTATGTCTGTTACACTTACACATTAGTTCGCTGTTTCAANTAGGAATTTTTGCTGAATTTTTTGAATCCGCCTCTGCCTTAGGGCCCTTGATCGGAATTGATGGGATGGTCCCTTGCTTGCTTCCGGAGAGTAAATTAGTTTTTTTTCCCTCCACGTGGTCATACGCAGTTTGTACTGTTTTGTGACAATAAATTTATTATTATTATTATTATTAACATAATACTTTTACGATATTTTTGTCACTCTGTGCTGCAGATGGAGAAACGTATGTGAGAAAGTATTTGCAATGGTTTTGCACCACTAGTTTTTTCTTGCATAATTGACCATATATGTATCATATTGCATAATTGACCGTATAAAACAAAGAGTACGAAAAAAAAGTCGTAAGATTAATAAATATTCAGTACAATGGTAGACTTTCAAAATGTATAATAGAAGGCACACATATGTGAAATCTACGGGTCTCTTCTCCATTTCAACCATATCATATCTGTTTTCCACACCCCCTCTCATGAACGAATAGTTTGGATCCGTCCTTTGTGTACTCACCGAGAAAAATAGATCATAAAGCACTAAAATACGTACAACAAATTTCAGTCATCGTATTCGTGCTACATTACTCTTGTTTTGTTCCATTGTTCACACATGGACCTATTCTTAGGTTTTCATCAGGTGCAGAATACAAAGACGAGTTCACAGAACAGAATGTATCATGGAATGACGCACAATATTTTTTAAGGTGATTCAGTTCCCGGAAGGGCGTTCTCTGTCATAAGTTGCGGGTGAACGGGTCGACGTTATCATTTAGATAAGAAGTACACAACTTTCGCGAAGACGAAGCAGCAAAGAGTGAAACTAAGTGCATACTTCTAATATTTTGGGTAGTGATGTGCTAGTTCCAATATAATAATAATAATAATAATAATAATAACCACATTACAGGAGGATATCATATACAACATATCACAGGAGGATGCACTCTATTAGCACAAACAGATTACACCCACAGGCACAATCAGGTTGTTAATATTATCCATCTGAAACTCTGCGGGAAGTATGGACTAATAAAAGACACCGTCCCGTACTACAAGTACTTCCCGAAATCTATTTCAGAGAACAGCAGGTACAAAATTTATTTTGATAGATCAGTCCTCATCGACCAGACAATCCATCACAACAGACCAGATATTATTCTAATGACAAACCCGAGAAAATCTCGCACATCATAGATATTGCAGTAACCAACACCCACAACCTACAATCTTCTTACAATGATAAAATTCAAATATGAAGATTTGGAAAACAAAAATTATTGAATATGGAGTGTGTATATACAGTTCCTATAGTTTTGTCCACCACTGGAGTCAACCCAGACTGTCTGCTTCTGAGTATCAATCGGTTTCAACTTCCCAAAAAACATATTTCTAATTTTACAAATAGTAGCCATCCTTAACACCTCTCAAGATTTTTAAATTGCGACATCGCTTTAGGTGAGGATGCTTGGTATACCCCGCACCTCACCTGAATCCAAAGTGAAAATAGTTAATGAAAATAATAGTAATAGTAATAATAATAATTTATTAATCTGCAAGTGAGCAATGCTTGATGGAAGATAGAAAACAATACATAATAAAAGTATACATAATACAGTAATAAGGGATTAAATAACAAATCATCGCCCAACTGTCTGTAAAATACACACACATGGTATGAAGTGGTTAGAAAGTTTGCACACAAGGTACGCAAGAAAGAAATTACATTTACGAAATTAACTATCTGCACGTGCTCCATATGTGTGCACATTCACATACGTACACAAGCACATTTTCGCTTACAAACAGATATATTTCGATTTTAATTTTGATATTGATTCCATACTGTTTATCTCGATTCTAGATTCCAAATTCGATTCCTATTCCTTAAAACTAGTTTCTGTATTTCATTTCTATTCCTAAATTTGAAAAGAAAACTTGCATTGTGCCAACTACTCACGTTAAACAATCAGTAACATTTTGCTTTTTGTTATTAATATCTAAAATTTATCATGTCACATTCATTTTGTATATGCTTATCAACTATTGCAATTAAATGAGTTCATTTTCAAAATTAAAATAAGTGTCCCGAAAGCTATTATTCCATTTCTTTCCATTTGCCATTTAACCTTCAGAAAACCATAGAATCACAATCAGAAAACTGCAAAATAACCGTACGCGTAAAAAATGGCCGTCCGAATAGCGTGCAGATTAACCATAAAAAGTATTGTAAAAATTAATTGTGTGTAATTTTCCTGAACAAAATAAACAGTAAAACTCCTTATATTGTATGCTTGATAATGTGAAGTAATTTCATAAATGACAACGTCATTTTCATCTTGAAACTTTAGTGAGTGCCGTGCGCTTAGGTTGTGGTACGTGTAAAAAACATTTGGTTAAAATAATTTCTGAACTCCACACCCCCGCAATAAAAGCACATACGATGAAAACCTTGCAATTTTGTTGACACAAATTACTATATCATACAGTTTGCATTAATTGTAAAGTTTCCATAATTATCAGACTTAAAAATGATTTGTATTGCATAGATGTTATCTTTAACTAAAACATTAAAAAAATAGTAAATGTACCTAAATCCAGTAATAAAACTAATGAAAGAAATCGTATGAATGTGATATATTTAACTAATTACGAGTGATTTCTAAGAAAACTGTCTTAGCCAACTAGCCAGAATAGTTTTTCCAAGTTCTCTCGAATAATTTATTCAACTATAAAGTTTGCTACTCTTCGAAGCGTAGGATATAATATTGATTTCACATATCTTCGTTTCATCATTCTCTATTTGATTGCTGACTTCCGAATGAAGTTGCCTCAAACTGATCAATCATTATATATCTCGTCCTTTTCTTTCACGTCGTGCGGTACAGAAGTAGTGCATTAGTGAAGAGATTCACAAGAATAAGGTTAATTTCTTGTCAAAACAAGCAGCTACACGCAGTTACAAACAAGCAGGTCAAACTGCGTATGACCACGTGGAGGACAATAAACTAATCTACTCTCCGGAAGCAAGCAAGGGACCATCCCATCAATGCCGATCACGTACCCTAAGGTAGAGGCGGATTTGACATTTCAGCTTTGCACTCCTAAGATAAGAATAAAAGTATTTCGGTACGTGTGAAAATTTTCCAACAAATTTGCATTTTATAAAACACAAAAACGTTATTTCACAGGTACGTATTATTACGAACTATCGATTATTTGGAAAATATTATTTATAAATCTTAACTTAAAATAATAATTCGAGATTTATTTTTTCAATAGATGCCGTCCTTGGGAAACAGTTCTCATGTTTGACGAGAAAACAAGAGAGCACGTAATTTCTCCAACGCGATTGCGGTCTAATCTCCATCATGCGCTGTTCGCTCCATTTGAAAACACAGGACCCAGAGCATGATGAAAGGCATTTCCTCCAAACATAGACCCTGAGTGAAGGCATTGAATTTTTTCCATAGAAGTGAGTCGTTACTTTCTTTACGATACAATAACATTGTATAAAAATGAACAATAACAATGTTATTTCTTTACGGTACAATAACATTGTATAAAGAACCGCTAATTCCAGTCAACATGTCCACATTTTTGTTTTACAGGGGAGAGAATATATTGTATAAAACGGAAAATTGAAGACATTGCCAGGCATTTGCTATGGTGCATACAATTTTACTTTCTATGCTAAATGATCCATTGATCCGGTGAAACGTCACAAATGTGAAGCTATGTCTTCACAAGCACAATAAAATCGCGTTGAAGTGATTAAAAAAATAAGAACAGATTATTATTACTAAATTGGAAAGAAAATTGTATAGTTTCGCTTTGGGTGGGGATTAGAAAAAAATTGGGGATTTGGATCGCTGCTTTTACTCGAGCAGAGTATCTTCATTATGAGCTTTCAAACGCAGTATAAGTAATTTACAGAACAGTAATCTTCTTTTTTTTTCGGCTCATTCGCTTCAAAATAATATATTATTTCCTTATTCCATAATATTCGTAATTTAATGTACATTCTTAGTTCATAAATGTATTTTAAAGTAATACATCTACATTAAACGAAGTCTCCTAGAGTTTTTATGGAAATCCCAATTTTCACTCTTACCCAATCATACTTTGCGCCCTCAGCACTTTATCTCGCGTCAGCCCCCCAGCATACACGTACGTGCCACGGAGATGATCGGTGCTCATGTTGTTTGCATCAACGCCATGACCTCCATGGCAGAAAAGAGATCGTTTCAATACTGATCTTACACGTGATTTAGGAGTGTAACGCGTTAAGTTCATAGACCATGGTAAAGAAGTAAATTTTCATTTACGACCTTCTTTTTGGACGATCACAATCTGTTTTTGTGTGTTACTAGTATACAACGTTGCCAACCTCCAAAAAAAAAGGTCGTGAGTTGGAATTTATTTATTTATCTTCATTATATAATGGACGTAAATTGTAGAATAAGTTCCATTAGAGCAGTCTTTAGACCATGTTTCTGTCTAACCCTTCTCTTCAGAGAATGTCTGGAAACTGTCTACGACAAATCGCGAGACTCGGTCTGTTAAAAGTTCACTTTGAATACTCATGTATACATAAATGTGTCAGGTTCATTGTAACTGTTCTAGCTCAACATGGATGTGCCGGGGGTAATGGAGTAGGCACTAACTCTTGAGTGTTCACGGGTTCTGATGTTAGCGTGAACAGAGATAACTGCAGCGGTTGTAGCAGACCGCGTCGGAGGCACTTTGGTCTGTTCTCTGAACAATTCCTACACATAGAAAAGATCGCTGGATTCTTGCCGATACGCCTTCATTTCTCGACGGCTTTCATTTTCGGCGCGGGGGATTGTGAATTTGCATTATGAAGCTCTATGTTTTGGATACGAAGTTACGTGTTCTCGTAGTCCACATTCTTAGTCATTAGTAAGTTTTTACTCAGTTCCTTGGGGACCCACTTCTTTTTCTTTTTATTGTAGTTTTTGTTAATGGAAAATGTAGCGAACTATTGAAGTTTATGTACCTGGGGCGATAGGAGGTAGGTTGCTAGTAGGGGGCCCAGTTTGCTGGGTTTACCAACAACTTAGCCCACGTCGAGGTGTCAATGGGAGTAGTTAGTTAAGGTAAGAGTTAGTGACAGTAGTAGTGAGTAGTAGGAGGTGAATAGAAGAAGGAAGGATCGCCTTTCAATTGTCACAGCTATATAAACTGGAACATTGAAGTGAAAAGCTACGCCTTTTTCTGGCCCCGCCGGGAAAAGAAGCCGGAGTGGACCCGGTGGGAAGCAAAGCATGCTAACTCTGAGTGCGACAAATCTTCTGTTGCATTCAATCATCCTTTCACTCCACACATTCATTCATTCATTCATTCATTCAGACACGCATGCGTGAGTCGCCGGATCACGGACTTGTTCGTACACCCCCGTTTGTGAGTGAGGTTTTTGCTTTGTTTGTCAAATAGTAGGGTGTGCTCTTTATTTTCTAATAATTTCATTACACTTTCATCCATCTACTTTTCAATCGAGCATTTAATTTCGTTTCTTAGACCGTATCGTCAACAGTGGCTTACCTACATCTCGTGACGCCTGGGGCGGGGCTCTTTTCGGAGGTCCCCCATATTCAAGTACTAGAACTTTTAGATCAGAAAAAAAAAATTGAAATTGAAATTTCAGATGTAATAAATAAGCTAGTTATTGAAAATAATTATTTATACTAAGATGTATTTAATTATCTCAGCTATTGTTTATTTATTCATAGTAATAATTAAGCTTAAGAGATTATTTCAGTTCAAATAATCGAATTTATATTAATTTCGGTGACCCGTTAGGAGACTTCTTCTAGGACGAGGCACGGGGCTGACCGCCTAGCTCCTCATGTATTGTGACATCATTTACATAGAATTGGAGTCGATACAGATAACACTATAACAGGAATTTAGGCGTTAATAAAATATAGCGAGCAAAATGAATGCGATTAATCACATCACTAGCAGCGGCAAACACCCGAGTGCCACTTTTTTATTCCTTATTTTATTTTAAATCTAAAAATATTCTTAGTCAAAATTATTTTTCGAAATCAATCAAAATAAATAATAAATAATTTTAGCTGGAAAAAGCAATTTTTCCGCCAACTTTTATTAGCGCTTAATAATTTTTCTTATGTTATTTTATTGTTTGTTTTTCATTTTATTTTATCGTTTCTCTCCACTCGCTGAGTGGTTTTGCACCCCTGGTGTGGGCTTCTTTACATAAAGCTCGCTGCTGGGTTTTACCCCGAGACGTTCTTGTGTGTCTTCGCGCTAGCAAGGTTCCAAGCGTAGGTGTGTTCTAGATATCGGCAACGTTGTGTCGTTATTCTAAATCCAATGCTCACCTTTTGGGGCAATATTGTGATATTTTATATTTCAAAAGTAGTGAAGTTAGTTGGCATTAGTGTCGCCTAGTAAAGGATTTCTCCAGGTGGCGTTGGTTGTACGCAATTTTTATTTTCAGTTTTTGTTTAATTTTTAGTCGCGAGAACACAAGCCAACATTGCGTTTCAAACCTTGAAATTTGATATTAGTTTAGAATGAAATTTTTTGACCATACCAGCTTGTACGGGCAATGTTTGTCCACATCTTTGAAAATATATTTTATTCTTAAGAGCAATAAACATAATTTATGTGCTTAAAAATACACCCAAATATAATTTTAAAAAATATAGATATAATTTCAAATTTTTATATCTTGTTTAAATATCAAGAAGGCAAATATATATATTCCATTATTAAAGAAACTGTTAAAAAGTAGTTGAATTTTTTATAGTGTCAGACTAACTCAGTGGTTTTCTGGTAACGGGAATGAAATATTTTTACGTTAACAAAAAATCTTGTGCAATTTAAGGAAGTTTTAGGCTACGAGTCATCTAAAACATTATTCTTATTACATCGAAAATTCCTTTGTTAATTCTTTTCCCCGCTTCATTTTCCAATAATGTCCTAACTGACAAATATGTCTGTTTATGCACTTAAAAAAAATGTTGAGATAATATAAATAATTTTAAACTGCCCAAATATGATAAACTTGAATTAAATATCGAAATTACCAGATATTTTGAATTTTTGTCAATATTTTCGTCTACTAACATGGTCAGGTTGTATATAAAGTTAACATACTCGTAGTTGAAAATTTTGTTTTGGCATACTGTTATATTGCGAAACACTGCTCAAATGAAATGCATGTTTTCCTTAAAAGAATATTAATTCTGGGAAAATAAGTTAGCGTTAAATTGAAGAGATTTCTCCGAGCAGAAAGAACGTTATATGACCCCGGCTGGTACCTTATATGACGTGAGTCGATTAATATTTTATTTTCAGCGGTATTATTTGAGTACCAAAAAAATGATAAAGATAATAATTGAATTTTAATATCTTCTCAATAATTTAAACATACCAATGTCTCCACTACAAAACTTAAATTTGGCACGAATAGTCCGGTTGTTTGTGTAAAAGCGTACTAATTGCAAACCTGATGCAAATATATTAATGATTGCAATATTTCTGGGCAGGAAAAAGTAAATTCTAGAAGTTAGGATCATCTCTTTTCTAGAAAGGTCTAGGTCATTAGTGCCGTTGTCATTAGCAGTTCGGGAACAAATTGAAAGATACCATTAATTTGTCGTGGAGAGGTATCTACATTAATGATGAAAACCTGTATGATAAATATCAATTCCTTCATAAGTTTCAGTTATATCTTTTCAACATGTTAAAAAACCGAAATCTGAATGGACAGGAAATCTAAGGTATAATATCCGTCAGAGCGACCCCCCAAAAATGTTTCAAATGATAGTTTGAACCGTTCCCCGTCCGGTGGCGATGAATTTTCATACTCTAAGGGCATAATTTTCAATTTTTTGCCTTTATTATGCCTATGAGCATATTTGGAGAAACTTTCGCGGCCTTGTGTTTTAGTATATCTTTACAAAGGTATCGGCTTAACATAGTGAAAAAGACCTTCCACCAAACATGGAAAACGTAAATAGGAACGCAATGACGTTACGATTTTCATACCTTACAGAGAATTTAAAAGAATAATTCACCTAAAACAACCGGTGAAAAATATTGTTTTGACGGAAATGCTAGCCGCATCACGAAACTTAAGACAGTGCGACCCTCGTCAAAAAAAGAGTCAAACGAGAATCTAAATTTAATATCAAGTTTTAAATTGTCATCATCCAACAGTAAAAATCAGTAGAGCGAATTGTTTATTAAATATAACTCCTTTGGTGGTTATTTCCAAGTTTCGCGAGTAGTTGACAACGTGACTGCAGTGAAAGAGGAAATAATACCTTAACACTTCTCCGCGACTGTTTAATCACAATTTCTAGAAGGTTCGGTCAAATAAAGTGGTTGCCGCCTATCATTTCTGATGTTCTTTAGTAGTACAATTAAATATATCAATAATGGAACTTGGAAAACAAAATATCAAAATATCTTATTTATCCTGGTAATTCGGGCACTCAGCGGGGTGAACTCCGGATCCAAGGAGATGGATTCGTCCTGCTGAGTGACAGAGAGGTGGATCATCAACACAGGACACGCACATGATTAAAAACACCAATCAATACAAGCCACACACACAAGCACAAGAGAATCCACACAGCTAATTACATGAAGTGCACGAACAAGCAGAAGAACACGAAGAATACGACACAACTACTCGTAGTTAAAGAAGTTCTTAGGTACACACACACATTCAAATTGAAAAAAAAAAAAACTTTGGTAATGACTTTGTATTAAGGTACAGGGGCATGATGAAATATTGTACTTGATAATTGAATAAATAAACACATTTTACTGAGACGAATAAAATAATGCCTCGGGAAGTTTCATATCACGATTTGTATCTAAGCAATGAATCGTCTTTTCCTGGTATACTTAAGGAAACGTTGCTATACACTTATTAGGTAACCCTTAATGGCTGTCACCTCAGTGTCTTTTGTGATACTTTAGTATTTACCCATTAGTTTCGTAAATTATCCAAATGTTTGTTAGAGGGATTCCTCACTTCACGGCCTCAGCAATTTAGTGCGCATAGTATCACCTACCAAATAATGAGTTGTATCTAAAAATGGCTCATGTGAACATAAATAATAATAACTTTTATTGCAACATGTTACAGTATGACAAGACTCCTTTTTCGAATCGCAAGGCAAGTTCTGTGAAGGGCGTATTGGAGAGGGGGATAAACGGGAACCTCTCGCCCAAGAAATATCGTTCATTTTATACGAACAAAATTTCTTAAGATTGTCCTATGAATATAGGTTAGTTTAGGACTGAAATCAACATTTGTAAGCAAAAATGCGCGTTTTCTTATCATAATTTGCACTCACAGATATAACGAATAAAAAACGTATGAAATAAATAAACTTTATTGTCAAAAAAGCAGTTGCAAACTGCGTATGACCACGTGGGGATTACCTTACTCTCCGGAAACAAACAAGGGACCATCTCATCAATTGCGATTAAGGGTCCAAGGACAGTTGTTGATTTAATACTTATAAATTTAAAAAAATAAATAATAGCAAAAGTACTACGTGATATTGCCGCCTATGAAAAATCTAAAACTATCTAAAATGTATAATCTAAAACCGCCTATCAAAAACTGTACTTTCCGTATTAGTGGATTAGAAAACTTGCTATGGAAATGTTTCACTTTACAATCCTGTTTCTACTCTTCGCACATTTAAAAATTGAATTTTTACTATCACAAACTGTTTTTACAATAATATTTAGTCCCGGTTGCACTCGCAGAAGTTTTTTCCAGAGTGGGGCGAATATCGTGGCGCTTAAGGGTTGTACAGGGAAAAAGAAAGGAAATTTTCGTAAACGAAGTGACACACGAGCGCATTGTAAGAGTATTTGAAGCCAACTACTTCAATGTTTATCGTTAATTTTTTAAACACGAGATACTCTTATTTATTTTGCGTGGCAATATTAGAGTACATATTTCAAGTCATTCCAAAACATCTGATACAATTATTTATTAGAAACGAATGTTGATTAATAAGAGAAATAGCGCAAATTTAAATATAATTTTATTGAAATGTTTGCGTTTTTGGTACAATATTGTGGTATAATTTTCATTTTACAATTTACAGAGGTGGTCGCCGACCCCCATATTGCGCTTAAGAATCTCACAGCATTGTCCCAGTACCATTTTTTTAAAAAAATTGTAGCATTTGTAAATGGGAAATGTAGCGTGTTATTACAATAGCTTATCTGCATGGGGCGTTAGGTCGTCCGAGGTGGGTGCTAGGGCTATTGTTAGTAGGTGGACCGCTTAGCTGGCTTTCCCAACAACTTGGCCCACGTGGAGGGATTAGTAGAAGTAGTTAGTAATAGTTAGATTATTCTTGATACTGGAGTAAGGAGGGTTCGCTTTTCAGTAGTCACAGCTATATGAACCGTGTCATTGATGTGAAAAGCTACGAATTTTTTCTGGCCCCACCGGGGTTTGATCCCGGGATGATTTGGTGATGAGCGAGAACGCTACCACCTGAGCCACCAGATTCTTTTGTGGGGCTTTAAGGGCTCGTCAACATCAAGGTCATCATTAGAGCTCGTCATTAGAGCCCATGAGTCACAAGAGAGTCCAGTACAATTTACAACGCGAATAAAAGGAGGCTATTCGATTTATTTCTCAGATTCTCTCTCTGCTCGGATCATGTGCATCCATAATGTATTGAGACCTCCCTGAGCATTGTTTATTGCAGGGGTCTCCAATTGCAGTAGGTCAGGTCTGGCCCGCGACCGGATTATCATAGGAGCACTTCAATGTATTCTAGTTACAAAGATATCAATATTCGACCCAATGTGGACAAATATTGTTGATCAAAAATAATTTCATGTAACTCACATTCATTGGCGGATCTAGAATGCGTGGCGTGAAAATGGCGTGAAATGACTTTTCTATATTTTATTAAATATAATATTTGTTGGTATTTGTTAATATTATAACACGTGTCGAACAATTTTTTTCATCGTTAGGAGTATGTTGAAATGTTAAATCCGCCTCTGCCTTAGGGCCCTTGATCGGAATTGATGGGATGGTCCCTCGCTTTCTTCCGAAGACTAAATTAGTTTATTGTCCTCCACGTGGTCATATGCAGTTTGTAACTGCTTTTTTTACAATAAATGTTAAAAGAAGATAATGAAGGGGGAGGGAAGCGGGGAGCATGAAATAATCATTTCTGTTCGAAAATTATGGTTTTACAACACAGATAATATTTATGAAAATTGATAAGTTGATGTATTTTATATTAAAAAAACTAATATTTATAAACATTTTAAAGAAAATACACCAACTCATCAAATACGAGTAGATAGTTAATATTTTTTAAATAGTTGCCAAATTTATTAATTTTTTAAAATGGCAAATAGATATTAAAGGATGTGGATTTCGTGATCAAATCAGAATTTAATAGAAATCAAAATCAAATAATTCGTGAAAATTTAGTTTTAATGCAGACGTAATCAACAAACAACAAATACAGTTGACAATGAAAGCTATAATACAAAATCCCAGTCAACAGTTTTGTTTAGGATATATTCTTTAAAACTTCCTTGAAGAGGTCTTCTTAATCCGAGTACCAATAAATAAAGGCACTGCTAGTGAGATAACAAACAGCTTACATCCTACATAGAGACTACACAACGTATGCAAGGGAAAACGCCAACCCGTAAATGAGTACATATCCGCTTTCCGTCTGTAGATAGCATAGAGCTAAAAAAGTCCAATTCCAAATGCCTCAAGACCATCCCGTCCTCTGTGAAGCAGATAAAAGTCCCGAAAAGAAAGACGTCGCCTACTGCCTCTTCACAACGCGTTAATAACATTGGAAGCTAGCCGTGTGTTGTGCTGTCGGCAATGCGGTTGCGCTGCATCGCTTATACAACAAGTATTGCCGAGTTTGTCCCGCATGGAACAAACTGTTGCGAACCGCATCAACCAGTGCTTGTAATACGCAGAAATTATAATACAAGTTTGTATTACGTTTGGCTATAACGTGTAAATTTATTGTGCAAAAAAATTGGTAACACTTTGACAAAGAATGCCTTTCATCAATTTCAATTTTCTGTTGAGAGCTCAGATCTGCTGACAGTTGAGAGTTCAATTCTAGAGGAACTCGCAACAGATAAAACAGAAATTGAGGCACCCGGCACTACCCACATCTACTCAACAAAGTCAAAGAATGACTTTACTTAACAAAGTATGTTCTTTTTCTAACCTGTATTGATTTAAGTTTTTTAATAAACTTATTTTCTTTTGAAATGTTTGTTGAATGTATTTTTAAGATGTTTATTTTGTTTCTTAACGTTTTGCTTAATTTTAAAATCGCGATAGTATTACATCTTGTATGATAATGTGGAAAATTCGTATCTATTAATCTAATAAATGTTGTAATCAGTGTTCGAATTAAATAAAATGTAGCGGGATGGGACAGTAAATTTTTAAAACTTCAATTTTCTTATTCCAATATAGTTCTTTATAAAATTGTCGAGAAAATGTCATTATATTCGAGGGGAGGAATTTAAAATCCTCATGGTTTTTGTATTTTGTTTTTAATACTAATATGCTATACTCTCTTTCTATATCTATCTACACGTCAATATATCTGCACGTCAACGTATCATAAACTTGTCTACCATGTTTTTTAATTTATTTTGCTTCTAATGAAAATTTATAGAAAATCTTATTATAACGATGTACTATGAAACACAATTAGCGCCTTAGTTGAAACTAATTCTTAATTTTGACAATTTTTTTACTTCTTGTTGGGAATAAACATAAGTTGTAGAAGTGGGTGGGGACTTCCTCCCCCCATTAATTCGAACCAGTTTTTAATACGGTTCAGGGGGTGGTTGCTTTGTTAAACATTTAGTTCGTCCATACGTCTAATTTTTCTGTCCGGTCCTCAAGTTTGGAGACCCCTGGTTTAGTGAGTTATTGCAGACACCTCATTTGTTCACAAGCACGAACTCAGAGTTTCTTTGTGGCGAAGTATGACTCATAGCATCAATATAGAATCTATTGCTTTTTGTACATCGTTTTCTTGTGGTAACGAATCATGTTGTTGCTTTTTATCCAAATGCTTGTGTTGAACAATACACAAATTTGATATGTGAACTTCTTCGAAACATCCTTTCAACAGAATTAATAATACAAGAAATATTTTTCAAGACGATTTACCTAATAAGATTAACGTACATTGGACACTATTAAGAATATTAATAATGGTCAATACTTTAAATATTTATATATCGTTATGCTGTTTACGTCTGCCATGATAATATTATTAAAGAAATCGCAAACTAGTGACGAAAAGTGATTGAAATATTTTTTTTTAGTCTGGAAGAGGTTGTGAAATAAGTAATTTATACTTAAATATTATTCGCAGCTAGAAACAATGTAAATAGCAAATAAATAAGTAAATAATTTGTTGTCGAAGGTATGATTGATTGAATATAAATAAATACTTTTTCTCTAAAAATAGTTTATAACAACGAGGAGAACAGTAAAATACTTCTTGGAAGCAAACATCGGGTCAAACCCATAGACTTCGATCCACTCGAATCGCTAAGAACAAAACACTGGCATTAGAGAGGTAATGCAAAATTACGACTTTTAATGAATCGTGGATGCATATTTTCATCACTCCGATTTAGTACTGCTTTTACTTTGTATAAGGGAAGTATTGAAACGAATCGAGTTCTCTTCGTATCTTTACGAATTGCCTTCAGACGAGTCTACTTTCAAATTTTGGCGATGATATCTAATGTCGCATATTAAGAGTTTTGTTCCCCCGAAAACGCACGAACGAATTAATGCTTCGAAACCAAACTTGAGATTTGACTTTAAATGCATTGAGAATAAAAGGTTATTTCTGGACAGCTCTTTCCGACTTCATTTACGCTGTGTGCCCCACTTCTGATTTCTTAATTTTTAAATATTCAAAACATGAATATAAACCTTTTTATTGTGGAAAGAATTCTGCGTGCAGATTGCTAAACAGCATTTCCGTACGTCGACGCTCCGTTTTAGATATAGAGAGGAAAACGTGTGAGCATAATAGTTTTGGAGGCACCTAGTTCAAATCTCAAACATTGCTAGATCAAATTATAGTCAACAATGGAATCTCGTATCTCTCTGAAGTGTTTATCGCCGGATACAGTGATCACCTTGCTCAAGTATTGACTATTAATAATAAACTAAAACCGCTTAAAATCCTTTACAAATTTACAAGAGAGTTTAATGACATAAATAAATCCATATTCGTAAATTATTTGCGTGAAGAAACATGGAAAGATGTTTACAATTGCCAAAACACCGACGACAAATTCAATGTATTTATCTCAATATTCCTAGAACAT
>NNCF01126241.1:2193-15356 GCA_002313205.1 Laupala kohalensis | reverse complement strand
AAATTTTTTTTTTTTTTTTTTTTTTTGCAAATACCAACATGCCACAAAGACATTAGAGGGTATTTTCTGACAGATTCTATGACGTACGTTTTATTGAGTATCAAATAAAATTCATTTTCCGTGCAATTCTTTGTTCCTTTTAATAGTTACATTTTATGATTTGTTGAAAAATATCCTGATACATTGTCTTTATTATAGGTGATTGTAGCTGTATTGTTTTTGGTGTGTACTAAAGAGGCATCAGTAGCAGAGGATTTGAACGAAGGTAAACTAATAGAAGTACACTAGTTCCCTACATTAAATGAATTTTGATAGAATAATATTTAAACATTCCCGAGATTTTAGGGAAGAGTATCTTTACAGATTTCTTTAATTTCTTCGTTTTTGCAAATTAATTGTAATACTATGACAAATTTCTTAATTTCGTTTTGAAATGATGGTCCGTCTTGACAATTGTGTCAATTAATATTCACATTCATTATTAGTATTTTAGTTAAATCTCTCACATTTTAAAATTTCCGGTAAACAATTTATTGATAAGGTAAGTCCTTCGATGTTGACTATTCCTTTAATACTTTTTAATATGTCACCAACTTACTTGAGGAGCGAGTACAAAAATCTAAATAAGTTTCAGGGATTCCTAATATATGATACAGCTTTCTTAGAAATTTCCTCAACATAAAAATTAAGTTTAATAACAAATTGCATTAAATTATACGCAGGGTCGCCGAGACCCTTCACCCCCACCTCTTTCTTCTGTCTCTTCTCCCCTTTCCGATTCGTCTGTTCAATATAAACATGTAGTTGGTCTAACATCTTGGTAGTCAAGTTAAAGTCAACCTGTTTTACAATAGGCCCTAAGTTGTGCCTTTGGGGTTCACGGAAGGTAGAGCTCGCTGTCACTTAGTCTCCGCTCAAGGATGAGGATGTGTGGCTAGCATTCCGCTCCGGCGTATTGGACCCCCAGGATAGAACTGGCACTTATTGCACAGCAGGCTGAGTAGACCTGGGAATCAGTCTGGACGTAGAGGTTTGAGGAAAAATCCTTCACCTCGTCGGGGATCGAACTCCAGGCGTCCTATTGAAGTACGTCTATCAGTCTAAGTAACTCGTAAAACAGACTTTCAGATACGAATAATTGAAAATGTGAATTTAAAAGATCCTAAAAGATCCACGCAAACTAATCGAAACATTTTTCAGTCACTATATATTAACTGCAGTCAGCTACTTCCCTCACTCTGTCACCATTTCTTCGTTCCTCGACATCTTGACCCAGAGAAGCTCCCTGGCGTATCTCTCGCTCACACTAACATCCTTACCTTTGGTGGCCAGAATGATTCACCCACTGGAAAGTTTTTTAGTACAAATTCAAAAATTAGTTTAATTCCGGATTCTGTACAAAATTCTAAGAAGAAAACTAATAACCATTGTCAAGCATTCAATATTGATGTTGTCAACAGTAGTGTTATCTCCTTACGAAATAAAAATACAGCGGTTGCTTCAAAATGATTGTTCTCAGAATTTTGTATAGATTCCAAAATTAATTATTAATTACTAATTTATTATCTTCTACTTGCACAGTAAGAATGGAGCAAGTAAGAGGTAATAAGTGAGGGAGCATCTCTGCGTCAAGGCGTTTCGGAACGAGAAAGTGGTGATAGAATGAGGGAGGTAACCAGTCGCCTTCCAATATTTCACAAACTATAGATAATGTTTTCAGCTCGGGTTTTCCTCGCCTACTGCAGACCAATGTCAGTTCGGTACCATAATCCCTGGCAATTCAATTTCCTCACACATATAATGTTTAGGTGGAAGAGCAGGTTTCGTGGCCTGTACTTCGCCAAACGGCATGGAATGAAAAATAGATAAATCATTTGGGGTCCCCTCTCTCGGCGACACTGATTATGTGTGTTATATATTCCATTTCTTTCTCCATAGGTTCCATCGTTCCAGGAGACATAGAACAACTCGAAGAGCGATTCCGCTTCCTCAGTCTACTCCCTCTGTCGGATGACTCGCACCCACTTCCCTCCGGACGAGACGAACAGAGCGTCGACGTCACTGTTTCTCCTGCAGGCAGAAACCAATCTCTGGAAGACGATGCGAAGAGTAAAGGAAAAGGCAAACTTGGAGTGAAGAAGGGTTGTTGGTGGGGTGGGACTTGGCGTACGCTAAACACAACTACAACTACTACAACCAATGCTGACAATCCTGATGCAGAAAGTATTCGCATTCGAAGGCGTGGACAGAATTTGAGGAGGAGAAATGCTACAACCAGTAGACAGCGCGGGTAGAGAAAAGGCTTCTGCACTCTAGTTTTTTAAAAGTTTACTCAAAGTTATCTTCGCACGTCTCTCACGCAACTATAGACTGTTTGGAAAGTAATCATCACAGGAAGCTAAAAAGAATCTAGTGATCAGTAACAATTATTACTCATTCATACAAAGAGGAATGATCTATATAATAACATTGCTTAAACCAATTTTTAAATGTATGATTTATGCTAGTATATGATGTTTCTAGTTTATGCATGAAAGGTAGATCAGCTCAGCTAAATTGAAATTGCACATTTTATTACTCCTTGTAAAGTATTTACTCAAGTACCCATAAAAAATAATCTTTAGTACTTTCAAAACATGTGTATATGGTTTCATTTGCATGATTTGCCATATATTTTAAGCTACTATTGTACATCTCTGCCAAAACGGTTATGGAAAACATCCGAAAATCAAAACTCTCTGTAAATGCATTTTGGATTCGATTAGTTGTCGTCACCCTCCTTCCCGTGTTCTGTTAATTAGTCTCGATGAAGGTTTTTTTTTCTTTCTTTCTCATTTCTAAGAGTATGATTTTTTATACTGACCTTTGTCATCATGCCACCTTTTGTCCCTCAAAATATTTGGTAAAATCACGTTTTTTTCAAACGTCTGTGGATACTAATGCGCATTTGTCGCTTTTCTTGTTGTTCAAGACGTCGCTTCGAAGACCCAATGGCACCGACGTAACCAGTAAATTCAGGCGTTACTATTAAACTTTAATGTTCTTGCGAGACGCTTTCCTTTGTCCACCATTTTATTTCAAAACATGATGGATAGAACGAATTATATGTTACTAATTGTGAGATATATTGGGAGATGTTACTAATGAATTATATGTTACTAATTGTGAGATGGATAGAACGAATTATATGTTACTAATTGTAACCATACGATGAAATCAGCGGATGTGATGGTAAAGTACGGTGTCACTGGGCACATACGCAGCTGGTGATATGTATGATTCACTTTCCATGTGTCACGAAAACACACAAACAGTCCGTCAACAAAGATGGATTGTGTCTCAACTAACTCTGTGAAAAATCGAACATCTTGCGCCTTGCGTCTTCATCCGTAGCACCACTAGCATTTGAAGGCTGTCCCGAACGTAAGCTAGTATTGCAATAGACAATGTAACATTCGTATTCTCCTATTACCGCCGGCAACCGACACAGGGTATGCGGTGCGGTTTGAGACAGGAGATACGAGGGAAACGGCAAAGATGCGAACTATAAAGCAGTAATGTCAAGCTGGGGACCCTTGACAAGCACACTTGCAACCTACTTAACCACTCGTATGTTCATTTTATGTTTTTAATATTAAGTAATAAACATCTTCAGCAAACTTATTCAATATCTCTCTATTAATTCACAAATTACCTTTTGTACCTGCAGGTATTGCAGCAGACAACCAAAAGTTCGAACCCTAGTGTGGAATTTTGCTTTTGAACTCGTTTTTGTCCACGTCATGAGTGACGGGAGTACTGTCGTGTTCAAATAGTTTTTAATATTTTCACGATTATCTAAAAACCATGCTTTATATATATACGCCATTGCACATTAATATTTCTCATGCTTTCATCGCGAGTGTGAATTATTCGCACAGATTCCGCTAGTTTTGAGTGAGACACGACAGCAGGGACGTTTACCCTTTTTTTTATCAACTCTCTGAATCATCTTGAACAACATATCATCTTAACTTCGCAATAAGAAACACCAAGACGATATTGAGCTACATGATAGTATTATGTAAATAAAAGGACTGCACTTACTGAAATTTGAATAGAATTTATAGATTATGAATAGAATTTGGGTAACATCCGGTTTCGTCCAAGAGAGGAAGTGGGAGAAATATATTTCCGAAAACTTTCATCTAGGGCTTTGTACAGTACTACTTAGATCCTAATTCATATCACATATTGTAATGCCATCCGCATTCAAGTAATTGTGAAGTACTTTTTCAAATATAAAGAATTTTGATTTATCTGTCAATTTCAGATCCTAGTTTTCAAACCAGCGACAATAGTAGTAAATTTACTTTCATAATGTAGTTACAAACTGCGTTTGAACGCATGGAGGACAATAAACTAATTTACTCTCCGGAAGCAAGCAAGGGACCATCCCATCAATTCCGATCAAGGGACCTAAGGCAGAGGAGGATTCAAAAATTCCTAGACAAGAATTAAGAAAGTTAGCTAAGTATTATAAAATCAATAGAATACAAAAACATTTTTTCACAATTACATATTATATCGTAACTATAAATTGGAGATTAAATATCTATTAATGAAACCACCGCCCCTAGGCAAAAACCTAGAGAGCCTGTACATAAAATCCGCCTCTACCCGAAGGAAAAATCCGTCCCGGGAACCAACTCATTTCTTATTCTAGGTGAACTAAAATGTTTTTCGATGTTTCATTTCAGTTTGCCATTTAACATTTCGAATGAGAGGTTATTAGCTCACATTTTCCTTTTAGGTTCCTTTCTCATTTTTTCCCTCTCTCTCAATTGTTTCTAGTCCCTCTGAATAAAAAGGAGAAAATATCGTTTTACGGCTGAGATAGAGTTTAAGAACTTCCAACTTTGCTTTAATATCTTTTAACTCACATCCTCCGAGTACCTACTTGTGGAGGAGTGTTTGCAACGTCGACAGCCCTCAGGTGAAAATTGCGACGGACCGGGACTCGAACCCGGAATATCTTGCTCTGATCGCAGGTGTGCTATCCACTGAACCACCCGCCTCGATTCCCAAATCCGCACGCAACCTCCACCTGGCCTTAGCTTTAATATGTTCGTAATAAATGTATATTAGTCAACCAAAGTAAGTCATTCTAAGTTACCGCAAGAAAAATAGGCTTTTTCAGGTATCACGAGAAAAACTAGGCTCATTTAGCGTTTACGAACAGAAACACCCGGCGTTGCCCGGAAATTGAAACGAAACTTAAAACAATCATTACTCGACATTAAAATTTTTAAAACAATTCACAAATAAAACGTAAAAATAAAATAAATAGGCTATTGTTTCTTGCATTGTTAAACAAACATTCAAAAAATTACAGCAACATTCAAAGAAAAATTGGTACTGAGAAGTGATATATTTTACCCTACAGTGGGTATTAAAACACATGACAACAGATCTGGATTCGTTTTAGCCCGGCGTTGCTCGGCGTTGCTCGTGAATCCTGTATAATATTCTAAATTTATGTGTTAGTTTCCATTTCTCTACTTGCGTGGCATTATTTTTTAACTTTGGTAATTTCAAAAGTGAAAATCCATAAAGAAAACCTAAAAATACCCACTATTTTCAGTATTGTAGGCTCACATGTATGTATTAACGAATTATTTTAAAATTCAGGCAGAAGGATCATACACTTTGCACAGAAATAAACAAAGCTCACAGATAAGACTTCTGAATTCTTTGGTTTTCATTTCACTTTCAGGTTATTTACTTGAAAACAATATTCTTCACAGCCTTTATATATATTTGCTTCTACGATTCGGTTACGTAGATTATACGTTCAGTGGATTGTCCGTCTCACTTAACGCAATCGCAAGCAAGCTTCGTAGTCATGAGATTGAAGAATCACATTTACTGATTAGCAGTCAATTTTAATTGTTTTTGTGCTCTTGTAATTCATCAATATTAACTATACTTTGCTTTTTTCTTGCAATAACCCTTAAGAAGAGTCCTTTAAATTTCCAAATAATTTCATCTATTAATTTTTACGTTTTCCATGCAACAGACATTCCAAGTAATTCATTTTTATTAATATAGATTGACTTACGTTTTACGGAGGAGTTCTACATGATCTACATATTTATGGAAATTCGAATTCAGGTTCAAAACTGGGAATGAAGACTAAATCCTCATAATGAAGTCGTAATGGAAAGGAGGTATGCAATTTACATTCATACCATTTTAGAACTGAATGGGTTGTAAGTTTCATGCTCCATTTCGAGTGAAGAGATTTTTAAACAAATTTATCTTAAAATCACGTGCTATGATGCTAACGTAATTTAGTGCATCTTAATTATAGTGCATTAACTAAGTCTCTGAACCATAAGACAATACAGTACTTACATTTTGTAACCACCAGTCCAGTATCACGTTTTAAGTCAACAAGACGAAACGTGAAGCAAGCGGTCATTTTTTTATCTTCTTGTCTACGAAGGAAAGCGAAACTTGCAGACCCAAGAAGTTGACAGAAAACACGCTGCATCTCCTGAAGATCGATTTCAAGCGAGTGTAGTATCTCATCCGTGTTGGGGTCAATATTAGTTACGAACCATATGGTCTACGAACAGTGATGGATCCCCGCCTAGGGGCCACGTGTCCCTCTCCCAAATGAGATAGAAATAATAGTAGTAGTAGTAGTAGTAGTAGTAGTTTTGTAGTAGTAGTAGTAGTAGTTTTGTAGTAAAAAAAAGAAAAGTAAAAAAGTAAAAAAGTTTTTATTCCATATAAATAAATGCATTTTACACGTTAATACACCTGCTTGTATACATACATCCATACACTTTTAATATGCATACAGTATTTACATACATACAAGTATTACATCCACACCGATTTAATGCAGCATCCAATATATACCCACATATATACATTTACACCAGTTTACATATAACATCCAATTATATACATATAAATTTAACTTTTATTTCTCTACGTTTTTTGTGTTTCTTTATGGTTATTATCATTTGTTTATTTTGAAATTATTTACTTCCATAATCTTCTCACAAGTTAAAAACACATTTCTTTTCTTTTTGTTTTTGTTTTTATACATATCTTATTCTTTACACTATTTTGTTTTTGCTGTTTTAACTTGTTTTATATTTCTTTTATTACCCGCTATCTGGTCTACCACTACTATTAATAGTAGCAGCAGCAGTAGGAGCAAAAACATTGGTTGTTACTTTCCCACCACTAACAATACCACTATCTGGTTTTTCAATAGTAGTAGTAGTGGAATCTGTTATGGATTATCTAATATTTCATCAATACTCATACTTATTTTTCAATTTGTACAATTATATACATACATACATAAATACATACAAGATTAATATACATACTAGTATACATACACATCAGTTTAGTATCACATCCAATAATACATATATGTTTAACGTCTCCCTTTAAGTTTAATAGCTAAACTTGTCAAAGGGAGATATTTGACTACTCTAGTTACCCTTAGTTTTCACTTTTCATTTTTCATTTTTGTTGTATCTCGATTGTGTCATTTTCATCTTATTCTAACTTCTTGTAATTTTCCATAATCCATTTCTTGATTTCTTTCTTTCTCTTATGTTTATTTTTTATTTCTATTATTTCATCTGTAATTTTATTTAGACATTTTGGTATAATCGTTTCTATCTGCCTCTCACCGTACTTATTAAAGTTTATGGGGATTTCATAATTGTGTTTTTTCCTATTGTTATGAGTGTGGTTTATTCTTTTTAAGTTAATTTCTCTGTTTTCTTTGTTTATGTTTTTATCAATTTTCTCTAGAAAGAAAATTTGTTTAATTTTCATTAATTGATTTTTTTAATATATTTCTTCTATGTGTTCTTCCTTTCCACCTATCAACTTTATGATTTTATTTTGTAATATTTGGAGAGGTGCTATATAAGATTTAGAGGCTGTTCCCCATGCTTCTATCCCATATCTTATTTGTGATTCAATTAAGGATACATACACTTTCTTAAGGGTTATTTTATTCATGTATTTTTCCACATTAGTTAACCTCCAGTAACATACCCGTATTTTCTTTATTAGTTCCTTTATGTGCTCATCCCATAGCAAGTGCTGATCGAAGACTAATCCCAGATATCTGAATTTCTCAACCTTATCAATAGTATAACTACATTCACATTTTTTCATTTTTGTGTGTATACATTCCAACTCATGGTACACTATATTTATTTCTTCTCTAACATTAGCGTTTGCTGCAATATGTATCATCTTAGTTGTTTTTTTTCATTTAATTTTAATGATTTGTCATGGAACCAGAGCTGTATGTTATTAAAGTCCTCCTGGATTTTTTTCCTCATCATTTTCAGATCTTTTCCTCCTATCATGATAACAAAATCATCCGCATATCCATAAAAGTTACAATGTTTTATGCATGTTTCAACGTCATTGATATACAGTATAAATAATAATGGAGCAAGAAAACTTCCCTGAGGAATTCCTGTCTCCATTTTATGTTTAATACTATATTTATCTTTAATTTTTATCATATATTCCCTATTTTTAAGATAGGTTTTTAAGATGTTACACATTTTTCCTCTGATACCCATTTTTTCTAACTCCTCAATTAATTTTTCATTATTAACCAAATCGAAAGCCTTTGATAAATCCATAGATAGCAGAATTACATGTTTTCTATCATTTAGATTTCCGTTTATTTCATTTGTTATTTTTTCCAATAAGTCAGTTGTTCCTTTTCCTTTTTGATATGCATATTGACTTTTTGTTATGATATTGTTCCTGTCCACATAATTTTGCATTACCTCCATTAAATATTTTTCATAAATTTTTCCTATCGTGGATAAAATTGATATTGGTCTATAATTATTTAGGTTTTTAAAATTTCCTCCTTTATGTATTGGTCTTATTACGGCCACCTTCATATTTTCAGGGAATTCCTCCTCTTCTATACTTTTATTTACTATTAGTTTAATCATGGGTATCATTACTTTACAGTTTTCTTTTATATTTTCTAACTTTACTAAATCAATTCCAGGTGCTTTGTTTTTCTTTAGTTTTTCTATTATTTTTTCAATTTCTTTGGTTTCAATTTCTGGTAAATAAATTGAATTCATATTATTTAGCTTGTTTTGTGGTCCTACCATTTTATCACATTTATGGAATTTTTTTAGTATGTTGTCTTTCATTAATTTGGCCATTCTTTCACAGACACTTTGTGTTGTTTCATTACTTTCTAGAGCATTTTCTATTTGCTCATCTATATTTTTTTGTTTTTTCCTTCCCATTAACAAATTTATTATTTCCCATGTTTTTTTGTTGTCTTTTAAGTTGTCATTCAATTGGTTTTTGTAGTATTCTCTTTTCTTCTGAATGATCTTTGAAGTAATTTTATTTCTTAATTCCTTATATGCTGTTCTTGTTTCATTTTTTTTCTCTCCGTCCATATTTGAAGTCTTTTTCCATGTGGTAAATAGTTCATCTCTTTTATTCATCATTTCTATAATATCATGACTAATCCAGGGTTTGATGTTTACTTTTTTCCTATTTCTTACTGTAATTTTTTTCTTTGATTCCATGAAACTTATCATTATCTCTTCATATATTTCCTTGGCTTTTTTGGTTTCCATTTTTTCAAAATCTATTTTTTCTAAGAGCTTAGTTAGTTCTTCTTTGTCAATACAGATTTTTTCAACTATTACATTTATTTCTTTCCTTTTCATTTTCATGATAATTCCAATCAAATAGTGGTCAGAAATTTTTGTTTTTATAATTACAGGTTGTATTATTTCAAATGCTCCAGCAGTACTTGAAGATCGGAAGCACGTACTCTATTGGGATAGACCTGTGCTGACAGACAAGACAGCGGATTATAATCGCCCAGATATCCTTCATATTGATAAGGAAAATAAGACAGACACCATAATCCATATAGCTGTTTCGCTGACTCACAACATTACTTCAACTGAGTCAGAAAGGTTAGGAAATACGAGGACCTTGCAATTGAGATCAAATATATGGAAGTTAGACAAGGTTGAAATAATCCCCTTAATGATGTCTGTCGAAGGTATTTTATCAAAGGGGTTTCAGAATAATTTGGAAAAGTTAGGACTCGAGAAGAACATTATGAAGATTGCACAAAAAGCTGTCCTCCTGCAGACATGTCACTTCGTCCAAAAATTTTTGAATTAATTAATAACATCATACAGGTCAGGATGAATTTCCTATCCCTATTGATAAAATCCTTTCCCAATACCATATATAGGGTGGGTGAATGTTTCCAGTTTGTAATGTGAAAGAATACATAATAATAATAATAATAATAATAATAAAAGGATTTGTTTAATTAAAAAAATTCAGTAGGACCATTGAATGCAACAAGATGAACTAATAAAGTCCGTGTAAAAAGACTTCTTCATAAGACAAATATACTACTTACTTTGTTTTAATAGATTTCCACTCGTACGTAGAAACATGAGCATAGGGTTGTGATATGTCACTGTTTCCAGCATACTCGCATTCCGTAAAAATCACATACGTTATTTTCGAAATCAAACATTTTATTTAAATATTACCACTTTTATCCTCGCATTGAATACCATTAAATTAGTATAGTTTCATACATACTATAGTTTTAGATAGAACACCGAAAAGTTTTCGATTTCGAGTGAATTACCGTTGAAATTATATTGAGTAAATTTGAAGAAGTGTTAGCACGAACACCGAAATTTAAAAAAATGGCTAAGACACGAATTTTTTGTTGCGAAAACGACACGAATTATTTCAAAAAAGTTACTTTTAAGTTTTTGTTGCAAAAACAACAATTTAGATAATGCGTTATTTATGTATAGGAATTACTTAAATTGCAGTTACAAAAAGTTGATTTAAAAAAATTCCTGTGGAGGGACCTGCACACCCTGGTATTTCTCTTTATGGGCCCCTCAAAATCAAATCTTCGATCTGCCCTATACGTATATATGAATCTCACCTCACCGAGTAATATTCATTATCTGAACTCGGTTTACGGCCAGAAGAAGGAACTACTTATTATGACCAGTCAAAACCAAGTTGAACTAATGGTAATGCTCGATCTATCATTGTATCTCCGAGTCACTCCATAATGTTGAATGTTATTTTACTTAATCAATAATATTCAATTGGATACTTAAAATGAAATCAAAACATATTTAACGGCGACCGACACAATATCCAAGCTAATAGAATTTGTATTTACGGCACATGGGCTCTCTTCGTCTCATGTTTATTAATCTTGCTTCCAGAGAGAAAGTGTGGTACATCATTTTGTGCTTATATGCTTTTCGGGGGCGTTTTAGGGGGTGGGCTGCAGGACTGAAGGTCCCACCCCCCGAGTCAAAATACATTTCCCTTTCAATTTTAATATCAGGGAAATAAGATCAATTTTAACGCCAAAACGCCATATTAAGTTCAATCTTGGATGTTTAAGAATGGATCCACGCCTGCGCCATAGGGCGCTCATCGTTGATTGTCTCAAGGTTTGATGGATCACAAGGCCTCCTGAAACAGTTTAGAGTGCCATGTCCGCCGGCAACCGGCGACTTAGGCACTCTTTAGGGATTGGAGTAAGAGGAAAGAGGGATAGAAGTAAAGATGGTTTATGAGGGTATTAAGTGTTAAGAAGGAGAAAGAATTAAATAATAATAATAATAATTAGGGATCAAAAGTGTGATAGGACAGTTGAAGAATATCAGAAGGGTATCTGCGAACAGCTGCAGGATTAACCCTGCGTCTGAGATGACGGTAGAACATTTTAAAATGGTTGTCAGGGGAGGGGTCGTGGAATGCCTTACGGAGGTTTTTCTGAGATTGATTGAAGATAATTTTAGTGATGGGGTCAAGTTTTGAAATAAGTCTGAGATGGGAATTGCGAGTGCCCAACGGCGGTCGTACAGCCATCCGCAGGAACCGGTTCTCGATGACGTGAAGTCGATGATGGTTTTTCCGAGAAGTGGTGGCCCAGGTTTCGCAGGCGTAGAGCGCAAGACTGCGAACACACGTTTTATAAATGCGGAGCTTCACCTGGAGCCGGATCCTGCGATTTCGGAAGATAGGGGAAAGACGAGCGAGCGCGCTGTTCATTTTGGAAGAGACAGATTTGGCATGTTCTTGCCAGCGAAGTTTCCTGTCCATCGTAATCCCAAGGTACTTGACACTTGTGGACCAGTCCACAGTGGTGTCCTTGACCTTGAGCGACGGCAGGTTTTGAAAAGGTTGACTGGAAGGGCGGCCGAAAGTGAAAATAATTGCTTGGCACTTGGAGGGGTTCAAGGTGAGCCCATTGGAGGTGCTCCAAGTTTCCAAGCGGGAAGAAACAGATTGAAGGTTGGAAATAGCCAGTGTAAGAGGGAGCGCGCGCGCCGCATACGCGATGTCGTCCGCGTAAAGAAATTCGGAAACATGCCGAGGAATGTCAGGAAGGTCATGAAGAAACAGAGAGAAAAGAGTGGGTGCCCAGACACTACCTTGGGGAACCCCAGCGCAGATGGGGCGGAAGGTGGAGAGGGAACGATTGTAACGGACCTGAAAAGTTCGCCCGGATAAGTAACTGCGCAAAAGGTGATGGAAAACGGGAGGGACTAGGGAGTAGGTTTTGTGAAGAGTAAGTCATGATGGACAGTGTCGAAGGCGAAAGAGAAGTCAAAGAATATTGCTGGAATTGCAACTCTTCGAGAAAGGATTGGGGCTAATTCGTGGGCCAGACGCAACGTCTGCAGAGCTGCGGACTTGTTGCGCCGGAATCCGAATTGGGTAGGACGTATGGCTTGAGTGGATTCAAGGACAGGGGTAAGTTTGGTGAGGACGAGGCGCTCGAAGAGTTTGCCAAGAAGAGATAGAAGGCTGATGGGACGATAGTTATTAGGGTCCCGAAGATTTTTCCCTGGTTTAGGGATAAGAATTAAGGTGGCATGTTTCCATGGAAGAGGAAAGTACCCTAGCGAGAGACATGAGTTGAAAATATTCGTTAGAAGAAGGATATCGTTGTGAGGAAGATGGCGGAGATAAATACCACGGAGCTTGTCGGAGCCACCCACCTTCTTGATGTTAATTCTCTTCAGTGCGTCCTTCACTTCCCAGACACCCAAGGTCCACTCATCGTC
>NNCF01126239.1:1484445-1508777 GCA_002313205.1 Laupala kohalensis | reverse complement strand
GAGGGTTTAAAATTTGCACTCCCTTTTCATCTTTATTGTCTTCTTTGTCTTCATCGTTCGTTTCTGTAATTCAAAAATATGATATTTAGAAAATTGTTTTCCTTTTTTGCGAAATAATGTATTGGTATTCTGTTTTCTTTTCTTTTCTTTCATCTTTTTATTTAGATATTTGTTGATTTCAGGAGGGTTTTTTAGTGGGTATGGTCGAGATATTCGGCGAGTCCCACACACGGAGAAGAGTTACTATGGCTCTTCTCTATGGTGCGAAACTGCATTTTTCCCTACTTGCATGGGCTCTAATGACCTCTGATGTTGACGAGCCCTAAAGCCCCACCAAAAAAAAAAAATGTATTTGCCTACAAGAGACACTTTTTACCAAAACACTCTCCCTCACTGCGGGGATACATCAGCTTCAGATATGACGACACGGTGGAGATCGACCAACAGGTGGAGTTGCCGTGTTTGTTAGAAACACTATCCTCTCCTCACCCGTTCTCCTACAAACTCAAATTCAGGCTTGAGCATTCACAATTCACAACGTAACAGCTATGACCGTGTGTTCATGTTATGTTTCTTCGTCACGAGATTTCTCGGAGACCTCCCTCAGGGATTTAATTCACCAGTTCCCTCGACCATTCTTTGGAGATTTCAACGGCCACAGTGCACTGTGGTGTTCGTCGAGCAATTGCCCCAGGGGCCGACTGCTGAATTATCTCTTTCAGCATGAAGATTTATGTTTAATGAACTGGAGATGACCCACTTTGCTTTTGCCACGGGGTCATGAACTGCTATAGACCTGTCAATTTGATCTCTGATATCTTCCAATGGAAGGTAGAAGATGATCTGAATAGTAGCGAACATCATCGTATCTGGTTGTCCGTCCAGCAACGTGCGACTGTTCCCGAATGCAAGTCTCAAAAATGGATTCTCAGAAACGATTACTGGACACTATACCGCTCTATGCCTAGTTTCAGAGAAACGGGAAGTTCCAAGAGAGGGTCGACCATCTGACCCAGGTGATTCATCACACAGCTGAAGAATCCATTCCAAAAACAGCTATGTTTCCGCGAAGACCTCATGTCTCCTGGTGGAACGACGCATGTCATTCCGCCATTCGCACGACGCGATGAGCGTTGCGGAAATTTAAGGGTAATCCATCTCCGGGAAACCTCCCCTTATATCGGATTGCTAGAGCAAAAGCGGGGGGAACCATGGAAGAATCTGATCCACCTGCTGGAAAGAGTTTCTAAGTACCATTAAGAGAACAACATCGTCCACTAAAACACGGGAGTCAATCCGAAAGATATCTGGAAGGTATTCTTGAGTCCCAATATCTGGGCTCAATTATTATGGTCAGATTCTCGCCAACAACAGAGATATGGCAACAATGATGACTAAATACTTTGCTGATCTAACATCTACAATCTGCGATTCTAATTGCGAGGAAAATGGAAGATAGCAGAGAGCACGTCCTTTGACTTCTGTCCTACAATCTGAGAACCCTACAACTCTCCCTTTTCTACGTGGGAACTTGAGTCAGTTCTAGCGACAGCCCACGACACTGCTCCTGGCCCTAATTCCATTCATTATGAAATGCTCAGATATCTCAGTCTAGAATCGAAACAATACCATATGGATGTCTTTAATTTTTCATGCTTCGAGGGAGTATTCCCAAATTCGTGGAAGGATGCAACGCTAATCCCCCTACTAAAACCCGGAAAGGATAAGACAGCCATCAGTTGTTTTCGAAACATTGCCTTGACGACTTGCGTTGATAAAACTCTGGCGAGAATTATTAACTGACGCCTTGTCTGGTACCTTGAAAGGCATAACTTGCTGAGTCGATCTCAGAGCGTTTTCAAGAACTTCCATTCCGCCCTGGACAGCGTACTTCTCCTGGAAACAGCAATTCAAGATGCTTTCGTCCGAAGACAACATGTCGTCGGAATATTCTTTGACATCGAGAAGGCTTATGGTACTACTTGGCGTTATGGCATTTTAAAACAAGTTTATACATGGAGTTTTAGAGGATATCTTCCTCTGATGTTACAGTCCTTTTGGGATCAGCGTTTCTTCCGCTACAGAATTGGAATAAACATTTCGGATCTCTTTCTTCAAGAGAATGGTGTTCCTCAGGGCTCAGTCCTGAGTGTGACCTTATTTGCAATAGCTGTTAACAGCATAACATCATCTGTAAAGAATCCTGTTCAATACTCTTTTTTTGTCGACGACTTTGCCATTCTTTGCTCATCGGAGAGTGTCACAGGTGCCGAGCGACAAATACAATACTGTCTTTCGTTTATCTGCTGAGAAAACACGCTGTGTTCTTTTCAGTAGGAGACCAAGCCTCCAGCCAGAACCACACATCGCCCTGGAAAACAACGTTCTAAAATTCTATTCTTTTTTTAATTTTTTTAGGTTTAATCTTTGATGAAAGACTTTGTTGGATTGATCATCTAAGAGCGAGTACATTAAAGTCTCTGAATCTAGTGAAGTGTCTGAGTAGCAGGTATTGGGGCGCTAATTGCTCCTTATTCCAGTTTTATCGAGCATTCGTAAGATCTCGACTCGATTATGGCTGCGTTGTATATAGCTCTGCTCGTGCAAGCTATTTAGAGAAGTTGGATAGGGTCTACCATGCAGGAATCCGACTAGTTACGGTAACCTACCGTACTAGCCCATTCCGAGTTTGTATGCCGAGAGTAGCGAACCATCTCTTTACCTCCGGTAGCAACTACTCTTGCTGCGACACTTTTACCACGTACTTACTTTATCCGACAATCTGGTTCACAACGCAGGATTTCATTCTTCCTCTTTTTCCATCCGTTTCTACAACAGACTGAAAGCAACCAAACCTTTTTTATATCGCTCCAAACTAATTTTGAAAACCTTGATTATACGCACACTAATGTCTTAAATCAAGGTTTCTGTAAGTATCCTCTTTGGGCTTTGCACAAGCCGAAGATTAATTTCGATCTTCTGCGTCATGAGAAGAACACTCCAGCCGCAATGTTGAGGGTATACTTTCACCTAATCCTTGAGAAACACCGGATATGTATTCCTGCGTTTAGAGATGGGTCTAGGTAGGCCGATGTTTTCGGCTGCTCCGTAGTGTTCCCCCGTAAGACCTGAGGTTACTGTCTTGGCGGCTTGTGCAGCGTTTACACTGCTGAATGCTACGCCATATTGAGAACACTGCGATCAACAAAGTGCTGCCGCGGATCAAATTTCCTGATTTGCTCCTATTCTCTAAGGTCCGTTAAGCAATCCAGCTGATAAGCTGATCCAGAACATCCAGGATGTGCTTTTCTCGCTCGAAAGTGATGGAAAGAAAATGTGTTTTAGATTCCCGGACACATGGGAATCAGAGGAAAGGAGGATGCGGCATGCTTGAAATGCGTCAAGAATTCTTCACGATTCCATAAAGGGATCTCCCAAATTGCATCAAGAGAAGGATTCTAAGTGAATGTAGCAATGAGTGGTTGGCTGTTGAATGGAATATGCTCTGACTTATCAAATCCTCTGTTAAGTCATGAAGCAGTTCCTGTAGGTCAGCCAGGCGAACGAGGTCTTGCTGACCCGCCTGCACATAGGACATTGTCCTCTCACTCATCGGTATCTCTTGCTACTTGATGATGAACCCGTTTGTGAGGAATGTGGCTCTTATCTGACAGTGCGTCACATACTAACTGATTGCAGATAATACAAATTGGTCTGACCGCAGATCTACCAACAATTCTCGGAAATGAGACGGATGATGTTAATTAAGTATTGAATTTTATGAGTAGATTGGTGCTCCTTCCCCACGTTCTCGGGAAGATTTAAATTTGCATTCTTCTTTCCTTTCGTAGTTTACACTGATAATTTTGAGATTTTTTTTTTAAATTTTCGATATAATATATTGGACAATTTTTTTCTTTTTTCTTTCTTATCTTTGTGTTTATGTACTTGTTGAATTCAGGAGGGTTTTTTTAGTGGGTATGGTCAAGATATTCGGCGGGTTCCACACACGAGGAAAAGTCGTTACGACTTATCTTTGTGGTGCGAAACTACATTTTCCCCATCTGCAAGGGTTCTAATTACCTTGGTAGCCTCACCGGTGGCGCAGGTGGTAGTGTTTTCGTTTATCACCAAGTCATCCCGGGTTCGATTTCCGATGGGGCTAGAAAATTTGTAGCTTTTCACATTAATGTCCCAGTTCATATATCTGTGACTACTGAAAAACCAAACTTTCTTTCTCTATCGAGCTCCTCCTAATATCAATAAGTAACTACTAACCACTTCTTCGAACTCTCTACTGGGGGAAGTTTTTGGTAAACGCAGCTAACCGGCCCAACTACTATCAATGAGCTACCACCCAACTCCTACCATGTTAGTTGGAATTCAACTTTCTGGTAAACTATGAAAACTAGGCTGAAGTTCTGTATATTATAAATATCTCTTGGTTTTGTTTTGTGTGTGTGTGTGTAATTTTTAAAGTTACGGTCTTAAAATGAGTTATAATTTCTTCTCCTCACTACTGATTTGGTTCTAATGAACAGAAGTTGTTTGTTTGCAAAAAATTGCAGTCTATCGTTTTTTTAATTATCCAATTTGAATTTATGCTACATTTTTTATTTGTATTTTATATCGTATTTGTTTTTCTTTTTTCAGGTTTGCGGTTTTTAGTAATCATGTTTTCAGAACAAGGTAGTAGTTTTGAATTTTCGACAATGGAATCTACATTTCCGATTTCATACAATCGGGTATTAGAACAAAGAATATTTTTTAAATTTACAGGTCAGTCCATTTAAACCTGGCCCATTTAACGTTAGACTACCCACATACGTAAAAGGGGTATTGTCTTGACTGATTGCCTTATTCATTGATGCAGAGCGAATTCTATTAGAGATGAGAACTTGATTTATTTTGTTAATTTATTAATTTGCGTTGTATATACTTAGTAAACATTTTTCGATATTCCGATTTTGGAAGGGTGCACTTAGGTAAAACGGTTGAAGATTTTCCTATTTTTACTTTGTTTCGAACTAAAACATCTGCCTACACAGTATTGATTATTGTGTGTGTATATTGTTAATTTGTATATCTGAAATGGTTTTTGGATGTTTTGATATTAAGTTGTATAATGGCAGAAATTATTTCATTTTTTTGTCGTTCAACGCCTAAGGCACGGCACACAAGGTACATTATTTTCTCTTCATGGCTCAAACTAATTGAGATGAAATCTCGATTGTTGTATGTAAATGTCGCTAAAGGAAATATCTAAAAACCAACCCAAATTAATATTTATAAATAATATTTGATTTTTTTATCTTTAAAATTTTGATGGGAAGATTGAGTTAAAAGGAGTTTGGTGCGTTGACCAGACTGAGTGGCACGTTAATCATTGTACACAATTTAATGTATAGAAAGGTACTTGAAATTTTGACGGGATGTTGTATTTTTAGGCTCACTACGAAATTCCGCCTTTAAAGGGGTGTATTGCGGTAAAATGTAATTTTTTTAATGTCGCTATTTCCTCTATATTTACGAACTAATTAACACACAATGTAGATTTTTTCTTACATCGTTTGAATGGATACCAAAGTGAAGACTCGTTTTAAGGAGGTTTTCGGTGACAGTACTTTCGCTCTATTGCCGAGATAATTGGCGCTTCATTTCAGTTTTTGTATGTAAAGATTGTTAAATAAAGCTAAATAATAAACAATTTGATGCATTTGTTCTGAATGACGATCTCATTCATAGAAGGAGAGATACAAAAATTTTAAAGATAGGTACAAGAAATTTCCGGACAGAATGTTGCTAAAGTATTGTAAAAGCTCACAAAAGAAAGTTTTTGAAATTTTAAACACGCTATTTATTATTTACATCTACACAAAATAAAAAATTTAAACGAATAACAAACCATCTTTTAAATCCCGGCAGGATCTGCTAGTTTCCGATACGTAAAATAAATTACAAATATTTTAGCATTTGTCGAAGAGAATTATTTCCTGTTCACTTTCGTGCAAAGTAACACTATTCACTGATGGGTTGGTTAATGATCTTAATAATGGTATTTAAATTTTTTATCTAAACGTTTCTGAAACGAGCAGGGTGAGACGAATGGATGAAATTATAGCGTTATGTTTTTAATTACAATTCATTCGTCAGGCATGTTTTTTTTTTTTTCTTTTATAATATTATTTATTGCTGTAAATGTTTCATCACCATGTCACCATGTTTTGCACTTGTTTCGTTCGCACTAGCATTTGATCATCTGCGCTTTTTTCCTTGTAACATGCTGTTCGTTTCATTTTGTTTTGCAAGATACTGTTAGCGATGCACAATGCAAGAAATTGAATATTATAGTACGTTATATAAGAGAAATTTGAATTTTTGACAAGGGGAACGCAAAATCTTTTTTACTTATGTGTAATGCCGCGGGAACTCAGAAAGCGCAGAATAAAATGTTTACGTATAAAAGTCTTGGTATGTATTTTTTTAATTGGCGGCAATGTTTAATTGGTCGTATTACTTTCTTTGAATATTTTTTTTGTATTTTTCCTAACATTGTTCCTTGTTTCTCCGTGAACCACAATGTTGTTCCTATGAATTGTATTCGTGTCCTTTTATTGTCTGTACCCAATATTTTCAGATGAATTTTTTTTCTTATATTGTTTTTACCGATTGTAATCTTCATTTAATTAAAGAATGAATTTGTCATTTCTTGTTGTACTGACTGTTTCTTGGTGTATATGTTATTCGGAATACTTTTTTATATTGTATTAGGTACTTGTTTCGTTTCTTCTTAGTGTAACGATCTCCCAGGATTGCTCCGTCTCTTTAGTACATTAGTATTGACAGTTTTACTTGCAAGACAGAGCAAGAGTAAGGAACGAGGAGAGACTTCAGTGAAAAGAGAAGCGATCTAACGCTGTTTCGCAGCTCAATGATGCTGAAAAGTAAGAGCGTTTTTCTTGTGCCACCCCTTCTCCTACCTCTTGCTTGGTTGGTTGCAGCGCTTGTCTGATATTCTGCATCGCATCGAGTTTCGGACGACTATAAACGGCGAGGAATCGGAGCGATTCAAATTTACGACTCTGAGACGCTCCGATGACGTAACCATGCGGAACACACACCCTTCTCTCTCATTCCTCACACCGAAAAATCGAAAATCTTTTTCTTCTCCCTCTCAAGTACCTTCTCGGGAACGTTCCTCACTGTTGCGAACGAAAAGTGCGGTGACACACGTAGGTCGCGTTTCTTATCAGAGATCCGTACTTTGCGAGGAATGCTCATTTGCTTGGAATTGCACGAACATATTTGATGGATTTGTGCTCCCATGTTCCATATAGTGACACTGTCACGAAATAAATTTGTAAGGCATATCGCTGGATATCATATTGTAGAACGAATATATGGTAGTAATTGGCTGGTTTGACATTTTTAGTAGCATTTTTTGCACTGACGTACGAATAAGTAGCGATTTATCATTTCTGTTAAACTTGACGACGTCGAATTGTCGATTCAAAAGCTACAGAATGTATTTACTACATTACAAAAGCTACAGTGTTACGTATTTTCACTTCACCTAAACATGTACCTTTCATTGGGTGGGATGCTTATTAGTGCGAGGTGGTCCTACATATTTCTGAACAACCTAAAGTTCTGTTATTTATGTTCAAATATTTGTATGTTTATTAAGTACCATAGCGTACTTTTTTTTAAATTTCCCGACCTTTGATGTTCGCGTGAATGGATGCGTACGTTTTGTTTTGATGACGTTTATCTTCGAAGAAATCTGAAATTTTATTTTATTCGTTATCTCCGTAAATTTTAGACTCCGTAATAGATCTCATTCACCTAAATCGTGGTGTAACAAACTTACAGCATTTTACTTGGATGAGTGACTGGATAGTTTAGATAAACACACAATTTGATCTCTGTAATAACAATTTTACTGCTCAAGTACAATTCATACATACTCTTAGTAAAAATGTATTTTGTAATGCTAGATTTCATGAATCTATTGACAGTACGAAAGATCTGTTTCGATATGTGTCGAATCCAGAGCTGTTGATGTTTATAGTTTACTTTTCTATGCAACCTTCCTAGAATCCTATTTATTTCACATTGTCTAACGCGGATTAGTAGTACTACTTACGACCTGCCTGGTATACTACAGGAGTAGCTTGCACTGTGAGGTATCTTTCGGTATATGCCTATCTATTTTCTTTTGTTTTAAACACTTTATGTTTTAGCGAAAGAATATGAATATATTTGATGATACTAAAATTTTGAGGACATTTTTTTTACCATGATAATGATGACATCATGTTTATGACTATCATAGTGACTGATTTATGAAACCATTGCTTCGACTTTGGAGCGGGCGGTATCCTTTAAAGTGATGATACAGTAAACATAGATGACAAATGCTAGAAACATTGACCGTCGTGAGGGAACGTTTGCGGCGTTGACAGACGCTCACGTAGTGGGCTGTGACTGAAGTATCGTGGAGGGTGACTAGCTCTCAGGTGTGCTACGCAGCGATTTATGAAAACCCGACAGAGTTCTAGTAGCCGGTGCCTGCTGCCGAATTCGGCTGCGACGTCCCTCGGAACCCCACCTTCCCTCTACTGCCACCTCCGCCCACCAAATCTCGACGGCACTGGCGGCAGTGGAGGAGGCGGAGGCGTATTTATGGCATCGGCTTGTGGGCGCAATGGGGGCGAATGGGTGGCAGTCGCGCGGGGGATGGCGACGGGCAGCGTAATCCGGATGGCGGTCGCGCGCTGATTTATCGAGAGCGACCGCAACTGCTGAGTCCGGTCTTTTCTTGTGCTGGCCACCGCGAACCGCGCCCTCTGTACCCCGCCACTTGTCCCTGACCGTCAACCTTCTTCCACAAAGGCGGTGTGCCTCGTATTGTGTGCGGTGTGCAGTGAGACAACTGGCTCCCCGCTGCGGATTATCTGCGGGGGACGGCCGGCGGCGGCGTGGCGCAGCTCGGCGGTGCCGACGGTGGAAGAGGAAGCAATGTGCGCAGAGTGGAGTGGAGTGGAGTGGAGTGGAGTGGAGACCAGGGGAAGGGAGCAGGATAAATTTTGTGTGAGAGTTGTGTAGCGGTTGAAAGAGGAGGAATGAATCAGTGGTGGTACTCTCACATTGGGATGTTACTGTGAATGTTGAGGATGGCGGTCATGATCAAAGTTTTATTTCTTAAATGAAAAATATCAAAGATAAATGAATGTGCATTGTTTCAATGCACGACCAACAATCCTCTCCGTAACGAGTTTAGGAAAACACCGTAACCTTGTAGATGTGATTACTTGAGTGGCGATGATACTGGACAAATTCAGTGGTTGGATGTTCGCAGCGGCAAGAGTGTGGCACTGTGGTGAATTCCAAGAGAAATGTGCTAATGCAAGACACGACAAAGGGGACATATTCACCTTTTGTCTATTTAGAGCATAGGAGTACGGTGTTGACGTTTGTGCTCTTGTCACTGGGAAACTACAGCTTCGAAGCTTGTGGAGCAGTTGATAGTGGTGGTGGCGGAGGGTAGATGGCATTCTTGGCTCCGACGAAGGTGGCGGTGGTGAGGGTGGTGCTTCATCGAGGTTGATTTAGGGTTCCCATGTCCGATGGCGCCCTCGCTTGTGGCCTATGTCCTAGCGTCTCTCACCCTCCTCCTTTGTGGCCCTGCGATTGCGCAGTCCAGGTATTGGTTGACGTATTACTAAAATTATACTGCGTGAGCGATGATAGTCGCGGATAGACGGGCAGGCGGGATAATTTTTGTGATGCGCCATTAGTCAAAAGCTCTGTCATATTCTCTGTCTGTGGGGATTGTTTAGGTTGATGGAATGGAGTCGTAGCGCGACATGTGGAGCGTTGTTTTCTGTTGTTGAATGTTCCGCGAGTGTGAGCATATTTCATTTCACGGATTGCCCGAGCTCTTCTGTATTTTACAATTTGGCTACCTATATCTCCGCACTCATTTCGACGAATTGTTATCGCTTGTTTCATGGTTTTAACTAAATGGAAACAAATTATTCCATTTGAGAAAGTAATTAATTTCGTTCATTGTATGTTGAAAGGTTAACATCTGTAAAAATATTTTAAAGGTTATAGGAAGAAGTCATTACACAAAGTGTATAATTCGTCTCAATAAATATTTCTTCCAAAGTGAAATACAGAAAACCTGTGTTATAAAACAATGCGTTTACTAGTTAACATTATCTTACATGTTTTATCAAGAAATTGTTTTATGCCGAAAAGTACCAGAGGACATAATGAGATAAATAAATTTACTATGTCTTACGACTTTTTGATTTCAGATGGTCAGGGATGACCCATTTGGTGTAATTTGTACAGTTAAATGGAATAATAATTGTGTACATTGGCTTTTTTTAAAGCAATGTTGTGAAGTTCAGCATTAGCATTCGGCCGCATCCACATGTTTAGCGCCCTCTTTCCTCATTTCTCTGCGCTCGATGAAGCGTCGTGTTTCGCTGGACGTTTATTTAGGGACTTCTCATCCAACATCGAACTCGCGCTCTGCTGCACACATCGTCTCTGTGAACTCAAATTATTTATGCGATTCATTGACAGTTTGAAATTGATTGTTGATTTGATAGCAGTAATTGATTCATACACTTGTTAGGTTCATGGACTGAAGTCCGATCATAAGTTTGTGTTGTAATACTATGGTTTTGTTCAGTTTGTGTTGTGTTGGTGTGCCTCGGAAACGCAGGCATATATTGAACATGAGCGCAGGGCAATGTTTGTAATGTTCCTTACTTCATGTAACTAGATGTGGTTTAGATTAGGTTTCCATTAGGGATACGTTTGTCTGAGAAGGCGCTCGTAACTACAACTTTCAAAGATTGAATACAATGAGCTATTCAAACGGGTTATGAAACGACTATGACCGTGCTGGCGTATTTGACTTTTCCATCTTCATTCCTGTAGACACATTACTCGTATGTCTCATAACTTTCTCTGTAAAGGATGCTACTTTCGATTGAGCGATCAGTTTACCTAAAACAGAATGGCATCAATTGCTAGGATGTAATGAACAATTTACTGGAGAATTTTGCCGGACTAGTTTTTATAACATTATGATTTTTTGAAAAAGTGAGTGAACATTTTGAAAAACATACCCTAAGGGCGACTCGAGGTCGTGTAGGTTACGTCAATTTGGAAAGTGTCGTATGCACAGCTTATTTAATTTAGAAGTTAAGTACAAATTGCGACAATACAATTGTAGATTCAGTATGAATAAGTGCCTATAAGAATTTTTATAAATAATACAACATTCAGATATCGTTTATCGAAATGGTGGTTCTTTTTGTGAAGAGAGTAATATTCTTCAGAAAAGTCTTTGTGGCGTTTTTATCGGTATTTATGATACGACTGAATGCTTGTGAAGGTACTAGATTGTAATATATAATATTGACGTATGTACAAATTAGTAAGCATTTAGAATGTTAATAGAGCAATTGAAGATTGTTGTTAATGTTAAATAAGATATAAAAGGAATCTAAAATTGTGTTGACCCGGTCTGGCTAGCCAAAATATCGCCTGATGAGCCACATTGTTGCCAAATCGAAATGAATGAAAAATAAATTATATGTTAAGCACATTATTTAATATATTTGTGATGTGTCCTTAATTTTTGTATCTGTAATATTTTTGTAATATTTAAAGTTTTTGCCAGAATATTTCAAATGCCCAACGAGCTGGTAAAGTTGCTGTGATTTATGTATGTAAATAAATAAATAAATTTATTGTCAAAAAACAGTACAAACTGCGTATGACCACGTGGAGGGAAAAAAAACTAATTTACTCTCCGGAAGCAAGCAAGGGACCATCCCATCAATTCCGATCAAGGGCCCTAAGGCAGAGGCGGATTCAAAAAAATTCAGCAAAAATTCCTAGATAAGATAAAAAGTTAGCTGCGAGTTATAATACTAATAGAATGTCAATATGTTTGTAATTTTAAGCAAAAACTTACATGTAAGTTATTATCGAACTATAGATTATTCTGAGTATAGTGCTTAAAAATTGAAATAACACTAAATTCACGATTTATTGTTACAATAAATCGTGAAGTATCTGCACTGTCAAAAAATTCATTCCAGCTGTTACCTACTTTAAACATATTACACGAATTCATATCAGTAAACATACACTGGTGCACTAGTTCACAAATTGAATTCAAATATGAAAATAATATTGTCTTCTCAATGGTCTATGGAGAATACTGTCAAGATACAATAATTCAAGAGACCAATGTGAAAAAAGCATATACTGAATTGTAGGAGTTGCGTATATAGTTATGTATACGATTAATTATTTTTTCCTGGATTGGCTTTTTTCATTTTTTAAGAGATTGATAGAAAATTCGTTTGCTACACAGTAGCATTATAGCAATAACAATGATTTGCCAAATTAAACGATACGCAACTGAATCTGCTTCGATTAAATAATTAAATTAGTTCTTTAAGGAAATGAATTAAAATGGGGTGTGATATTAATTTTGTGAAGTTACGACGCAAACATTTATTTTTATCATTTGTATTTATCTGAAGAGGTATCCCTGCATTTCTTTTCTGTAAATTTACCTCCTCTTGAGTCCACACTTAATGGATTAGAATTAAATGAAAGTATTTGGTACGTTTGTGTTTCAGAATTCGTTAGACTAGTAAACCATCTTTTGCTTGTGCGATTGTAAAAAGTCGAGTTATTATACCAATCTCATAATGTAGAAGCACAAATGTAGTTCTGATTTGAGTTCTTAATACACATGTGTCGTCTGCCATTTTCACATTGGACAATGTAAGCGGACCGCGATCCCAAATATCTGCTTTCGGTGAATGGTGTGGCAAGGGGCTTACGAGGGTGGTACATAATGACGTGGCATACGCTGACATTGTGGGCTTAGAGTTTCGGACGGAGCTTCTGCTGGACCATTGAGAACCTTCGGGACCTCACTCGTTTGTTTAGCTTAAGCCTCATTCTTTTGAGTTCCAATCCTCAGCGTGGGTGGTGCGAGCAAAAAACACTGCAGTCTGATTTCTCCTGTTACTCATTAATGCGTGTACGGCGGGTTGGTGGACACGGAGGAAGTTTCGTGAGTCCTCAGAGACAATAATGTACACTTCTCATTAATAACTTTGCTTTTAGTCTGCATTTCTTTGAAATCGAATGTATCCAACATGTATGAATATAAGACGATTTATAGTGAAACAAAACCGATGTCTTTAACGCGAGTTTAATCAGAGATTAATCGATATGCGAAGAATAAAACTAAATTGTTGAGAATGAGATACACGTGTACTACTGCTTTAATCTCCCCTTCTCCCTTTCTATCCTGCTATTCTACATTTTCTCAGTGAGATATTTTTTTAATTCACATTTGTATGGTATAACTACGAAACATTTTAATGGAAGAAACGGATAGTGTGGATAAGATTGAAGTGATCATTTTCTAAAAAAGCCCACAAACGGGTCCAGTTTCCAGAAATCATTCTTGCTTTCGCGTGTAAGTTCATTGTTGTCGTGCGATGGTGACCATTTCTGCTTCATCAGTGTCGGAAATATGATTTGTGTGTCCTTTCTCATGTAGTGAGTTTGGAAAGTATTTTGTTGGGGACGTCGAGATTTTTACTACAGTGGAGCCGCTTTAACTCGAAACCCGTTATCTCGAAATCCTCTCTAAGACGAAGAAATTAGTCATTCCCTTCCGTCGAAGTACAAAAACCCTAAAACTCGAATGATTTAGACGCTATAACTCGAACTGAATATGATTTCCCTGTAATACATATATATCACGCTCTCTAACTCGAACTACAAATCTAGCGGACTCTATATCTCGAAAAAGCAAGTATGTAAACTTTGCGGTCCCAGTAAATTGAAATTATTTTCGCAAGACTCTTTAACTCCAAGCAATACTTTCGTTGTCGTCAATAACATATTCCAAAAAATGATTTCGCACTTTCATTGAAAGATGTAGTGATATCGACGACAATATATTTTGTGCCTTGTTTGCAATCGAAAATACAATTGACAAAGTATGTGTTAATTCCTTGACTCAAAAGAAAATTACAGATTTCTTTTAATATGTGCAAATTTTCAAGTTGTTCCTTTACCATAAAATAATCTTTATATATGTAATTCTGTACAATACAAATGTAGTACAATAAATCCGTATAAGTCGAATTTATATTTTCTCATGACTCTATAACTTGAATAACATATGCCTCTATAAGTCGAAGTTGATAATGTTAAGAACTCCTTATCTCCAAGTCCTCGATAACTCGAAAACTCGAAACAACCTTTCCCTAGAAGTTCGAGTTGAAGAGGCTCCATTGTATATATTTCTTATAAATGTTTATGATACCAAGAAATATGTTCACTGAATAAACTTTATATTTGTGGGTGACGATAAACTGCGTGTAATCTCCGCGAGTTTGCGTGTTATATTATTATAAATTAGATTCTGCATATAGACTAGCTATGTTTTTCTATTACCCTTCGTTAAGCTCTTATCATTTTCTTTATCTGGTTTTACTCTTTCTTTATTCATTATTTACTCCATGCTTTTTGGGTAAGATGCTAGAACTACTCGTGGGATACTTGATGGATGTTCTAAAATATGTGTAATATCCTATCATATTGTTTCTGAGCATATCAAACTCATTTAGGATAATTGCTAAAGTTTCTCATAGTCACGTTCAATTGTAGTTTTGAATAATTCATACGTCAAAGTACCTTGTTTATTGATCGAAATTGATGGGATGGTCCCTTCATCTTGCTTCCGGAGAGTAAATTAGTTCATTGTCCTCCACATGGTCATACGCAGTTTGTAACTGCTTTTCTTTTCTTTTCTTTTTTTTTTTTTGACAATAAATTTATTATTATTATACAGAATCTGTGTTTGTATATGTTGAAGAATCTTTCTACCGGATGAAAAGGTAATCATCTCTGCTGTGTTGTGTACAAACGTGAACGCATGGTATGGAGAACGATGTAAGCCATGAACAATTTCTTAATAATATCGATTCCTCTTTACTTCTGGATTCTGTGTGCTTATACAATTAATGCACATTAAGAGCTTTAACGTACTCTTGAGGATTACACAAATCGTCACACAATAATCCGAAACCCGTACGATGATTCATGTGAGTGAGTGAGACGCGCCTGTTTTCCGTCGTCATAATGTGTCAAGCGAAAAGTAAGATGAAGCGGCTGTGAGTCAGTTGCGGAACGCGTCAAGTGGAGGGCGAGGGCAGACTTCGGGAGGCGGCAAAAGAACGTTCAATTGGTCGAGCACCAAGGCTTGTTGACGGTGGTCTATAGTGTTTTGTTTCAAGGAAGCGTTCTCTTGATTTAACTCACTTTGCTTAAGTGACGTATTTTTAGAACGCGTTAACTGTGCATCCCACTTGTTATGCTGCAGCAGGATCTTCTTTTGGCTACAGACATTCGTGAGAGTGATAATTATTACGCTTGTAAACATCTTTCTGAAGCGATATTTGTTTAATATATTTTTTGTTATGTGGCGAGTTTCAGTCCGTGAGAAATTCTTTTTGACATAACCAAGTGCTATTTGGGAAAGTAATTGCACTAACAGAAATTGTGGTTTGTACGCGAACGTACGCTGAACGAATCTTCTCATGTGCTGGCGAGGAACAACTCATCTGAAACCTCTCCTTCTATATGGTTGGCAGGGAATGGAACCTACACACTCCAGCTCCGCAGTGGGTTGGGAACGGAGACGCGACCGCAGTCATTAACTATTATTATCTGCATAGAATGAAACAGATAATGACTGGAAGTTGTTATTCAATTGTTCTCTGCAAAGATAGGGAAAATAAAATCATGGCAATGCATGTCCATGGTCAAGGAAACTGTGGAACGTATTTTGCGGGAAATCATCTTGAACGAGATGGAGACACGAGAATTTTTAGAGATTTACACGAAGGTTGTTATGCTAGATACCGGAAATTTACAGAAGCTTATTAAAATAGCGGAGAACTACATGATATTTTCAATTTACTTGGTAAGTATGTTTGCGAGGCGGAATTTTACATACTTGATAACCTGTTGGTGGCTACGTTGATCTTTCAACGAAAATAGGACTAGATAGAAGTGTTAGAATGAAATAGTATTTTTAAAGCCTTATATTGTCTCGGTTTCATTATTAAACGAAAAAAAATATTACTTTTTTATTATAGTATCAATAAATAAATTATTACAGTTTTTTATTTATATTGTCACTTTATTTTTATTGATCATATCGGAATATTTTGTTTAACGCGCAATTTTTGTCAGGTTTCCGAACAATTTTCTTTCTAATCGCCCTAAGTGGCGTATACCAGTTACGTAAAACTGTGTATTGACTTCCAACAATTTAATTTAACTTTTATGTTCACTTCATTTACCGATATTGACTGATTTTACAGCAAACATATAATCATACATTTGTTGTGAGTGAATTTAATTGTATCACTGAGATTATTATATTTGAATCACTTTTTACTGTTTTGCAGTTTGTAAGATACAGAATTCTTCTTATCTTGNGAAACGCGTGTTTAAAGCACTGATGATGCCCGCTAAACGAGCGGAAACGCGTTTTGCTTATTAAAATATTGACAGAATAGACAATACCATCTTATTATTTAATTATAATTTTAACTTCCTCTGTCAAAAGATCACCTATAATCATTCTATCTTCTTGTCTTGACAATAATACAATACAATGGATTATTTTAGATGCCAATAATTATAATATGTGAAATATTAAATATTTAAATAGTTATACATTTTTAATATTTTTAAAAAATTAGAGTGTTTTTGTGACACTGAGGCTATTTGCGAATAATGTTACTTCATCTTTTAGTTGTGTTCATGGTTACCACTTCGACAATTTTTAATTTCTTGACGACTCAGTACGTGGCGTGTTTTATTTCGCTTCGAAACCGAAATGGGCGGTTTCATGCGAATATATAGTGAAATGCCTCGTATTATTGATTGCGGTTATTTCATGTCAAATTATCTTTCTTTTGCGAGAAAACAGACGAATGCTCGCGACATTTGTAGAAGGAAGAGGGAGGTGTGATGACGCTGATTTGTTGCTATTGTCATTTGCGACTGTTGGTCGTTTCATCAGTACACGACACAGTCAGTCCTTTCGTGATTGATTGCTGTATGTGACGATGCGTACATGATCTGTACTTCTATATATCCTATGAATTGTACTGTCGAACGCAGATGTAATCAAAGCTGTCTGCCAGTTTGACTGCTTTCTTTGTGCTGTAGTGAATCGACGAAATGTATAACATTCCACAACCGGTCACTATTGTGATGCATGTGAGACAAAAGACTTTTGTTCTTACAAATTTTTGTTCTATCGTATTATTGTTCTATGTTGTACTCCTTAAAAATCTTGTACATTGAAAAAAAAGTGTTATGTTAGTTAAAATAAACATATACTGCATTTTATTTCACTTTCTTATTATATTGTTTCGTGTTCTTGCGCGGCTTATATTGATGAGTGAAAGATTAATATATTCGTTGTATGCAGTCTGTAACATCTGTGTTGGAAAAATACTTCTTTATGCTTGAAGTTACCTAGACTAAAAGTGTCTTGAGAGTTTCCTTAAATTAAATGTTATCATATATTTCTGTGAAAAAGGTACTAGGATGCGATATGCATGTTTTCAAAGTTGAAAACACTAGTACTGACTCTAGTTCAATTTCGAAGTTTGATCTACCGACAGCGATGGTGTAGTGGTGTCTCATCTGAAACGTTAAACTAACAATGAGTTTAAACGTCATAGGGGATGGCTTATGTATTCCGCAAACAAACATGAAAGTTTTGAATCAATGTACAAAATTATGCAAATAATTAGCAATACATATTATACTCTTAATACTTTGCTTAGTTCCTTCACTCGCTGAAGGTATCATCCCCAGCATGGTTTACTACTTAACTATATAATCTCCTTGTACTTAATTGTTTACTTTATTGTAAGTCTTTTCCCCCAAAGAAGCTTGGTTTGTCTCGTCTTTGGTAAAGGGAAATATTGTGATATCTCGTGATAAAATTGGAGGATCATTACGAAGATTATTTTCTGAACTTAAGAAGAATTGTAGTAGTATTTTTAAACTCTACTATTTATACTTTTTCTTTTAACATATTCTTTCAATTGACATTAAATTCGATTACCATACACGACGTTGCGGATGTCACTCTACTCATGTCCCTGTGCAATGCCTCTTGAGACCATGGAAGAGATAATACTCGACTCCTGTACTATGTTCGTTTTTATATTGTTGGCATGCATATAGCTTCAAAATGGTCGAAAAACATCTCTTTGTATGTATGAGACGCCTATAGAAACCATTGAAATAATAAGATAAAAAGTAAAAAACTTGATAGTTAAATTTTCTGAAATATTGTCAGTGTATTTTTGCCGTATGTGAGAATTATTTGATCGGGCTCTGTTAGTTTATTTATTACCCTCTTGCTCTCAGCTTAAAATAATTGTTATTTGATCGGCCATTTTCTCTGACCCTCTCTGGCAATATTACATAATAATACATATTTTACCTCTCAGTATTAAGTGTAGACATATTTTTTATTTAGATAAACTTTCTAACAACTAATTATGATATTTTGGTAATAGTTTTAGTAAATTAATCTCATTTGTTGGATCAAGATATAACTGACGGGGCTAGAACAGGGCCTTGAGATTAACACGAAAGAATTTAATATTCCTGGGATGCGAAGTGCAGTCTTGTCTGCCACATTTCGGTGTCTGAGAGAGTGAATTTGCCGCATTGCACACTTGCTCTTAAGGCTTCTCGTTTCTCCGGACACGGGGTATTCGCTTGGCTTCTTCGTCTGGGAGATCGTCTAAGTCTAGTATACGTATCGTCTTCAATTACGGATCTCGGGCACACGCCTTTCGTGGGATTTTTCTTCCGTAATCGGATTCGAGAAAGCGATGTCGCACATTCTAATAACGCAGCGTCAGCGCCGCGCTGTAGCGGCTCTCTTCCTAAGCTGCTCTCTTCCTTTACTGAGACAGTCGTTTCTTCCGCCCCCTAATTCAGCTCTCACACGCCTTGGCATCGCTTTCGATTGACGTCCATCGCAATGAGACGTAATGGATCAGGGTATTCGTTATTTCTTGTTCAGCAAATGGTCTCTTCGTATGTCTGGAATGTAGACAAGTCGACAGCGGTCATTCAGGGAAATAACATATCTGCATATGTTGAGAAATATTTCTTATATTTATTCCTAGAGATTCTATTTTAAAAGTGGTGTTTGGATACATTGAATATGGTTTTCTGAAATACGACAACGTTTTATTTTATTTCCTTGAATGATTTGAAATATATTGGTCAAGCTTTCTTTACTTTGTCCCCGAGTCACGGTTCTTTAAAAAAAATCATGCATTTATTGACTATGAGTAGCTTTTGAGGGAAAGCGGTGGATCTAATGCAAACACCTTCGTTTGATACTAGAAGGCGTTTCTGGTTCTCTTGTCAGTATGTGCGCTGTTATGGTAATTTTACACTTCTCGACAGTCGCGCCTGTAACTAGCATGCTTGTATCCTTCATTCCCTTTATCTGCTGCGGTACTTTACATTCGGCTTGGATGCCGTCGCTCCGTCTCCACCAGCCTCATTTCATGCACCGCGTCCTGGCCTTTTCGATTTAGCGTCATCGAGAAATTGGCAGACAGGCTGTCGAGTAGTCCTCTATCTGGGTGACAGTATGACGGCGTGGCGGGGACAACGGCGCCGTGGATGGCGATGGTGGCGGTAGAAACTGGGATGCATGGGTAGAACGATGTCCTCGTCAACTAGCGTTGGGAGGAGAATCTTTTCCGAAACTCAGTCCCTATTAGTCTTTTGATGGGACGATTTGTCTCAGATCTGCCTGCCTTCATCCTCATCCTCAACGAAAGTCGTAGAGGAATTTTTGCACCGCTATTTCTCACCTTCTCACCGACTATTGCATGTTAATAATTTGAAAGTAACTCATAAAAGAATTTAAAAGTTATTTTGCCTGTAATTATTTTAATAACTTATATTGTTAAAAATAGTATTCAAGTAATATTGTTGGCCCAAACTATAAAAATTTGGGCAAGTGCTCATGAGATAATGTAATCCATATTTTCTGTCTTATCAGATATTGTACAACATCTGGAAACAAACTCCACTCTTACTTACTTGAAATAAATTTAAATTTGAATGTACAGGGAAATAGCAAAATTATTACACAAAAATGGATTTTCCCATTTATAAAGGGGTTGGAATCATCACTGGCTTTTTAGAAAAAGAATGACCGTAATAACAAATTTATTGTCAAAAAAACCGTACAAACTGCGTATGACCACGTGATTCATGAGGATAAGAAACCTTTACCACCCTTATGAGTCGAACAGGGCCCCAAGACTGATTGGGGACGATGTTGTCCTTAACCAATTCATAGACGTGAGTAGCGTCAGTTTCATTCAGTTAGTATGCTGTATTGCGAGTGAGGTAGGGCCATAATGCAAAATATTTAGCAAATATTTATTTCATTCCCTCACCGTATTTAATAAGCTTCGAATATTTTTTTCTGTCGCTGACCACCTGATGAACTTAAATGAAACTACGTTTAAGAAGTTTAAATTAGCTTATTTTTTCAGGTGTTTAACTAATTAAGAAGTTTCTTATAAGCTTGTACACCCGCACGCGACACTTTACCTTTTAAAGTATGAACTTTTAAAATTTTAAATAGACGTTAAGGTCAATCGTCAATATATATGCTGTCCGTTATACGAAGAAAATAATCGTAAGAAAATTATATATAGTACCATAGAATATGCAACTGTATATTCATCCATCTGGTTTTATTTAGTAGTAACGTTTTTTAATGAATCGAGCAGACATTCTGTATAGAAATTAATACGTAAAGCAAGTCCAGTCTGTTACGCTCACTCAAAGATTTTTAACCCATGATAACAATGCACTAAGAGAGGGTTCTTACTTTCTCTAAACCCGAATTTTCTTTTTTTATTAATTTATTAACTTGAATATATTTGTGTGGTTTGTATAACACATTCTGTAGTGAAATATCCGTGCAATAGTGAACAATCCGCCCCGCCCGTTGCATAAGAATAGCTGAAAGTTATAATGTTAGCATTCCTTAGGTACTAGGACTATAAGAGCTTGTGTCCTAAAAATATATCTTGATAACTGAGGTAGACGATTAGTACGTAAGATCTCTTGGACGTAGCACTGTTTCTGAATCGATTTGGAGGTACATTGTGCTTGACAGCTTTCCTATAGCTTTACCCGCGAATACTGTGTTGAGTAGACTTAGTTTGTAGTCATCAATTTGACTTAATTATTTGCTTTGGGTCATTCGCGCTGCGAAAAAGAACTTTAACAGCAACCCCCTATTCCCATAAATGACGCTTTTCTATAGTCGCTTCTGCTGTTCTTACTTCCTCTTATATCAATAGTTATTGCGTTGGTAATGTCACTGCGTTCTTGCTTTGTAATTTTAAGTCGTGCTTCTATTCCTGTATCGCCATCTCCTTTTATTTTCTTTCTTCGTAAATATTATTCTTTCGCTTGTATTCTTTTACGTCACCGTTGTTCTGGTTCTGGGAAGGCTGTATAATAAAAAGATCGGGTCAATGTATTCATTCAACGAAGTATGAAACCAAGGAATACAGAAATTAATGAAGAACTATTCCAAGAAGTTCTGAAGACTTCATTGATACGATGATTAATTTCATGTTTAGCTGATACTTAGGAGGTTGGAGTATTTTGTTTTCTAAGAGGTACAATATTCTTGAGGTCAGAATTTTTCACCTATCCGCTCAACTTATATGTCTTGTATTTGTCTCTGAAGAATTGGTTATAAAATATTTTACTGCCAAAACAAAGTTAAGAACAGTATATATCTATGTGGGACACAACAAGCTAATTTGTTCAGTTGTCATATTTCATAGAGCTATGTTGAAGTACATATTCTGACCTAAATTATTTTAACGTCTGTGTTTATGATGGTGATTAAATTCTTGCCCGTTCTGAAGTGTAATTTTAGTGTGATTGAATATAATTTTCGGTGGCGAACAAATGGTGTTTGATGTGACGTAATTTAGTACGGCATGTCCGTGCGAGCTCCCACTCCAACCACTCACTCGTGTTGCGATGTCATGTGTCAGTGTCGATAAACACGGAATCGCGTGTATTTGCTGTTGGTTCCGGCCTTTCCGTTACACTTTCTTTCTCCGTTTCTGTCCGTCACCCTGCCCACTCGCGTGCTCTGTGTGATGCTTACTGTCGCGCTTCAACTATATCGTTTCTATATGATGGTTGCGTTGCTCGACACTTCCCTTCCACGCTATCATTACCGACAACACTTCTCTGCTGGTTTGCCATGTAGCGTACATGCTCTTGCTCGTCCCCGTTCGCTCGTCGTTGACCCATTTGTCATTTCTCTGTAACGACTCATGCATTGTGTTCGACTTCAACTCTGTGGCTATATGTTATTTTGGTATGTGATAGAAAACACGTTTATATCTATTATTGGCAATTTTTTGCCGATTATTAAAATACTATCTGTACTTTGGTGTGGATGTGTGAAGCCATAAATAGTTTTCTGATCTCTAAATTTTCCTTCAAACTATGGTTTCTCGTGTCTCCTTAAATACGGATTGTCTTGATTAATATTTTGACAGCATTATTTTATTTCTTGGTGTACTTTCTTTCAGAAACCATAGCTTCGATATGTGATTTTTGTGATTAAATTCGTTGTTACTCTACTCTGGCATTTAGGAAGAAACGATCCAGCTCATCCTGTGTTGTTAGCATAATCTTCAAATTTATTTTTTAAATCTACGCTGTTTTGAAAACAATTACCCTAAGTTAGATATTCGGATCTTCACTAAAAATTTAAAACTATTTGTAATGGACTGTTTACAATTAATGTCTGACAAGTTTTTTTTCCTTATCCATTTTTGGAAATCAATGAGTTCTCATTAGATTTGCAGATATTTTAGTTTTTATAATATTGATTGTTTCTTATCTTTTAGCGTTATTCTTTGATTGTAGAAAATGAATCCTATATTCGTATTGTGTATACTAATTTTTTGTTAAACCTTTGAATCAATAAGTAATATTCTTAATAATCATTCTGGTCCCAGTGCTACGTGTGACGTCTTCAAGAAAGTGTCGTTCTCGCACAATGTCCTTATATGAAACGCGACAGATTTACGCCAGAGGGTATTAATATGTTTCAAGAGTTGCTATATGATCGAGAACTGTGCCATCTGCTTATGACACTTGCCCATATATTTCTTTTCTCGCTTCTTCGAGTTGTGTCGTAAAAAAATAAACGTCCTTCATAAAATGGGCTTCACGAGTAATAAAATTCGTCTATGCGACTTAAATGAATTATGTCTTCTCTCCGCATGTGCGACGCGCACACGAAGCATTCATGTGTTTTGGTGTTGTCTCGATTCGCTAACTGCCTTTGCAACTTTCTCTTGAAAATGTCCTTCGTTCACGACTAAGTTATCAACCGTTGACAGTTTTAGATGGTGAAATCGATGAAATATCTTATTATAACAGACCTATGAAGCGGTGTGATAATCAGTGTATTCCTTGCCACATGCCTTTCCTTTAATGGTACAATCCATCTCAAGTGGTCCAACACAGGTTGCTTCATAATTTGTATCTGACCTCGGGTCGAATACTAGCTGCGATCTGTCTATTCTCAGTAGTTCGTTTGTAATGGCTTTTGTTCGCGACAACTTGTATCTGGCATGGTGTGTGGCTGGTACTTATAGTTTTTGGATGTACTCGAAAAGTTTGATTTCGTCTGCCATATGACCTGAATAGTGAGTGATATTTTATACATTACCACTATTCTGTGTGTGCATTTAGTGAAGTGTTGATCCCCATTGTTGAAGTGTGCATTTAGTGAAGTGTTGATCCCCGAATGTCAAGAATAATCATAAGATATAGTGTAAGAGTACCGTAATTTAGAAAGCTAGTGCGATACACATTGTGTGGGACACCATAGTCTTACGTATTTGAACAAACGTACCACCGCGTTTTAAATTTTCATATGGCACTTGGGATGCAATGGGGACGTTATCCAGAGATCATGGAACTTAAGAAAGTTGGATTCATTAGCTTTGTTGCCCGCAGAAAATTTGTTTATAGCAAATTTTATTGATTGTGGGTTGAGGCTACACATAATTGGAAAGATGGCTTGTTCCGCGCATTTGGCATTCACTACCTCGTAGGATTGTCTTATTCTA
>NNCF01126239.1:1440047-1473222 GCA_002313205.1 Laupala kohalensis | reverse complement strand
AATAGAGGGTTGCAAGACTGAGAGCAGCTCAGGAAGGACGCCGCGGTGAAAGGGTGTCCGCTTGGTGGCGCCATCCTACGGCCATCTGATGGGGCTCCATGCTAATGCTTGCAGACCTCATGAAATGAATGATGCAGGAAATGTGCACATTTGGGTGAAAGGTGCCTCGCAGAACAAAGGCCAGCCCTCTAATCTCAAAGNGCAGAACAAAGGCCAGCCAGCGCAGCCCGCAATTCGGGGGTGAGAGGAATGCAGCAAGTACCGAGAAAAGAATCAGCCCTACTTAGGGAAAACCTTATTCCCAGCTGGCTGGAATTGTGTGTGCCGAAACAAGCTTTGAGAACATTTTACAATTTTAATTTTATTAAACATTCAACACTGAATTATTCAACTTCTGGAATGACATATTTTAATAAAGATATAAGTATGAGTTTAACTTATAATATACTTTGCACTTCCCACATAAAATTTGGTGTACTAGAGATACCTCTCCACATGTCCCTAAAGCAGAGAATTATCACTTTTTGGTTTTTAATTAATGATTCGAAAATTGTTTTTTATTTGTTGTCTTTAAGTTGCACAGAAATTTTCACGAAGAGTTAATCAATCGATGTATTCTTTTTAAGATGGAAAAAACATTAAATCCCGAGTGGTGGTCAAATAAGGGCAAGTTACATGTATCAAGTTTTACAGTAAAAACATCGATGAGATCATTCTGCCAATAAGTGATAAAGCCGAAACCTGAGCGATATAATAATTGGCGGCAACGCAATGCATCAGCAAATTGACCTTACGAGAAATGTAGGATAGAGTACAATTTTTCTACTTGGGTTGTAGGAAATACCAATGTAGTGTGGAATACCCGTTTGCGCTCGAGTGCAGTTTTGGTAGCGGTAGTTGTCCCGGAGATCGACCGTACATTCTTCTGCTAGCCTTGTGTAAGTACTGGCGTAATTGACTGCATTTTGTCGTTTCATGTTACTATATTTTCGATTGTGTTGATATTGTCGTTTATATTTTTACTAGCTGATTGGGAGTTTTCTTAGACTTATCTTCTTTTACTCAGGAAAAAATAAAATATGTCATAAGATCAAAGTACTTTTACTTGCTGGTTTTTGAAAACATGATCAGCATCCTAATTTTGCAAACTCATAATAATACTAATTTAATATAAAATTTTACTGCATAAGCTACACCATCCCGCATGAGCCGCGCCAATTGAATTTTCGCTTCCAAAGCATGACGCGACTGCACCATTTCATTAAAATTTTTGTAAAATCTACCTATTTGTCAAAAGATTACGATTTAAATGGCGGTTTCCATTTTTGCTAAATGCAGAAAGCAAATGATTCATTAAATTTGATGATGATTGATTTTGTCCTTCCTAAATTATTCTCTTAAATTTACGTATTTTAACACTCCACTTGTTAATAACTTTTTTTCAATAATGTGAGTGAACCTTTGTAGGGAGACATGTGCTGTCACAGACTTCGTTGTAGAACACTTTGAGACGAACAAAATTCTTAGTTATCACCTATCTCTAACCGTTTAGGCGGCGAACATACTTCTTTTTTTCTTCTTCGATTTCATCGATATTTATGGTCAAAATAATTTTCTATCTATCTTTTCACGCATTTAAAAAATAAAAATTACCATATGTTCATCCTGGGCATCTTATCTCTATCCCTGCCAAATTTCATCACCGTCGGTTCAGTGGTTACATCGTGATTAAGTAACAAACATGCAGGCACGCTTTTGCGTTACGCGTTTATATATTAGTATGGATTTGCGGAAAATAAAGTCTTGAATTTAGAAACACTTTTCCGTAATGATTAATGTATTTGGTCGGAGATTTTCAATGATATTCCCAAGCGTAATACTAGAAGCGTTGTGTCCTGAGTGCAGTGCTGAGCTATTGAAACTAATAAATCTTCATGAGACTTCCACGGTATTGATAAAAACTTTCTTTGTTCTTTTTCATTCCTTTTTTCTGTATATGAAACATCAAAAGAACTGAATAAAATCGAAAATGTTTGCCTTCCCGATAGGCCACCTCCCAGTGGAGGTCTGAGAGCATATTGATGAGTTTGTTATTGCTTGCGCCAGCAGAGAATCAACAGGTTTACGATATTCATTTGCTGTAATTTAACCTGCCATTCGAGAAAAATACGAACGACTGTGTTTTGAGGAACGCGAAATACAATCTGGCATGAATACACTTTCAAAAGGAAACCAAATTTCTTCTGGATTCATTCGTACTTAAGAATTCATCGGTGTGCATAGAAATTCAATATGGCGAATCAAACTGAAAAACCGAGGGATGTCTCTTTCCAAAAAATAAAGAATTTTCTTATTCATATTTTTAACTTACACCCTGTTCCTTTTCTCCATCGTTGAAAATAAATAGTTCAGTGTAATATATGTTCATTTTAATTGTTCTTAGAATACATTTTTTTACCTCGGCAAGAAGTCTTTTTTTTAATAACTTTCCCCAAATAAACATCAGTGAGCAAAATATGTTTAATGCAATATTATGTCTGAAAATAGTTATGCTTTTCCTGCTCTTCCAGGTTTAGTGTTTATTTTAGTTTTAATAGTTATACCATTCCACATTTAACCATTTTCTCTTGGAGAAACTTACAATAATTTGAGAGCCTTCAAAATGGGTAGCTAATTGGAACCCTGGTGGTTTATTAATGCGTTGTCTGAATATTTTGAATTAGGTCCCGTGGACCAGCAGGACCGAAATGGACGCAGTTATCTGCACTGTGAAGGACCTAGGAACAGCCCGACATCAATGTTATTAAGTCTGATGAGCCAAAGATACCTAAAATAAATTCTGGGGATCGAGGCTAACATGTAATGGAAAAATGACCTATGGATGCGAAAGTCATTGTACTGGTTAACACGCTAATGGCGACAATCATCTACATGAAAACACATAGTTTGTATCAGGAAAAGAAATGGCAAATTTTACTTATATTGTATAGAATTTTGACATGAGGTCTTACTATTCCCAAATATATAAACTTTCAGTGGTACTCTTGTAAGCAAGGTTATATTCCAACATTAATAAATAAAATATTGCTTTGCTCTGGTCATAAGCGCCAATACCTATTTGCTTACCGCTCACTTTTTCACTTCGGTTAGGGAANAGAGACAGGGGAAGCGGTTGTAACAATTTTCAGAAATTTATAAAATAAAAATATTTGTTTACTATGAATAATTTAATTGCTAGAGGATATGTCTGGTTACTAAATCCAAGAGGTACATAATTAAAAATCATTACCCATGTTTTTTTATTGACACTAAAAAAATGGTGTTACAACTTACCCCATGTTTGGGTTTAGTTGTAACAGGCTCGGGGCAAGTAGAAACAATAAATATTTTAGTAGTATATTTGCTAACAAAAACGGAGTTCATTTGTTAGTTACTTTTACAACATATATTTAGATTAATTAATACCATATCAGTTGTATTAAAATGTAATTATCATAATTATGATTTAAATTGACATGGTGCTTCTTGTGATCAACATTAATCATAAATAATCAACAAATATTGTTTTTTTAATAAAAATCTCATGGAGCAGCATATAAAATCTTTATTTTAACTCAAAGTAGTAACATAACACTTCTTAAAGTGGTAAAAACTTTAATAAAAAATTATAAGTTGACAATTTTTCCAACTAAAAATAATGAACAGAACACTGCTCTTCTTAATCATAATCATCAAACTTTAAATAGGAACATAATCAGTTCTGGTAATTAAGGACTTTAAAACAAAATAATTTGAGTATCACTGTTTCTTATATATTTACTTTTAAACTTATTACCTAAACAATTTGGTACATATCTCTTAAATTAATCACAACCTTTTATCAGTCTTTACAATAATTTAAATCAGTTATCATCAGAATTATAGTTAAGGCAAACAAAAGAATATGTATCCCCGCTGGTACATTTCACATGGGCCCACATTTTACATGACAAACATTAAACCCACTTCTCTTTAGATGTGATGTATGCTCCTCCACATGCGAGGTAAAAACACTCATCATCTTCAGATTCTGTATCAGATTTCAAAATTTTCTTTTTATCTCTGAGTCCCTTCATTGTTTCTTATATCTTTTCCTTTTCTACCGTCTTTACCTTTCGTATTTCTATTCTTACTTGATTTATCTTTTACTTTACTTTGTTGTTTTTATTTTTATTCATTTTCTCTTCGTGTTCTTTCTCCAAGACAAGTATTTCAGGCGTGTCTCTCAACACTGATTTTCGTATGCTAGCACCATTTTCCAAAACTTCACGCCAACTCATACACATCCTGGTTTTTAACGTCTCTTTGAGTTTTTCTCTTTAAGTTTCTCATTCTAAAATAAAACAATCAATAAAATTTGGCCTGGCTGATCTATTGCAAATATAATCCAGGTACGTATTATTATACCGACAGAATGATACGTTACCGTCATACTAAAGATAGTACAAGAGGTCGCACAAGAGGCAAGTAGTAACATGTTACAACTTACCCCCGGTTTTTGTTACAACCTGCCCCATCAGCTCATTTTAAATGTTTTTTTAAATTAAGAAATATATAAAACTTTGATTTTGAACATTGAATTCCATTCTAAGTTAGATAGCTTACCATTCAAACAACAAAAATCAAACAATCATTAATAGAATGTACGATAGTGAAAATTAAAAATTATAAGACAGAATTTACCTTGCGTTAAGGCAGAATTGAAGCCCGAGATTTGAATCAAAACTGTTGAAATTCCCTATTGATACTTACCCCTGTTACTTTAAACCCTCCGCTCCCCTACTCGTCTTACATTCCGCAGCTAACGTTTCGATTCCTGTCCTTCGTGGGCAACAATCGCGAGCGACAGCGCGCGACAAATTCAAGCAACAATATTCAAACACACTTGTGGTTACCAGACTGTCCTGCGTGAGCGACAGTGCCACTGTAGCGCTGCAAGCGTTACTTGACTTAAACAACAAACTTGCTTGTTTTGTCGCGTATCGGACGCTACATTTCGATATGATCTCGTCCCAAGTATCGAGTTGCATTACCGTTTTGTGCAGGTTCGAAACATAACAAATGTCATTTTATTAAATTTGTGCCATGAAAATTGTTGACGTTCAAGCATCATCCATTGTAGCGCTACAAGCGCGACAGTGGCGTTGTCGCACACTCAGGACTATCTCGTAACCATAAGTGCGTTTGGAAGTTGTCGCGCGCTGTCGCTCGCGTTCGTCGTCCACGTAGGATAAAGTCTCATTCTCATCGCACTCCTGGGAATCTATGTCTATTAATAAACAAATACGATTAATATATGTTATTATTTCAATACAGCGTCGTTGTTCCTACCTTCGTCCCTTTTTTTGTCAATAATTATATTATATATAAGAATGGCCTGCTCTTCTTATGTGCCTATATAAAAATGAATGCCGTCTGGATGGAGCGACCTTGCGTCCTCTGATGGCGTTTGTTTGCTTCCGTCGAAGGGCTGCGGACGGACAAAGAAGAGAGAGGGAGCGCTGTGTGGACGTGTGCGTGTCACACGCGACACGCGCACTAGACGCGTCGTCGGCAGCTTAAGTCACGCCTTCATCCTTTTCTCCTTCCGCCATGAACCTCTCCCTTTCAAGGTTGTGCTTCCGTGTCTTTCATGCTCCCCCTTCCCCTCTCCTACCAACCCCTGTGTTTGTTTTGTGTGTAGCATGCTGTGAAGTTGTCTTTTCTTGCCACTGCCAAAGTTCTTTTGGATCATTTTTGACTTAAGGTAGGAGAAGTCTATATCTAATGCTTATTAAGTCAAGTTTAGTGTAAAGAAACAGTATTTCATCTCATTCATATATAAAATATATAGTCGTGTCAATTCCTTGATAAATTCGTGATTTTCTTTGGATTCATGAAATATATATTCTGAATTTACAATAATTGTATGTGTAAATGTATCTTCCTTATATCTGGAGAATATTTCTTGAACAACACCTTTTGTATTCATTATACTTCTTGAAATTCTACGTATGTTTATTCATGTGTTTTGTGCAGTTCATAATTTAGATTAAAAATGTGTCGATGTACTAGATGTCCGTTCCATTTATTATATTTGTTCCTAAAAGCTCTCCACGCAGTACATATGTATTTGCAAGAAGCTGTTAATTGTTTAATAATGGTTAATGGGATACAATGTATGTTTTCTTTATCTTCTGAAGCTTCCACCATCATTGTGTGTGCAAACAATTACGATCAGATATCAACTCTCCTTTCTTGTATGTAGATAAAGTGAACATATTCATTATGAGCGATTCCATCTTGTCTACTTTCAGTCGCCATTTTCGAGCTCATTCCTTAGTTGTTCGACTGCTGCCGCGTGACCAGGCGCTACTGCTATGACGAATATCGTCGCCACTTGTTTTGAGGGAGTTGCTGGGCAACGCTCGCGTACTATTAGGGAGGTCCTACTTGTCTTCACTATCGAAGGCTTTCTGTATTCGAAAGGCAGGATTTCAAAGGCAGGCCGCATTCAAAGCAGGATTTCAATAGTAGTTAAGAAGCATTTACAGTAAAACGATTGCATACATTTTATGTGTGTACTTATAATTTATGATTACTTGACGAGTTGCTCTTGGGACTAGAGAACATTTTTTATATTTTACCATTTTATTTATCCTATAACATAATACCATCGTAAAAGAAATAGTTTTTTTGTTTATACATCCTATTGTATTTAAAACGCACAATAGAATACAGCAAGTTTATTAATAAAATAACCATATATTTTGTTTATTTTAATACATCATAAATGCCATCCAGTTTTCCATGATGATTTTACTATTTTTTGAGAAATGATTATTTTCATAATTACATTGTTTCCTTTTATCCGTTCATACTTTCGTCTGATGGTAATTTTATTTTATTGTTCCTTTAACGTTTATTTCGGCCATTGGTGAGATATATGAGGGAATTAAAATTTGATCTTTGTAATCATGCTAAGCCAAAAATTATTCATACACTGGTATAAAAGATTTTATTGGAACTCGACTTGATGCTCTTACTAGCATTTGTTTTGTCTAGCAAGACATTGGATGTATTGTTTTTAGATTTACTCATATGCTGTATTGTACTCGACTAACGTTTTCTTCTCTACAGTTACCTTTAAATTGAAGAGCTATTTCATAAAGTGAATTCTTTCGAATATGTAAGTTTATTTTACGTTTATTAATGACAAAATAATTTTGTGTAAATATGTTATTAGGTTTCATTTAAAACATAACCTTTCCTACCTCAATTACCTTGTTCTTTTACTCAATAAATTATTTTTCAATTGTACTGTTTATTTTGTCCGTGATGTCTGTTCAATCTGATTAAATCCACCACTTATGTAAATAGTCGGAGTTCGTAGGGAGTTCAGTCTTCGAACTCCTGTTACTCTACCTAGATCTTTCTGCATGGACAGTCCCGTACTGTGTGCCAGTCGAGTACTGCATGGTAGTCTTGTAGTGGTGTGAATGGAAACTGCTGACATTAGAGGCCTTATTTGAATTGATCATGTGAGTTAAATGTAATGCGGCGTGAGATTCACAGAATTATCGCGGATTCCGACCCGGAGCGGGGCGGAGCTATTAACGGCTTGGCTAAACTAGGGATCTAGTAATGATCGTTCATAGTAAACGTTGGCTGAAGACGCGAATCCGTCTTCTCGGTTGAATGCGTTTCAAACGTCGAAGGCAAACTCTGATGCATTGATTGTTTCGATCCCCCAAGTAGTGGCAGCGGTTGCAGTATCGACAACTGACTCTCGAGACGATGGGTAAAGGATCATTTGTAGACGAGCAACACACTTCGATCGCACATTTCGGCGAGTTCGTTGGTTGCCGAGCGTGACGGCTGCATAGTCCTTAATTACTAATGACCGGTAATGGTTTACTCTCCGCTCACAATGAGACTAGGTCATGCTGGTAGTCTGTTTGTATGTGTGATGTAAGGAAGATCGTATCAAGGGTTGAGAAATATTTGATGATGTGCTTTTTAAGCCTTCTTTTGTCTTTTTCTCTCTCTCATTATGTTTATTTAACTTATGTCTATATTATCTATTACTAAGAGCAATTTGTTTAATCAGATGGCAGTACACAAACATAATAATATAATAGTGTTTCTTTTTTCACTCTTTCTCTTTTGAAAGAAAATCCTTATTACATCGATTTCAAACACACATACTTAAATATATACATAAGGACATCGGAGAAAACAGTTTAAATTTAGTTACACTTAGATTCATTATGCTGTTGTTCAGATCAGAAACGTCTTGAATAGGAAATCGATGAAAAATGTACAATCTGAAGCATCTTGTGAAAAATGCGTGTCAAAGATCGATTTTGCTCTTCGTCTTCCATGTATTCTGATGAGAACGTCATTTGCGCAACCCACCAACTATAATATTTTTGTTGTGTACGATGTTCGATGCCACATACAATGTGAATATGAACATAAATATTCAAACTGAGTATTCCCCCTTTGGAGAAAGATCCCTTTTATATTTGTTTTTATTTACGTTGTTCAAATTAAGTCATGTAACAAGGCTCAGAAAATGTTCGTACAAAATTGTGACTGTCATTGTTTGTTTATGGTTACTAGTCGTAACACAATTACTTCGAGTATTTGGTGCAATTATGACTGTATTATTTTGTATTGAACTATAAACACAAAAACGTGTATGATCGAAACGTGTTTCAGAGCATACGCTATTTGACTTTGGTATTTCTTCTGATATGCAGAAAAAGCATTAAGTTCATTTTTATTCCCTGGATTTACCAGACTGCTCTATGCGTGTTCTCCCGTGGAAATGTGCTCTCCTCGAGAAAGTCATAAATAATGGGACATTGATGTCCTTTTGTGATTGTAAGATAATGATAAGTACGCTCTTAGAACACATGTTTTCCTCGATTCTTTTCACAGACCAAAGGAGATTATAATTGGAGAAGAGATAAATAACAAATATGGGCTGTGTTTAACGTATCAGCTTAATGTCTCGTCCTCATGTGAATAGCTCGAGGCATATCTCAGTGATAAGCTTGTCTCCCTGTTCCTGGTCGCTGCTGATTATTGCGCCCAGACAAGCACGAGCTCCGATTCGCTTCGTCACTTCCATTTTGCCAGAGAAGCAATCAGTACCTTCCATTAACCCTGGCAGTGCTGTTAAGTGTCACCCCGATCGGCGCTCAAGCACTCTCACTTCCATGCCGACGCACGCCCTGTTACTAATGCGCTTTCTTAAATTCATATCAAACGAACGTGTGGAAAATTAGAGCATATGTGTCTTAAAAGCATATTTACTTCTCTGTACGTGCCCTTTCTTCAGAACGAATGAAACGAATAAATGCAACGTCAACAGCCAGGTGAAAATTGCGACGGACCGGGACTCGGACCCGGGACCTCCTGCTCTGGCCGCAGGTGTGCTATCCACTGCTGGTAGCTCTTAGACCCGACGCATAATGGCAGATCAAACTGCATTGTCAGCACCCCCCCCGTGACCGTTTCTAATTTTTGCTGCCACGTTGAGCAGTGGCCCTCGGAGGAAAAGCCACCGCACCCTCTGGCCGCCGTTTCCTCTCCCCTTTTCCTGGCAATCCGACCACTGACCTCTCACGGTACGACATTCCTTTTAAGTATTTGTAGTCTCATCTGAAAATGTTGGTTGAACAAAATTACGAAAAAATGTAGACGTATTCTTAACTACAAATGCTCAAATTTATTGTGGCAAAATTAAAACAATGTAAAACATTCATTAAATAATACAAATACTTCTTCCACAAACTTAAAATGCCCAGTGCCAGGAAATCCTAGGAACAAAGTTTTCAACTAAATTATGATTAAGTTTTTCGATAATTAATCATGATGAAATTGCGAGAGAGTGCAATGTTCACAACCAATGTTCACAACCAGTGATGAAAAATTAGCTCTGTATTTGAGATTTGAAACATAAGATACCAATCACAACATAAGTTACAACACTATATCGTAATAAGCAAATTTCTTATTGTTACAGCAATTTTTATTTTGGTAGGTGTACTAAAATATCAGTTTGTGCGATAATTTCATAACCTGTTCGACGATTTATTTGACTTCAATGACTTCAAGAGGAACAATTTGACATACTACGAAATCATTTTCAAATGTTATTTTTTTGTAATTTTTGTATTACTGTAAACATAGATTCATTGATTGTTGATCGTGTGAAATGTGTAATATAGTTGTAGAATACATTTAACTATAAAAGATGGAAGAAAGAGACGTGATTAATATAATTCATCAATTGACGTTTTATTTCAATTTTATGTCTTTATGATTCTAGAAAAATATACCGAATTAACTTCTATATTGTATCATTTGTCGTGAAGCGGGCTCAAGTGTCCCGCGCATCAGAAGCGCTTACCTGGGCGACACAGAACTACTGACGGTGCGAGGGCGCACAATATAAATACGCGAGACACCAGTGTTCGTTCTCTTTACTCTTGGCTCTTGCCTCGTGCTTCTTGACTCTTGATATGTGACTCCATTCCGTCCTGTCGGTTTAGAATTGACTCAGCGTTTTCTACCGAAACTCCTACAACCTTTTCCTCGGTCAGAATTGATTCCACGGTCTCTGCCGAATTCTCTACAACATTCCATCGGTCAGAATTGACTCAACGGTCTCTACCGGATTCTTCTACAACATTCCATCGGTCAGAATTGATTCAACGGTCTCTACCGGATTCTTCTACCCTCATTCGGCCTTTTCGGCCTATCACCCAAGTCACAACTGCACAAGACTCTCCATGCGCTCCGGGAGTAGTATTGTCTCGTCGCAGGACGCTCCACGCCACCGCTCGCTACATTCTGGGTGAGTTGGGTAAATAAAGCTATAGCCTGTCAATACGGAGAATGAGGCTGTATTTACTTCTTTTCTCTAGTTCTTTAAGATTAGGGCATCTTCCAGCCCCTTTCTAGCCAGATCCGCTTAAAGTCTGACGACACAGGGAAAGTCTAACGTGGGAAGCTGCCGTCGCCCTTCCGACAGCTGGTGGCAGAAGTGGGATATTCCAAGTTTCTTCTGGGGATGCTGGTGTTTTTGCAACCACGACAACTGATGATCAGAGTGGAATTTCGGGAAAAAGGTTCTGGGGACACTGGCTTCAGAACTAGGAATTTTGTGAGTGTAGAGTTTACTAACTAGATTGTATTTTTTCTTCTTTTCTCATTTCTTCTGTTACCCAGTAGATACAATGCCGAGAAAACCTTTATCAAATGGAAAGAACGACACACAGAACACTGCACCTGGCAGGTTAGATCTATATATTCAAAAATGGTTACGAGAATATAGTAGGATAAATAGTTACGAGAATATACTGCACGAGCCATGAACATTTGGGAGTATTGAGAAGAGAACTAAGGGAGAAATCATCCAAAATTAAAAAGAGGATGTAATGATTTCTTCATTCATCTAGACACAAAATTTCTTTCACTCTTTTTAAATTTTCTTTTCTCCGCGTATTGACAATCACAATCTCAGTTTGGCAGGTAACAAGCAAGTATTTCTGTAAGAATTATCGGTGCTGTGAACGTTTTGTGACCCCTGTCAGAACGAATTTTTTTTTCTGTAGTTGGGTACTTTTGAATACAGTTCTCTTCAAAATTTAGTGATAAGCTTATTCATGGATCCGTTTATTTCTTGGGATGAGCTTTCGCCATCAAATACACTACCTTTTCAACCAACCATCAATGTATTTGAAGGGGGCGCGAAAGCAAATGTTTCTACGCATGATGCAGCAAAGCATTATACACTGAGACAAGGCTTAACATCTAACATCATGTTAATCCCAGCTTTTATCGGTGAGGATGATCTATCAATTGAAACCTTCTTAGAAAGAGTAAAACTGATCAGTCAAATTAACGCTTGGCCCAAAGCAGAAACATTGGCAGCAGCTGGACTTAGAATAACGGGTACCGCTAATGATTTTTTAGAGAACTACCCTTATGTCATTGAGTCGTATGTCAACTTCGATAGATATATGAGAAATATTTTTGCCAAAAATTTCGAGACTAGCTTTAGAAAAAATGTTTTCAAATAAGTCAAGGACCGTTAGAATCCGTAGCTGAATATTCTTCGAGGTTACGATGCATCTGACGTAAGCTAATATCAGCTTACACTTCGGAAGAAGCATCCTCAATGGCATCCATGTTCCAACAACACTTATTAGCACAGTTTCTCGCTGGTCTACGTGAGCAGATCGCTAGGTTCGTATTAGTTCAAAGACCAGAAATCATTTTACAAGCAGAAGAAAGGGCACGCGTCAAGGAAATGACGATGCAGGGATATTCGGGGTCAACGGAAAACAAATTTGAAAATAGGTAACAAAGCAGTAGATATCCGATCGATTGTGGCAGTCAAATAATCGTCAAACCAACGTAACGTGTCATTTCTGCCAGAAAAAAGGTCACATACAACGCTTCTGTCGTACAATAAAAAAAAGGATGTGCCAAAACTGTGGGAATAGCTCGCATCTAACTTTTTCATGTCCACTTACAATTTGTGGAATCTGCAAGAAAAATTCACATCGGCCTATTGATAGTCCTGAAAAGTAAAAAAACGTGCCCATCACAACTCTTTACTAACGACATCCCCTTCATAAATACGTGAATCGTAAACAGTATTATCTACTCGATTCTCAACAATTTTAATGGAGGAAGAACAGCAACAATCAACAACATTTCCTTCACGTACACGTAAATCTTTTGCAATATTATCTACCCGATTCTTAACAATAACAGTAGGGGGAGAACACAGAAAATCATTCCCTTCCACAACAATAGAATCGTCGACTATTTCATACACCGTGTCATTCTTAATCTCATTCATACGCATTTCGGTTGACGAATTATTTATTAATTTCTGGTTAAAACTATTTAGTTGCGCGTGCACTACAACATTATGTTTTCTGCTTGCGTTCTTTGTTTCCTTTAGTTTCTTAGGCGCAAGTGGACTTGGAAGTCGTTCCACATCTATAGTACTGATATCATTTAATAAGTCCTGAATTTCGTTACCTACTTTTTCAATTTTTACTGGAGGTAATTCTACGTCTTCTTATGCGTAGCAAGTCTACACATAGTACTTCACAAGTTTTCGAGTAATTTTCCTCACTTAAAGGTTCTGGCAAGATAGAGTTAACCTCGTTTGATAATGATTCAAGAATATCACTTTCTTCAGTTGCTACAGCATTTAAACTATTTTTGTTAATATAGCTTGCGATCTATTGATTTTTTTCTGATTGTGAACTTGAGTCACAGGTTAAATTGAGTGATTTTAAATTCAAATGGTTTTGACTACATTCACAGATTGTACTGATTTTACTACACTTCACTGAATTTTTAGAGTTTGTCACTTCATCTGGCGAGAACGAATACATGTTTTTCGTCTGCTGATGTCCTGGTGACACTGTCATTTTAGCAGAACCTGGGTTAATTAGCTTTGAAAAAGTCCAAACCGAGTACTCCGTCGTACAGAGTATCTCCGTGATCCGCAATAAGGAGATAGTGAAAGTACCTTATTTTCATCGCTTGAAAAAATTTGTAATTTACTGTCCCCATAAATGTTAATAAAATGGCCAGAGGAGCTTCGTATATTGTTCCTATATGGCCTTAAGTCAATATTCGTACTTTAACAATTTTTGCATTTAATATGGAGCATGAAGCTGCCGAGTCTGCCAAAAAACGAATCTTTGATTCGAATAATCCTACTTGAACTGGTAATCCGCTCTCAGGCGAGACTGCTAAAATTACTGACCGACTATTTTGCAGAATCAATTAGTGAATTTAGATTCTGTGCGTGTCAGAAAAAATAGTGTTAATGACATTCAGTTAGACGAAGGTTGCGAAATACAGTTTTGCACAGGAAACGACTAAGCTATTCCTGCAAGCGTCAACTGCCGCGTTGAAGAAACAAACAGCGAATTCATCGTACTTCAAGAGACATTATCAGTACGACCTTTTACGCTGACCATCGATGTGGGCGATGCGCTGCCAATAGCTAGGCGACCTTACAGAGTGCCTCATGCACAGAAAGAAATCTTACAGACAGCAATCTCAGATATGCTCGATCAATGAGTTATATCACCTAGTACTAGTCCGTATTCGGCTAACATAATTTTGGTTCGAATAAAAGGGAGACAGGGAGATAAATCAGTCTATAGACTATGCACAGACTATAGATCACTTAACTCGGGCACCGAAAAAAGAACTGTTTCCTCTACCCAATATCGATGAAATTTTCGATCAACTTGGAGGTGCAAAATTTTTATCTACTTTGGACTTATGCAGTGGATATTGACAATTTGAAATGGATGAAGATAGTAAGGAGTATACCGCTTTCAGCACACCATTTGGTCATTACGAAGCGAATAGACTACCTTTTGGGTTAGTAAATGCACCTTAGCTCTTCACGCGCCTCATGTCTATTGTTATGGGAGATCTCATTAATAAAGGTTGCATTGTTTATCTTGATGACGTGCTTCGTTATGATACGTAACTCGAAAACCATTTATCAGGACTTAGAGAAATTTTTGTTCGGTTAAGAAAGGCTAATCTTAAGCTTAAGCCAGAGAAGTGTCTTTTTTTTTTCAGCAAAAGACTAAGTTCCTAGGTTTTACGATATCAGAAAATGGGTTGGAGATGAAAAAGTTCGGGTTATTAAACAATTTCCAGTTCATAAAACAACAAAACAAGTGCGATAATTTTTAGGACTGACAGGATTTTATCGCAAATTTATTCCAAATTTCTCTCAAATTTCGAGTATTTTAACTGATTTAACTAAGAAAAACACCGAATTTCAATGAATGGAAAAACATCAGTTCGCGTTTGAAATATTAAAAGAAGCTTTACTACGGCAGCCAGTTTTACAATTTCCAAAATTCTCTCGACCTTTCATCTTGACGACAGACGCGTCTCCCATTCAATCTTACTGTGCAACAGATCTCGAACTCCTTCAGTAGTTTTAATGGTACGTACATTTTGAGTTTATCTTTTGGGTACACATTTTTACATTAATTGTCGACCATAAGCCACTTCAATGGTTCATTACGCAGAAAGATCCGAAACCTAGAGTAGCACGCTGGATAATGGAATTGAATTATCAGAACATACTTTCACTATTCGGTATAAAAAGGGGAAACAAATTCCACTTGCCGACGCCTTATCACGAATCGATGTTCCTGCTGTCTCCATGATCAGCGACGACAGAGACTATGAGTCAGTCTGGGACAAACTCAGGATTTCTCGTGAACAGCAAAAATGTGAAACCTTAAAGCCGTTTGTGAGGAAGCGTAGAAAGAAAACTCTAATTATTTTTTTGGATTCAGAGAATGTTTTATACAAAATTCATGTTCCACCGGATCCAGTTTACACCATGCGCGCACCTCAGTCTATGCGCAATTATATTTTCAAACGCTCTCATGATAACCCACTCGCTGGACTTTCCGGATCTCACGAAGACAATTGATGTCATTCATATATATTTTAACAGGCCGGAACTTTATAAAGATATTCGAAATTCTGTAAATAATTGTGTTCAATGCAAAAAGAGGAAAGAGTTAAAAGAAAGAGTCCCATTACAAAATGTTGAAGAACCAACTTCTCACTTTGAGAAGATAGTTATCGATATACTTGTCGACTTCGCCAAACGACTCGGGGAAATAAGTATATATTATCAACGCAATGTCAACATTCGAGTGCAATAACTGTGGCACAAGCATTAGTTGAAAACACAATTTGTCGCCACGGTGTTCCAAATGTCTTACTTTCAGATAGAGGTACTAATTTTACGTCATTATTTATGAAAGAACTGTGTGTTCTACTAAATATTAATCACATAAAAACTGTTCTCAGAGTAACAGATGTCTAGAAAGAGCGCATCGTCAGTAATTTCGCATTATTTTGAACAAGACGTAAGAGAATTGGATGAGCTACTTCCCTTCGGTTTATTTGCATTTAGAAATACAAAACATCGTATCACAGGATTCAGTCCCGATTACTTAGTTTATGGTAGAGAGCTAGCCATGCCATGTGACTCGTTACTACAACCAGTACGCGAGTCGTATTCAGAGAATTCAACGTATGCGGAAATACTAAGAACTCGTCTCGTCATAGCACATGAACAGCCAACGCTGTGGAACGCGCGAAACATTGCAATAGAACATGATAAATATAACAAGGGTAGAAAGGTGTTGCCGATCATTCCAGGGTAATTGGTTTTACTTCGTAACTTCGTCCCTTCGACTAGTAAATCAAAAAAAAACTAGCACAACGCTGGGTAGGCCCATATATAATAACAAGAGGTCGTACCCCCCAGGGGACTTACATCTAGTAAGTACGTGTTTGGCAAACACGGGGCCCCGAGCTGAGTCTGGCATTACTTCCACTTACTTATGCCGGGCTCCTTCCTTTCTCTTTCCTGACCTTCCTCGGTCACTTCTTGTTCTTTTCGATCCCGACGCTATTAAGGCTAGGGTATCTTTCATTTTCCTCATTTTTCTTCATCCCTCTCATTTTTTGTCCTACCCCTCATTTTTTGTCCCCCTTATTCTTTGTCCCCCCGCACATAAAAAGTAAAAAAAAAAGAGGTCGTACTCCAGTAACTTTTGAAATGGAAAATATCAACGATGCGGGAAAAAGTAGTTGCTCACCATCGGAATTTAATCCCCCTCCCAAATGAGATAGAATCACAGTCTCCGAAGGTACTCACAGAGTATGTTCAATCCAAATCATCTGATTGTGCTGACGCTCAGCTTGGAGCGCGCGCAGACTTGCATTCTGACGCAGCAGAGACGAAACCGGACGTGCGTCGACAATATAATATAAGAAAATTACCAGGCAGACGAGTCGCAGACAGATACGATAAAATAGTGTCTCAGATAGATTGTCGCGTTACAGTCCAAAACAATTGTAATCCAGTGTGAATGTATACAGTGCAGCAAAGCCAGTACAGTGGACTGCGGACAAATGAGATTCACTGCCTCAAAGCCAGCTGTCCAGTGTCAGACGGAGCAACGCAGATTCTACAAGAACCTTCGACTGCCCACGTACTCCAGGCAAGGACATATCTTGGGCAGTGACGTCAGTAGCCGTCAAGTACGTGGTGGCCGCCGCCGTAGCTCTCAATGGTCAAGGTAACGATGCGTGGACACGCTCAGCTGATAACAGCTCAGTCGCAAGTTCGCCTCACTCGCCAACCAGCGACGTCTGCATTGCACTTCTGTGACCCCCGGAAAGGAAATGCAAACTCCTTCAAAAGCCAGTGCAGATTCGTGTAAATGTTGCTTGTTGATTGACGAAAATATATCTGTTCAAGTCATTGCCTCTTCGAAAAACACTCCCAACAAGAAACGTCGGTTAGCTTAAAAATGACGTAAAGCAACAATGAAACAATNTATATATATATATATATATATATATATATATATATATATATATATATATATATATTTTTTCGTGTATGTGTGGGAATTTGAACAATAATTATTAACAGTGACTACTAGTAATAAAACATGTTTTAAATTAATCAGAAAAATAATAACATTCATATTATATTTTATAGATCCAGTTATGAACCACGATACATATGGTTATTAATATTGCTAAATATACAACTTATAAGTGAATCAGAACAACTACTGTTCATTCCTCGAAATTAAATTAAATTTATGGTGTCTCAATGGTTGATACATATTGATATGCATATTCCAGCATTAAAAGACGCAGTTACTCAAGTAGAAGAACAATATGTAATTTTTAAAAATCTCGTTTTTGTCAAATGTTTCGGATACATTAAAAGGGCATGATCAGATGTTATCAAATACATTAAAAGCAATCAACGCCCTAAGTGTAGGAAAAGATCAATATTTCTTCAAACATCTCACTGATTTATACAGTGAAATGGGTTTAGTTCTCGGTCATTATCAAACATCTTATTTGGCATTAATGAGACATATTGATGTCCAGAGCACAATTATTGAAGTAACAGCAGTAAAAATACGATTTGCGGCAAACAGAAAACTAACGCCTGCCATCCTTCCTTTAAATATTATATTCCAAATATTAAGAAACGCGTCCAAAAATCTACATAATGAAACGACATTTGTTTCAAAATACCCTTCTGAGGTGTATAGCTATTCATGTGTAACGCTCGCCAAATTCATTGACGGCGCAGCTCTAGTTTGCGCCTTGCCAATTGTTTCCATGGAAACCTTCATCTGTATGACGTCATAAAAATACCTATGACTACCGCAGAAAAACGGACTACGTAGCGTTTCCCTTATACCAGAAGCTGTGAACATCTAGGCCACCATATTTATTCTACTTCCAGAGAACTTTTCAAAAACTTGTTTATTTAATACTTTTCAACTTGTAGTACTGCTGCGTTTCTCAATAATTCGGTCGCTATACTCAAGAATTGTGATACGGATATTGTTCCAAAAATGTACCAAGTTTTTAATCAAAAGCAATGAAATCGGTACTTGGTATTATTCAGTAAGTGAGCAGTATTATCGGTACTTGGTATTATTCAGTAGTAGTATAATCATTATAAATTGTTGTAAAAAAGAGTAAAAAGCATGTAAAAGAAGGCGGAGGTGGAGGTAACAGAGGGTAAAAGTGTAATAAATATCACTAACCAGGTTCTTGACATCTCCCCTCCTCTGTAAAATGTTCTTATTTTTATTTCTGTATGATGTTGTAATTTGTAATCATATACTGTTGTATCTCGTGAGGTATTCGTTTTGTTTATGGCAGTTGAGAAAAATAAAAGAAAGGAAACCAAAAATTAATACCAGTAAAATAGCTAAAAAAATATTCCCAATGTCATCAAAATACGTTTTTTTGTTTTTGTTATGATTAGAAATTAAGACTTTAACTCTGTGAAACGTTCATAACATGGTGTTTTTGTATGTAATATGCCCAAATAAATAAATAAATAAATAGCGACGGCAACATGCGCGGTACATTGGCCACGCTCACGACATGAAGTAATACAGTTTTTCTCAGAAGGACAGGGTGATGTCGTGAAGCGGGTTCAAATGTCCCGCGCATCAGAAAGCTTACCTGGGCGAGACTGAACTACTGACGGTGCGTGAGACACCAGTGCTCGTTCTCTCGACTCAGCTCTTGCCTCTCGACTCTTGCCTATTGCCTCTTGCTTTTTGACTCTTGCCTATAGCCTCTTGCCTATTGCCTCTTGCTTTTTGGCTCTTGCCTATTGCCTCTTGCTTTCTGACTCTTGATATGTGACTCCATTCCGCCCTGTCGGTTTCGAATTGACTCAACGTTCTCTACCGGAACTCCTACAACCCTTTCCTCGGTCACAATTGAATCCACGGTCTCTGCCGAATTCTCTACAACATTCCATAGGTCAGAATTGACTCAACGGTCTCTGCCGAATTCTCTACAACACCCTTCTTGGTCAGACTAGACTTTACGGTCTTTGCCGAATTCTTCTACCCTCATTCCCTTTTCGGCCTGTCACCCAAGTCACAACAGCACATGACTCTCCATGCGCTCCGGGACTCTTCGCAGGGTGCTATTGTCTCGTCGCAGGACGCTCCACGCCGCCGCTCGCTACATTCTGGGTGAGTTGGGTAAATAAAGCTATGTCTGTCAATAGTGAGAATGAGGCTGTATTTATTTCTTTTCTCTAGTTCTTTAAGATTAGGGCATCTTCCAGCCCCTTTCTAGCCAGATCCACTTGAAGTCGGACGACACAGGTTCTCTTCTCCTCTGACGTGGAAAGCCACCGTCCCTCTCCGTCACATTTAAAGTCCAAATAAAAATTAGTAACTTGAGAAAACTGTTTTCCCCGAGAAACGTTGTTTGCTTACTTACAGATTCTATTCGCGCGGTACTCCGGAAACTTTATTGAAGTTAGTAAACTTCCAAATACACAATCTGGCTGCAACTAAAAATGCAGTTTTTAAATATTTTTTTAAGTTCTGTGTAAATATTGTGTCTGAAATTTAAACACAGTTTTATTTATATTAAGATAATAAATAATATATAAAGCTACATATTTTATGGTTAATTTGTACTTGATTTTTTAATGTAATTAAGTCGTGTTTGGTATCATTTTTCTTTATTTTTGTACGTTGATTTCAAAAATATCAGAACAGATAAGATATCTTAAGAAATAATTAATTTTTTTTATAGGGAGAAAATATCTCCCTTCCAACATCTGGCTCAACTGGGCACAGTTCGTGTTTCGTAAAATATAGGATTCTGAATCGTCACATACTTTACGGTTAATTTTATAATTGATTTGATAATGTAATTGTGTCATTATTGGCTTCATTTTTACGTAGATTTTAAAAATACCGTAATATATACGATTTTTAAAATCATTATTTCTATTAGGAATGAAATTTGAATCAAACATCTGGCCGGTGCTGGACGCCTTTCACCCGAGAAAGGTCGGGTTTTGCAGGTAGCGAGGGAAGTCCTGTCTAGCATCCCATGGGGAAGGAAAATCTGTGTTTCGTTCACAGATGCCGTGACTCCAGTGCAACACTGTCGTGGCTGCAGTGCTGGAGGAAAACGAGGCATGCTTGTTTCTCATAAGAATTATTTCTTTTTCGAGCATCCAAGTGGTGAAGCCGCGAAACCTTTGCGCCAATATGCAGCGGGCCTGAACCTCAGTTTTCGCGTACCACGTTATCGCGTTGTTGACGTTGCCAACACTCCTCCACAAGTAGGTACTCGAATGTTGTGAGTTAAAATATGCATCCGACGCGTAGGTATGCGAAAACCGAGCTTAAGTGCTACCAGCATTGGAGCCGTCTTTGGTCACTTACCCCCTGAAGGGGAATGTGATCCAGTTTCGTCGGAAGAGACTAGGTGGAAGTTGCGTACGGACTTGGGAGTCGAGGCGGGTGGTGCAGTGGACAGCACATCGCGGCCAGAGCAGGAATCCCGGGTTCGAGTCCCGGTCCGTCGCAATTTTTACCTGGCTGTTGACGTTGCATACACGCCTCCACGAGTAGGTGCTCGGAAGTTGTGAGTTGAAACGAGTGAATGTTTGTATTATATAGAATTGTGATGTTTTTTGTTGTTGTTTTTTTTCGTGTTTCATGAAGATTTATATTCATTGGAATTTCAATATAAGTTATATTGACGTACAGTTAATGATAAAAATATGCAATTTAACAATTCTATGTTAGTGCTTAGCATTTGAACAAATGATGTTGAGCAGTAATAAAAATATATTCTTATCATGATGACCTTTTAAGTGGAAATAAATTTATGATTAGATCAAAAAGAAAAGATTCAATTTGAAGAATGTTTCTTATAGAATCACAGAAAAGTAGAGTAGGAATGGACAGTCTTAGGAGGATTGGGGATATTAGGTCAAGTCAAAGTCAAACTGTCCCATAGTAGCACCGAAGGTACCCAGGAGGGTAGAGCTCCTCAATTTTGTGACATTGGCACTAGGAGGAGGAGATGGAGTCAGCATCTCTCTCAGGCCGGTTTGACACCAGGATAGACCCAGTACTCATTTTGCAGCAGACTGAGCTCATTTTTGGCTGAGGGGGGTAATAGGTACCCTATATAAATTGCGTAACGCACTCTGTGCGAGTGGAACTTGTGATATCGTTACACTGCATTGCGGCGGGGTTGGGGGTATTTGACTCGTTAAATAACTTAAGGTTTTAGAGAGTACTAACCGATTACACGGTGTTGCCCGGGATTTTTCGTATACTAATCTTCTTTAGACTAATTTTCTCTCAGGAAAAAAAATCTTATTCAAAATACATTTTACTTCCTGTTTTTTAAAATCATGTACAGTATCCTAACTTTTCAAATTCATAATAATAAAAAATTTTATACAATACTTGACTTACACACTACATTGTCTCGCGGGAGTAGAGCCGGTCGAATTTTCACTTCTAGGGCATGACTCGGCTGCACCATTTCATTAAAATTCTTGTAAAATTTAAATCTGATTTAAATACGTTTTCTATCTTTGGAAAACGCACAACACAAATTACTCATTAAATTTGATTATAATTGATTTTTCACCTTTTTAAATTACACTTTTAAATTAAGAATTTTTACACTTTTTTTTAGAACGTTGTATCGATTTAGGTAATTTTTTTGGAGATAGACATATGCTGTCGCGGACTTTTTTGTAGAAATCTTTGGTGTAAACAATATTGCCATTGTCACGTATCTAACTCTTTAGGCAGCGTAAGCGAATATAAATCTTTCCAGATTTTATTAACATTTATTGTAAAAAAGAAAAAAAGAAGATATTTCTTACCGCATATTCTTAAAATGAAAGTTAGCCTTCGTTCATCCTGGACATTTAACCTATCTCTGTAAACTTTCATCACGATTTATCTAGTGTTTTAGTCGTGATCAGATAGCAAACAGACAGACACACTTTCGTGGTACGCATTTATATATTAGTCTAGACGTATTATATTAAGCATTTTAACCGTAAATTTTGTCTTTCTAATCCATGTACTCGACCTCTCTGTGAGAGTCGGAACAATGCAGAACGAGCAGTTAGTCATTGTATCAAAATTTATTCCCACATTTTCCGAAGAGCAAAAAAGAAACCCTTCTCAAACGGAGGAGGGGTAGGACTTGCGTTACGATTTTTTTTTTGGGAAAGTAAAAGGTATCATTACGTATGCGAAGTAGAGGGGAGAGAGTGTTAAAATATACATATTTTTGCATTAAATAACTTACGGATTGCCAATAGTTTTAGAATCGATAGCCTAACGGTTCAGCCATTCTCATCCTTACATGCCTTTCCGCGATTAACTAGCTCCTCCTAAGTAGCTTCCCGGGCGGAGTAGTAAGCGCCTATGGCACCTCGCGGAGTTAATGAGCTCTGCTGCGTTCCGTCGCCGCCGGCAGAACAGCAATTGCTCTGGCTCACCCGCCCGCCTTCACTCACCCACGCGGAATGCCCCGTCCCACCGTGGTGGTCAGGAACCTGGAGACCGAAACCCCACTGACTCGACGCTGCCGGCAAGGGAGTGCGTATCTTGCTAATTACCCCCGCGATCGACTGATGGGTAATTGGCTTGAGTGGATGGGATATATGGAAGTCAAGGAGAAATTCCAGGGTGGGTAATTCAGTCTTACTCTAGAGAATGTTGGTATTATTCTCTAGTTCGAGTCGTTTCATCCGTAAATGATGTTCTATACATCTCAGTTCGGCTGCTTCAAACTTTTATGATTTGAAAAGATTGTTAAATACTTTGTTTTACAGTATTTGAATACAACTCTTATGTTTTCTTTAGGTACAGTGTATTCTGAAAAGTCTGAAAGTGTTAAACAGTTTAACTATAAATGTTTTACTATAAAATCTATTCCAATTCTGCCTTTCCTCCCTTTCTGCTTCGAAGATGACTCAGGGTACATTGAGAAAACAGACAGTGGAATGTGTATTGACAAGATATCATGTTTTTGACCAGTCTCGCATTAATCTAGAAAACAATGATTTCACTTACGCAGTACTTCTTTTTAGTTGGGTACCGTCACCTATCTTACATTATTCAGCATCATGTTGGTTAAACAGCGAGTTTGAGGGCCCGTTAAAGGTTTCTGACATAAAAGTTAAAGGATTGTTAAACAACCAGGTCAGTAATAATTTTCATCAAAAACACTAAGTGAACGCAAAAGATGTATTAATTTGAGATAAAATCTAAATGAAGTGTTCTATTTGTTTTTTTTCTGATAGTTTTTACCTTTTATAATACGATATGTTTTACATCACAGATCGCAGTGGTGGCTGAATAAGTTCACAAATGCCGTTGTAAAATTTTAACTATTCGTCCAATTTTTTTGTTTTAAAGACTGACATTATGTGTAGATGTATTCTGTCGATATTATCTGTAGATATATTTCACGTAGACGTAAAATGCAGAAGACAAAAAGTCCATTTAATTTGATATTTGTTAACTTTCTCTTCTTTAGTTACTCTCTATCTCTTTGAATTCCCCTCCCCCCCCCAGGGGACGTACATCTAGTAAGTATGGGTTTGGCAAACACGGGACCCCGAGCTGAGTCTGGCATTACTTCCACTTACTTGTGCCGGGCTCCTTCCTTTCTCTTTCCTGACCTTCCTTGGTCACCTCTTGTTCTTTCCGATCCCGACGCTACTCGGTTGCGAGGGCTAGGGTATCTTTCATTTTCCTCATTTTTTTGTTCTCAGTGTTTTCATTTTTGGTTTTGAGATGTGTTTTGGTATGTTGTAAATCAGGAGGATTTTTAGTGGGTATGGTTGAGTTATTCGGCGAGTCCCACACGCGGGGAGAGTCATGTTGGCTCTCCCTAGTGCGTAACTGCATTTTACCTACTCTTTGTGAGTTTTTAGGGCTCTAATGACCTCGATGTCTACGAGCCGTAAAACCCCACAAAAAAATCTTTGAAGTATCGTAACAAATGCATTATAATAACTTTTTTCAGTGATATGGCTGTATATTTGTAGTCATGTTGTTGTACAATCATTGGGGCAACAATATTGACACTCATTGTTGTCACTTATCTGAGACCATTTAGGATGCGAAGCATGTATGATTTTTCCCCTGAAAATTGTACTTTATACCTATATTTGCAAAATGATTAACTTAATTGAGAAAAAGGAGCTAATAGACGTTTAAGGAGAAGTGGAGATGTCGTACAGAAATTCTACCAATTATCCTGGTTATTCGAAAAATATTTCGTTGTTGCACATTTTCGCGTTGCAAATAGCCAATACGTCTTTCACATTATAATTGCAATCTGTTCAACCTGAACATAATATATCAAGATAATTTCTGAAGAGAAGTAACTTCTCAGCTTTGAATCAATATATTTCTTCTTTTTTTTGTTGCCATATGATTTAGGATATTTCAAAAAATGTTTAATCTGGTGTCGGCAGAATTTTTACATAAAAAATCCTCCACCAAACCATATGAAATCGAAAACACCACTTACATTCATCGTCATAAATGCTGTAAGTACTGGTTGTGGCTGTAACTCCACCTCTGGAGGCGTTAAGGGCCGATTTTTTTGCTCGTAACGTCAATTTATCGCCAATCAGTCATCGCCTGTGGTCCTCACGGGAGGCAGCGACATTGCGGCTGTGCAGCCAACATCACTGATCTAATTACTCCCACAGGAATCTACGACGATCCCTGGTTCAATCCACATTTTCTATACATTCCCCACCTCCACTCCGCATTACATTTACGCGGGCAATCATTGCATTTGAACACGCCGAGAGATAATACAGCGTATTGAGGAAAAATACAATAATGTATACACTTTTATATGAAGAATATTAAAGTTTGAATTGCATATTTTTGTACTTACAAGTATTTAGGAAATGACTAGGTTATAAACCAGTTATTTTTTATGATAATTTTTAACGTACGGTCTACAGTCCATGAATACGTCTTTGTAATGAAATGTAATATTTTATTTCCAACGTGAAAAAACAATAATTCATTTAGCAAGCTGACTTCTTTTAGGCAAACTCGAGAGCTTTTATATGTTTATTTATATAGAAGAGATAAAATCTGGAGTGCATCGTAGTCAACTGTACAATTATTCTTTTCTAAGGCAGGAATCCTGAAGTACATATCTACGAAAACTTTTAGAAAGAGTATTATTCACTTCAATATTGATGGTTCAGAACAGGTTGATGAACATTCTCATAAACGTTTGCAATTTTTCACTGTATCAAGTATCAAGAATCAAGTGCCTTTCAGAATATTTTAGCACCTTGACATTCATTCCCATTTTGATCATGAGGTTGGAAATGCCCATATCATTAAAACATGATTGAATAATAGTTTTTTCTTCTATTTAAGTGGAACTTGAATATTGGTGTTGGTATTCCTGACATACAATCTCACTGACGTGTAAATCAGATGAAAAAAAGTTCAGATAATGACCAAGTAAACAAAAGTTTTTGAAATATCAGTGTATCATTCGATTCGATGGGCTGAGATCTACGAACTTTTATGTACCCAGTTGCAGAACAGTTTTTACACTCAATACCAATATAAATTTATGGAATTACAAAAAGCCATTCTGTCCTCTTGTCCACTCTTTGAGAATCTAATTTATCTTCTGTGAAAATCTCCCTTTTCAGTGTCAAAATGTGTGCCTTAAGGAAGAAAACTGGTTTCTAGAAAAGTGAATTATTTTGAATGTCTGTTGCATGATTGGAAAAAGTAATTGATGAAATTATCTGAAATTTCAAAGTACACTTCTTAAGGATTATTGCAATTACAATCCAAAGTATGGTTAATATAAATGAATTACAAGAGCAGAAAAAACAATTAAAGCTCTTGCTGATTAGTAGATGTAAATCTTCACTCATAACTGACTGTTGACCATGAAGCTTACTAACGTGTCCACCAGAGTTCGACTGAGTTACGTGAGACGGACAATCCACTGAACGTGTAATCTACGTGATGGAATCTTAGAATCAAAATTATATAAAGACTGTAAAGAACATTGTTTTCAAGTACATAACCTAAAAGTAAAATGAAAACCAAAGAACCAGAGGTCTTAACTGTCAGCATTGTTTATTTCTGTGTGATGGGTATGTTCCTACTGTCTAGCTTTTGAAGTATTGCGTAATTACATAGGTTTTCTTTGTGGTATTTAATTGTTGACGTTAACAAAAGTGAAAATTTAACATTACGAAAATTGAGAAATGCGGAAACTCACGTAAGATTTACAACATTATATGAGAACCTCAGGCAAAATGAGCTAAAAAGAGTCTAGACGTTCACAGGTGTTTTAAAGTACATGAATTGTCTCTTCTAATTTTATTTGAATATTGATGTAATTGTTTGTATGTTTGTTTAACAATGAAAACAAATTTAATTTTTTTTGTTATATTCCTGAATTGTTTTAAAATTTTGAATGTCCAGTAATGATTTTTTAAAGTTTCTTTTCAACTTCCAGGCTACACCGGTTAGTTCTGCTTGTCTTTATTGAACTGTGCGACGTACGAAAACGTGTTTGAGCTCTCTGTATGCTGCCACGCGTTGGGTATATGCATAACGAACCTTAACACGTAGGTTCGTGTGTAGCCGATACTTAAGTGCATTCAGCATTGTGTGCCGCCTGGTTCACGTATCTCCTGTATGGGGATGTGTCTCAGGTCTTCCGGGGTTTGAAAGTGGTGTGTAGTTGTGGAAGGCGAATGGGCGGTGTAGTGTTTAACACCCCTGCGATCAATTCAAGAGTTCCGGGGTCGATTCCCATTTTCACCGGACCGAAAGTTATCACATATCTTCTCCGTGTGTGGGGTACACTAAAGAAGTGTATGCAAGACACGTCATCGTCGCAGACATTATTCTACGACGATCAGTATTACAACAAGTTTTCATGAATGCTTCTTCCGCAGTTCCTGCCAGAAGACGGCGCGACGGTGTTCTTCAAGCGAACATCAAAATATCTTGAGCGGTGGGAACTTAAGTCAAAGATGAAACGACCTTATGATATTTCGGCTTATGTTCTCGTATTTAGACATTGTGTACTTGGCATTGAAAGTTCAAAGAATTTTTAATTTTGCATTAGAAGACCTTGACTTCTTTATGCACTCATGTCATGCATTTTTCGAAAAACGTAATAAAACGTAAAAACCTACTCGTAATTTCTTACGTACATACACGGTGCTCCTCCTACACGAGACCGTTATTCTTTTTTCTACCCCAAATCAATTTTGATATTTCTCTTTAAGAGAATTTCGTGAAAATATTAGACCCGTTCTTGAGAGAAAGTTCAGATACTGATTATTCGCATCATAGTATATGATACGATACCTTTATTTTTTCACTAATCGTTTGATTTGCGTTCTCTTTGTGTCTTTGTTTCGATCAACTCTTGTTTCCCACAGTTGTTTATTTGCTCGCCTTTTGAGCTGTCGGATGTTACATATTCTTTCTCGTTCCATTTCGCATTTGGGATAGCTCGTTGCTCGCTCCGTTCGCAATTCTCAGTTGGCAGGTTTACCACTTTAATTGCAGAGGTTTCCGTGGCAGTGGGGTGGCACTGTTTAGAAAGTGCTTGCGAGGTCAAGTTGCTTCTCGGTTTTGCGGGTCTTTGGGAACGGGGAGATTCGTGAGAGAGAGAGAGAGAGACCTCTGCGTCGCATCCTAAACGGCATTAAGAATTCTCGATATTCTTTTTGTGCGTTCCATTCTTCCGCTAATGTAGAATCGATGCCTGGCACGGTACACGAGACTTGTTCTTTTATCTATTTGGCTCATTATCTACCATTAGGCTTTATTGATCAAATAAATGTCTGTGTATAATTATTTTGCAGTTAAATCAGTATCACGTGAGTTTGATTATCTGTTGTGTGCGTGTTTCTTATGCTGGGTATTGCTCTAGAATGTTCGCATTGGTTTAACTTTTTCTCAACTTTAATACTTTGATCGCTTTTATAATTACTGGGTTATAAGAGCTTCTCAGGTGATAACGCTGTGTATAAAAAAGTAGATTCAAATATTTTTTACTGAATTTTTTATATTTGGCTTCATGTAGTGTTTTCTTCTTCTTGATTTTAAGATTGTATACTCGTATTATAGCGAAGAAAACAATTCTGTAACAATGTTTGGGATATTCTTCTTCTTTATTTTAATTCGTTGCTTGTAGTTTTCTTTCCATATTGTTTTAATGTTTCTAATAATTCCAGGAGGAGTCAGCGTGACTCAATGGGTAGAGCGCTGAGTTTCTGGCTGGATGATCGGGGTTCGATCCCCTTTGTGGTGGGGATCGAACTCACTCAACATCCAAACTGACTCCAAGGACTACTCAGCCTGCTGTAAAATGAGTACCAGGGTCTATCCTGGGGTCAAACCGGTCGGACCGAGATGCTGACCACATCTCCTCCTCCTAGTGCCGAGGTCAAGAAATTGCGGAACTCTACCCCCCGCGAACCCCTTGAGCACCTTCGGGACCTATTCAGGGATAGCTTTACTTGAATAATTCCTTAAACTAGTTACATTTTGTCGACCCTAACCTCTTGTTTCCTCTCTGATTTTGTTTCCTATTACATATTTCTTGTAAATTGACAATTTTCATTCGACAAACAAAGATATGAGAGGTATTTGTCTCTATATATGTGATAATTCCTACCTATTTCTTATTTGGAGAGCTATTCTACTTTTCGAGTGATGTGTAGCAAAAGATGGGACAATATTTTCTCCTCGTTGTTAACAGACACGAGCGATTTCGACGGTGCTCCGCGTTGTGTTCCGGAAGGGGACTCGTTTCCGCCCGGATATTTCGATCCGCGTCCCATTGCGCAAGGTTTCCGTGTATACGTCACTTCTTGCGTCGAATGGTGTTCGCTTTGACGTGAATGCTCTTCCCAGATCTCGAAGTTTTAGTTCTCTTGACGACAATCACAAAATGTTGTCATGCTCACGTTTGGTTTCTCTCTCGAGATGATCACCATATAAATCTTTATCCTTCAGAGCTCTTTGATTAATGGTCCTCCATTATATTTTTGTGAAATGTATTCTTGTTGAAAATAACCAATAATGATTTTGATTTTAAAATAACAAATCAAATAAAGAAAAATAGTATTATGTCTCGTATGAAAGAATTTGGTTATAAGAATATTTTTAACCGGACTACACGAACACATCAAAATTGTCGTAGTACTTGCATTAGAAATTAAATTTGCATTATTTTTGATCTTACTTGATTCAAAATTGGATTCATGGCATGTATAAAATAATCAAATACATGTTTTGTTGTGTTCATGTAGTATTATAATGATATTAGAGGAAGATTTCAATACCAAAATTTACGAATTGTCTACGTAGTGCCGAATGTGGATTACGGACTAGCGCCTGAGATTCATTCGAATACAACCCGCCAGACATTTCCGTAATGCGTTTAACCTAAGACTTGTATCTACATTATTTGAATTATTTTCAGTGTTTTTTATTTTACCAATGTTAAAATATTTTCATTCGATTTTTGAAGCCATTTAAGTAAAAGTAGGATTTCAATAATATTAATGTATTCATTTGAGAAGAATATTTATTTCCCAATTCCTGCAGTAGTTAATCCTATTATTTTTCTTACCTGATATTTATTGTCGTTCCAGTGTTCCGTATATGGCATGTAATGATATACGTTATTAAAATACGTTATGATTATTGCGTGATATTGTTTGATTAACTATTCGAGTACTTTGTTTTGCGTTCCGTTAGTTATGACGATGCTATGAAGTTATGTAAATATTTTCAAAAACGAAGAGGCGATTATTCTGTCTTTATTGAAGCAATTCAAGGAATGTTTCAATAATTATCAATTAATGATGAAACAATACAATATTGAAAATTCTTTTTCCTTTGATGTTCCTTTTTCTCATTTATCACGGTGAATGTACACTACTAATACTGCAAAGGTATAATTGGAGTAATTTTCTTTTATATCTACTTGAGAACAAATTCTGCATTGCAATTCCGTTGAAGTTTATTCCTTGTCTGAGTTGGAAAACGGAATTCGAGGTAATTCTTTGTTGCATCCGTGTACAACTGTCAGAATTCTCGTAATTGAGACATGTCGTGTTCAGAAGTGAAATGACTGTGTGGGTTACTTGCGGCTTTATTATTCATACAATCTTTCATCGAATATTATTTCCATCTTGGAAGGCGATTTACTTGAAAAAGGGGGAGGTATTGTGATATTTGTCATGTGAATGACGTTTGGGTATTAAATGAGTATGCCCAACTTACAACAAAAGTTTGATAATTTGGAGTGAAGTATTTTTAATATAAGTCAATTATGTTGTATATTATTTTATAACCGCATCATATTTGTTTACCGCATGATAGGACATTGAAATAAGCTCTGAAGAATGAGTAATTAACATCACAAGAACTCCATCTCTTTCATTTCCTTTTCTCAATAGGAGGGGCAAATTGAAGTGTATCCAGCCTTTGTAATTTATAACGAATATAGTAGTTATTGTTTGTGGTAATGCGACACTAACTCAACGTACCATTATCTTCATATTTGACTAAGATGTTTTTCTTATTAAGTTGAAAGTTAATAAAAGCTTGCAACTTGGGCTCACGATTTCAAACCTATTTCTCGGGCGTTTATTTAAAGGTGTTTTGTCGAAGTAAATCTTATTGGATTCCTTTATTAATTAAGAAGGTAATTCAGGTGTATTAGTGAATTATGGTATTTAATTGGTGCTAACAAGAAAGCGTTTTAAGACCAATCTAAATTGGGGGAAGGGTTGTTCATTATGTGCCGCGAGAAACTAAAAGTACTTCTCTTACTTTACTCCTAGAAGAAGTAGAGAATCATAAAATAAGTGAATGAGAGCCGAGGATCAGCAAACACGCAACATTAATCCTTTCTTTGAGATCGGTAGGATAATTACAAAATATATCAATATAAACTTCAATAGAAACAATTTGTTCCGTATAACATATCTTTCGTTATTTATAGTTTTGGTTACAATATTTTTAGCTGTTCAGCTTCCGACCCATTTGTGGTATATATTTACTATTTTCGCGAACTCTTCGTATTTTCTTTATGTAATGGAGTCCATGCTAAGAATAGTGGTGGTTTCCGGCTGTTCCTGGTTTCTGTGGATATTTCCTATGAGTAATGAGTACTTTGTAAATTGATAGTATTTTGCGATAGGACTAAATTTGTTGTGTTTTTTTCGCTCACAATACGTGTCATTAGTGTTCTTTTATATGTTCGTATAAAAATGAACATATCAGAAACAGTTTGTGAGTTTAAATTTAAATACTATGATGTGACGTTATTTGGCGTAAACACTTCTGGTGTTGTATTATTGGACAAGGTGACTTGCAGGAGTTGCACATAAAAGGTGCTTTCTCGTCGGCCTGTTAGTCCAGATGGTTATTGTGGCAGAAATATTAATAATTTTGAATATTTAAAATATAAATGCCTCGGCTAGCTCTTCTCAGGGTTCCACAATACTTAAAAACGTTCCATTTTTATCTGAAGGAAAAGGACCATGCAAAGGTTCCAATTAAGGAAAACGCAAGGCAAATAAATCCATTAATAAAAGTTATTTTAATTACTGGTGACATTCCTCACTCAAATAAATCTCCCCCAAAAGGTACAACAAATAAATCTTCGTCCTTGAACAGTCCCTTCAATGCCAAAGTGACATTATTACTCTTAAAACACACACAAAAATTCCCCCAAAAGACACAACACAAATTGAAACCATAGAACCATTATTCAATGCCAAAATGACATTATTACTCTTAAAACACAACCAGATAATTAACTTACACTGAATTTAATTTAATTAACAATAATCTCTTTAATTGTTTCTTAACCAAACCAGACACTGACTCTACTCAAGGCAGGATTCATTTAAAGTTACAGTCAATTTGGGCACTAAGTTCTTTTAAAGTTTATGCCACTTTTATTTAATCCGTGCCAGGACGCGCAAGCGCAAAATACGGTGCTGTGTGATACAATCACCAACAGCCGCCTCATACCTTCCAAGATGCCAACGAACGCCGCCAAGAAGGTCCTCCCGGAGATCAGCCCCTCAATGGTTCGTGAGAGCCGTCAGCTTCTCGCTAACAGCCTCCAATGGACACGTCAGCCGCGTCAACTTCGACGCGAACTTTGTTGTTGNGCCGCGTCAACTTCTACGCGAACTTTGTTGTTAGGACGCTACCGCCTGAGCTCCTCCAACAATCTCGTACGATAGGCGAGATGTTAGCTATTTGACGCCTGAACATCTGAATATCGCCGAAGAATCTAAGTGAGACGTGAACTCCATGAATTCCTTTGAAAATTGCGAAGTGTGAGCTTCATTAGCTCCTCTGAACAAATCTCTGCGAACTGCGTGAACAATCTGCGAGATGTAATAACGAATTACAATGTGAGAAAAATCTGTTAGATGTGAGAACGAAATGTTCGCACCGCCGAAAAATCTAAGTCAGATGTGTGAAAAATCTGCTAGATGTGATAACGGCTCCTCTGACAAACTGAACATCGCCGAAAAATCGAGGCGTGTGAGAACGGCTCCTCTAACAAACTGAGCTACATCAACTCCACCGAAAAATCTAGGCGTGTGTGAGATCTGAGATGTATGAGCTCGACTCCTCTA
>NNCF01126239.1:1415869-1436701 GCA_002313205.1 Laupala kohalensis | reverse complement strand
TCAGGAGGGTTTTTAGTGGGTATGGCTGAGTCATTCGGCGAGTCCCACACGCGGGGAGAGTCATGTTGGCTCTCCCTAGTGCGTAACTGCATTTTCCCTACCTGTACAAGTTTTAAGGGCTCTAATGACCTTTGATGTTGACGAGCCCTAAAGCCCCAAAAAAAAAAAAAAAAAAAGTTTAAAGCTTTGCTGCAATTCTGCAGAACATAAACTTGCATTATCTATCTGTGATAAACAATAGTTTTTCAGGTACATTTTCGTAGCATTTGTTGGTAATGTTGGTTAGGATTATCTGATTTGTAAAAAGATGTGCGTCTAAGGAATGTTATGATTGAAGAAATGTATGTTTTATTAACGTGTAACTACAGGGCGTGTAACTCAAGAAAACAGTCTCTTCCCTTCAAAGACAAGTTTCATATCGATCACTTTGTGGTTTGAAAGAACAAACATTTTTCTTCTGTGTAGTATTTCTATTGAGGGAGCTTATGAGCACTCATACGCTACCTAAACTCACCAATGTTATGATCAATACTCTTGGTACGTATGATCTATGCGAAATTTGAGTTGTTTATTATTTAAACCAATTTCTTTAAGTTTTTGTGTACTTGGTTTATAATGAATGTAAGATGCTCTTTGTTGTATTCCAAAAGCACGATATTCGAGTTTTCATATGAGCAATTACTCATGTATTTCATAACGCAATTTTTGCTCGTCTTTTTCCTCCTTAGTGAGTATTCAATCACGTAAATCCCTAGACTTAAAGTATTCCGACGGGGTATCCCCTTTCAGGCCTAATACATTTTCGGTGTGCAGCTTACAGCAGAGGAGCACGTGACGGCGGCGCTGCGTGCTCGTCGTAGTCGACGCGTGATTTACGGACGGCTCTCTCTACCCCCCACTCCTACTCCCATCCCCCATTTCCACTACCACTCGCCAACACTGCTTTTACCAAGCGCTCGTGTCTCCATCTCTCGCTGCGTCGCCAATGAATGGCTCTCCATCAATACGGCAAGGCGGCAGGAGACACGTTGCGTCGCCTTCGATTTCTGCCCTTGTGCTTGTATGCAATTAAAAATTAATGGAAGCGACAGTGTACTACGAGGTTTGTTGGCAGCCGTTGCTGACATCATAGCATGCATGTGTTCCGTTGCAATCCTTCGGTCTCGCGATTCTCGCATTACTTCTTGTTTGCCCTCATGAGGCGGAGTCCTGTACAACTCGTAACGGGAACGTCAAAAATACTTCCCAAGCTGTTGGATTATAGTATATCCGATCTCTTAAATTGCTTTAAAAGTTAACATTCTTTGGAGCTAATGAATGAGAAACATTTCACATGCCACTCCGTATCAAGATTTTTGGTTTCACTATGTTTTACAGTGAACATTACATTGTTCACTGCATTATTATAGCATTATTTTGTTATCCTGAGGGGGGAATATGGAATTAATTTTTGTAAAGAACATATAAAAAGAGTTTTTGAATCCGAAAATTCTAAAAGAAAAATTGAACTATTGCATTCTACTCGTAAGATCTCTGAACTTGGGGTTTGAGAAAAAAAATCATCCAATTTACCACTATGTTATTATTCAACATATAAGATGTACAAGTAATGAAGTTCCAATTTTTGTATCATACAAGATCTGTCTCAAAAGTTTCCAGAATAATATTATTAAACGAGATTTAATGCTTTTTAATTTACAAAAGCTTAAAAATATTCAAAGTACGTTCCTTCTACAAATCATGTTAGGGGACAATAAGTAATTTTGAGGTAAGAAAACTAATGCTAACTTCTGTTAAGAACTGTTATCTTTTTTTAAAAATATTTGTATTTTCGTCTCTAATTCAAATCTCCTGTTTCCATTATATCTATATTTTCGTAGCAATGAATCATCCGTTTACCTTCTTGAAGCATTTGTGTAGGAATGAAGACAATTTTATTTTATGATTGCTTCTTGAATATATGAGAAATTAAAAAAACTGATTCTAGCTGCGTATTAAGATAAAAAGTTCATCAAGATTTTATTCTTGTTAACATGAATTTTCTACTTGATATACTTGAAAAGAATAGATTTTGTGTTTAATATCGGTGAATGTTATTTGGAAATTTATCTTTCTATTCATAGCGTGTTATATTTTGCTATTAATATCATCATTGCTCTTTTAATTATATCAACTAGTAATCGCATTTTTTGTCTTAAATTCGTAAGTATTTCTTTACATATTTTAGTTCTCTGGTATCACCTCTTATGGCGTTCCCTTAGTCTTAATACCGTGTACATCATCTTCAATCTTCGCATGGATGTTCTCTATTTCGTTCTGTGTGTCTCTTCGCTATTCTTTATTTTGCCTTCGGATCCGTCAAGAGCTCTGGCACTCGTTCCTGTTCATCGTTCCTTCCACCGTGTCTCTTGCAGTCTTCCTTTCATCTTTCCACTCCCTTTCGTATTTCACTCTTCACTGACACCAATACGACCGGCGCGCCGCGCTGGCTGGTCAGCCCAAGGCGACTGGGCTGGCCGCTGTCCGTTGGCGCGCAGACGAGTGTCAGCCTTCGTCTGGCTAATACCCAGAGACCGTAGTCGGCACTGTAACTGCCAGCGCTGCGATGTCGGATGGCGGCTTCTGTGGCTTCCCCTGCCGGTAGACATTTGTCTGCTGGACTTATCCCCTTCCCGACACACTGTCTTCGATAATAGCGGTAATAAAATTCCTGCGTCGACGGCCTAGCCGATGCCCAGCGCCCGCCGTTGATCGATGGTGGAAGTCGTAACTCGCGCCGTTCGTGTAATGAGGCCTCATGATTGTTCAAGCTCGCAGTGATCAGGGAATGTCACCATTCCCCCTGGCCAATTGGACATTAGTTTGAGACTCCAATTGGATTTACTGGCTGGTCATTTACTGATTTTCCTTACTTCTCAAATTGTAGTTACAAAATTCATTGTACTTTTATACAATTGTTGTAACATTTTAAGATAATCTTTTTAATATTTGAATGTGTTTTCAGTATTTTCACTACTGATAATGTCATGGTTGCTTTTTTGTATTTTTTATAAATTAATTTTTAAGGCTTGGATATTAGTAATTTTAAAGTTAGAATGAGTCATGTATTTTTGAGCATTTCTTTAAATAAAATTAGTGTCATATAATATGTGAAATGTTAATGTATACATTTTGATTTCAGGTAAGCTGATATTTGCTTGTATACGGCGCTGATGTTGGAATATCACTTGACAGAAGATTTTGGTAAGTAGTTGAACGAGGTGAAGTGAGAAGTACTTTTAGGAAAAGGAATTCATTTGGCCAATTTTATCGTTTCGGAATATTTTATTCTAATTTCCCTAATACACCCAACGATATTTCTCGGTGTGATTAGTATTACTTTAATATCTTGGAGACAGAACAAGCACTTAGCTCAATTCTCTGCTGCATAAGAACTAACATCAACAACGAAGTACTTATGGTTTTCTGGACAATTTACTGCTATAAAGTTGAAGTTTTTATTTTTACCTGTCAGATTAACTTTAAATATAGTTACTGAGTAGATTGCGACTGTCAAATGGATAGTATTATTTCCTCTCTCATTACAGCTTGTATGGTTTCACCACAGTGGGTAAACGTTTCTCTCAGAGTGTCGTGCGTGAAGGATAAAACTAATCTAAAAGATAGTCCTCATTTCCAACTTGAATTCAAAGTCGACAATGTGCTCATGAACAGGAAGTGACTTAACATGACTTAATGTGTGTGACTTAATAAGTTAATTAACAGAGAGTAGTGTCACTTGCTTATAAAAAATATTACAATACAGATTTTAGTGACAAAATGAACTACTCTCTCACAGTAAGGTTGTGGAAGTTAGCAAATCTTATGGTCTTTGCTATATTGCTGTATACCTATTTTATAAATTCTAATTGAAGAATAATAAAACATTATATGTATTTAAGGGGATCAAAATAATCTTTCTTCCATCAAATGGATTCTTTTTACAAGTAATTTTAATTTTAATTACATCTGGCTACCACTTTTTACACGTTTCTCAACGCGTCTGTCAAGTGCTTAACAGTTTGATCTTTAGTTCGCTTAATTGTGAAGATTGTTATCGTATTGTTTTTTTTTTACGCCTTATTTGTTCATTATTATGCTGATCTGGTCAACCTATGGATGAAAACTACGTATGAGTGAGGGTTCAGGTCTTATCTTCCATTTTTGTCTTTCGTGAAACATCAGTTTAAACTGATTAAAACGTTATTAATTTCAATATGAAACGGGTGAAACAAGATTATAATATGGAACGGATAAACATTGTTAAGAGAAAAAGAGAAACATGAAAGGTAAAACGAATAAGAGATATTCCCTTTGTATTTCTCTTATCGTTACCCTAAGTATTATAAACCGTGTTCTTTGTCTTTCCATAAATTTTCAGTTTCGCGTTCTCAGATATTCTAAACGTCTATATTGCTAGGCCTGAAAGTCATTCAATGTAATCCTTGTGTTTTTTTTACACAAACACCTTAGCAGAAGAGGTGAATTGCATCTGAAGATATTTTCTGATAAGGTACACAGTGTGCAATGTGTCTCCCTCACGTGCAAGTGCTGTAGTGGTGGTCAAGCGAGGAGCCAAGAGGTCACGTCCGGGTCGAACGTCCACAGGGTGAGGCCGATGAGGCGATTCCCATGCGGCCAGGAACCTCCTTCCGGCTGGCCCTTGGAGGATTTGCATGCGCTCCTTCCTACCTCGTCGTCTCACCCCACCGTTGCCGAATTTTATTTTGGGTCGTAGACGCCGTCGTTGTGCGGGCGGGCTCCTTACTCTTCGTTGATGGCGGTGAACGGGTTAACTTGGCTTAACGCAACATTTGCCAGCGACTTCCGTCTCGTATATAAGATTTTCTGCTTTTTTTTTTTTAGAAGACCGTTGAATAGATTCTTGTTTCGGATCTGCTATTGTCATTATTCTTATATTCTTTGAGTTGGAAGCTCATTTCATGAAATCGTAAAGAAACAAATCTGAATTTTGAGAGATCTGTGTCATGTATGATACCTAATATTTCAACGTGTATGATAGTGACCAACGTTTTGATAAAATTCGTATTTTTATTTTTTTTATTTCAAATGCTTAAATTTTTTTAACGTTAATGAAAAATAGATAAATAAAACGCATAAAAGAAACTCATCTATGAAGAAACAGTTTCGGCTGCGCTTCATCAGCCACATGAATTGGTGTTTGAGTAATATTACCATATTCAGATAATTGCCTATAAACGAAAAACGGATTGCAAAAATTTACCGATAAGGATTATAATTTCGTTTTGAAATGGCTCTGTTAGTTATTATACCTATTTTCATAATTTGCACGCTATTTATTATGACAGATTTGTATGATGTGTTTTTGTTCCGATTCGCTAAGATATTCTTTCGTCTTGGTGGAAAATTGGTACCGTCGCCAGTATAAGTTTAGCGTTTATTAGACAGTCTGGGGTCCTGTCGCGTGACTGGACGTAAAGTGTACCTGACCTGCGCTCTAGTTCGGAGATCCCTGGTCTAGTTAGTTAGCGAGCTGACCTCGCGGCAAAGAGATCTACGGCCCATGTATTACTATGGAATATTTTAAAATTAATTTTTATCAGTCTAATGTTGTACCTTGTCATACATTGGTGCTATTTTGTATGTTTTAAATATATATTAAAACATCAGTCCTTTTTTTACATGTACATCATTTCCATCTGAGCACTTAGCTTGGCCATCCAGGCATTACTTTATTATTTTTGTTGTCATATAAGCTTTCTGGGGATTACTAGGGTCACTGAAGTTCTTTCAGCGGTTCGAGACAGTAAAAATGTTATTTTTGGATGTGTTAGAGAATTCTTGGTTCTGTAAAATGAAGAGCACTTCTGCGAAAACATTCTAATTTTTTTTCGTGAGCACTTTGAGCGGGACTTGCAAGCTCACTGAAGATCTGTGCCTAAGTCTCTCCCACTTGAGACATGAAGCCTTGCGAGCTGTAACGCGCTTCGCCGAACGCTACAAGACAGCGATTCGCTTTCCCTTAGGCATTTATGTTACGACCGTCGCCATCTGCGTCCCTTGCACCAGACGGCCTTGTGGTCTTCCTTCCTTCATGGGTGGGCGGTGGTACCTTGTCTCTCTCTTTGCTCTCATCCTCGCGGTTCCATTCCTTTCGTCTATCCTTCTCTCCTTCCACACTTTCTCCCTCGTTGCGCAAGACCTAAGGCAATTAGCTTTGCGGAATCTGTTCATTATGGAAATGGCGAAAAATTGGTAACGAGCGCCGCACATTTCCATAGTGCCCGCCGGGGAGGAGGCGATGGGGAGAGACCCTGTCGTCTTCGTGCATGCCGTGCTTTTACTGCGTCGAGATGCGGTTGGAGAGAATGCATCCTCGTGTGCTACTGTTTGCTCCTCCTCTTCCACCTCCCGATCGTCGTAATCCACTTATATAAACTTAAAAGGAAGGGGGAATCGCATTTTACTGCTAAATTTTGCATTTTATAACGCGGTAATTACAGACCTTTGCGTGAAAATGATGCCTTGGGGAACGAGGGTTGAGGGTGGAGGAGAGGAGATTAGGAACGGGTGCATCTTCTATAGCCACGTCTCGCGCCCCCCGGAAGCTTATTTTTTTTCAGCTTCCAGAATTCCAGGCATAAAATTTAACTGACAGTGTATCTAATATATTTTTGAGCGAAATTATCTAGCTAGTTTAATGGTCTATACGTAGTTTAAATATATTTAGTGAATCGAGTTTGTAAATGCATGATAGAGAGTTGTATCAGTAACTTATTTTGATTATAAATGCAAACACCTACGTATAGCCCTCCTTTCTCACATCCTTTCCTGTTCGCATCATTCGTACAGCTTTTACTATAAGCTTATTTTTTCTCGCAAACCAAGGATGCAGAATTCCTGGCAGAAATTCAGGGATTCACATTTCTTAGCTTCGTCGCAAAATGTAACCGTGACTGTGATGGACTACAGCGAAGGAATTGGAATTGCGAAGTATTGATGAAGTATCGTACACTCGTACTGAATTTCGCAAATATCCGAGGTTTCATTACGGTTTTGCAATGAGCTCTGTTAATTGCGAGAACGATTGTAACCCTGTGACTATCCAGGTCACCGTGAATGAAGCCGTGAACGCTTTAGTGACAACAAGGCGACATGCTCCCTGTGGGGATATGACTTTCAGTGGGGTGTGTTCGCTGACTGCGATAATTACTATGCACTTGTGACATGCCACAAATACGAAAACGCATTTGTGTTCTACGTCATCCAACGCGACGAATATCGCATATCCTCCGCAACAGATTACGATAAAGTGCTAACATCTTTCATTGTCTGTCAGTTACCGTTCACGAAACTTTAAAAATATGCAACAAAATTTTAAAACGAGTCATATATCTCGAATTATTTTGACAATTCTTTTTAATATTGTTTGGATATTATAAACATACTTCGGTCAAATTACTTCAGTAATAAAATTTACTCGTAGAATCTAAGTATGTTCGCGAAGAATACTTTGTAATTTTTTGTCTACGAATTACAATTTTAATCGACATTCTTCTGAAGTTAGAATATGTTAAGAACATAGTATTTTCATTAATTAATTGGCACTGACCATTTAATACTGGTCAAACCATTTAATTTGAGATTAAATGTAGATATAGATCTTTCTCGAGTTAAAGCAACGCTCAGTATCAAGTCCCGGAGAAAAATAAACCTGCAGTGTTGAGGTCTGGGGCGTGTAGAGTGAGACTCGTCTTGTGAATATTCATTATGTTCCAGTCGAAACACCTTGAGCAGGCAGTGGGCGCTTATATAAGTTGGGAAGAATGATTGGGAGATGAGAAAATGCTGCCTGGTATATTTGTTAATGATTGAGCAAGTGATTTTATACCTTTTATTTATACCTGATTAAAGAGCACGATCTAGTTATAAAAACAAAAACATAAATTAATGCGGTGAACCCAAATGTTTCGGAATAATATGATTCGTCAGTACGGAAAATATCGAGAGTTTTTTGTATTTTTGATGACGAATGTGTTGTTGAGGAAACCTTAAATTAGAATTATTTTTTACACAAAACACAATGAAAACCTGTAATTTATAGTTACCGGTTAATAAACGTTGACATTACCCTAGTAAGGTACACTGCAGTCATTTCCCTTCCCTGTAATTTTTTTCGTCATATTATTGAAGCTTTCAAGCGTTTCAAATGGCATCCTGATTAAATTCGGTTACAGAACGAATTCCTCTTTATCGATTGAGTTACGATCTTCTATACCTCACGTCTGTTTTTACATTGTTCACTTGTGATGAGAAGGTATAATTTACCAACCCAAACTTTAAAACACTTAACAAATGTTTTGGAACGTTTATTATATAAGCAAAACAAATTCTTAAGGAATCATTGGTATAAAGTTTGCATGTTGATCCTTTTTCATGGCTCATTTCAATCGCAACCGAAGAGTTTTATTGCGAAAAATAATTTAAGAATATGAGACCCTATGTGGGTGAATGTTCTTGCCACCCTCTGACCGATTCTATTCGTGGGTCAACAAAGACAAAAGAAATGAAGAGACGATGTGGAAGTCCTTGCATCGAGTGAATCGAGGGAAATGTTTTAGATTGTGTGGTGAGGGAGGAACTATACGGAGTCTTTTTGAGCGAGTTTTCCTGCATCAATCTTCGTGGGTAACTTCATTGCCAGCTAAGCGGTCTCGCGGGATGACTGCACCGGTGATAGATTTGCTGGGTTGCGTCGACGCCCTGTGCACGTTGGTGAGTTTCGCTTCTGTTAGTCGCTGCCATCAGCTTGACAGTTACAATGTTAATTTATTTCAATTCCCGAATAACCTATCCTTATTTGTGATCATTTTTTGTTGCTAAAAATATTTTCCCCTTGTATACAATTTTTTATGTAGATTTGAGGATTCCTCGCGATTTTATTCAAATGTCATTTTAATGACGTGAATTAACTCATATCGACAGTAAGTTATGAACATCTTTGCTTTTAGTATCATGACATGATAAACTCTGTACCATTAAAATAGCTATCAATTTTATTACAATTAACGTCCGTTATATAATCTNTATATATATATATATATATATATATATATATATATATATATATATATATATATATATATATATATATATATATAAATATAATTCTTCCATAGAAAAGGTCGTAAGTGTGTTTAATTATTTATTTAATTACTTTTTATGATGTACTTTATTTAATAGTAATGGAAACCTCAAATATCTCCTACCGATATTAATACTCATACGACACAGACTCATACTTACAAGCACGCTTTAATATACACACACGTACCATTACTCCTCCTATAACCTGAATGTAAAAATAATTGCTATAATATAATTAAAATAAATTAATAAGTATAAAAAATAACGCCAAAACAGGATTGCTGTGAACTGTCACGCTCACATCACTACATTACACTGCACTGCAATTCTATTCGCTCTGAGCATTTTCTATACCCTTAGTCTCTATTCACCTCACTACAGTACATTTCACATGTGCTCCTATTTCGAAGAAGCAAGAAGACTATTGCGGAAACATTTTACTCTTTTTGGTAAGTTCTAAGTGTTGTTACAGGTAAGTTATTCCGGTCTACAGCGGTTCTATTCACAAAGGAGTGTTTCCCAATATCGGTTTTCTATTTCCTACATTTTATTTTACGCTTGTGGTCGCCGCAACTAATGTTGTTCGGTTGGTGGACCCTACCGTTCACAGATTTCCATGCAGGCTTTAAAGAAACCACAAAGACGAGCGAACTTCCTGCCATTGGAAGGTGTGCCCCACTCGAAATTAATATTACGTGTGTTGTCCGTAACAAATTTTGCAGCCTTTCTTTGTATTNTACGGATCCCAGCAAGCGGCACCGTACTCCAGTATAGTTCGGACTAATGAAATGTACGCCAAGCTTTTAGATTTCGAGTTCCCTTTTCTAAGTACGCGTCTCAGGAAGTTCAGCGCTCTCCAAGCTTTCTTTGTTGTATATTTAACATGTTCTGCCCAATTTATGTCACCTAAGAATCATAACACCTAAGTATTTACAACTTGAAACTTCAGGAATTATCTGATAATTTAATGTATAATTCAGAGCAGGTTTTATTTTTGATCTAGAAAGATCTTTTTGGAGGGTTTATTTTCATTTTATTCGTCTCAGCCCATTTTCACAATTCGTTTAGATCGCACTGGAACATATAACGGTCTCTATGTTCTTTAATATTCCGATATATTATACAGTCATCTGCAAATAAGCGCACTACCGAATTGATATGCTCTGATATGTCGTTAATATATGCAAGAAAAAGAAGTGGACCCAAAACACTTCCCTGCTGTACTCCCGGCGTCACCGCGGTTTCTTTATAGAAGCACCCATCTATTCTACCTTGTTGTGAGCGATCCCGGAGAAATTCACTAATCCATTTGACAACACGAGAATCAATTTCTGACTTCGCGATTTTTGCAAGAAGTCGATCATGTGGCACTAACTCACACGCTTTTGATAGATCAATTACTATTGCATCAGTTCTCCCTCCCTCGTCAAGTAATTCAGCTAAGACCTGGAAAACGGAAATGAGTTGGCTTTCACATGAGCACCCGGATCTAGAACCATGTTGTGCGGGATGTAGAATTTTTTTTCGCGTATTCTTCAAATAGTCTGCAATGATATGTTCCATCTGTGTCACAAACTGTCCAAGTCCGATCGTTAAATTTCACTTCCGTCAATCGCACGCCAAATTGAAGGTACATTCACGAACCATCAGAGCGGCGAGGATAGGAGGGAAGTGAGAAGGGAGAGTGCAACACCACCTCGATAGAGTACCTCCGCGTTATTTGCTCTCCCCTGAGATAGTTTCCGCTGCATCACCCCAAATCCACGGGGAAACAAAACAAACAATTAAAGTAATAAATTTAATAAATTGAATGAATGGATGTTCTGTTGAACAATTTCATTTGATAATTAAATAAACATCAATAAACTATACAATATTACAGTGCTTTCAATTAAGCGGTTATGTTTAAATTACTTGTTGCTGTTAACAATTTCGGTGAACCATGGAATAAACTTCAATAAACAATACAATGTTACAATACTTTCACGTAAGCTATTAAGTTTAAATAACTTGTTACTGTGAACAACAATCAGAGGAATATAACAGATACTAGTTTATACTGTGTTGAGTTTATTACAGCTGAATACTTTACTATCTCGCCCATGAAATCTGGGAACACCGCAGCTATCCCACCATAAATCTTTGATAGACTTCTACAACACAATTAAGCGTCATCTCGAGCCACCTCAGCAACTCAACAATACCAAAACTATGGTATCTCAGTGTACACACAAACACAGAATAATAGCTTGAAGACTCAGCTTCTCGACGCAGCGCCCGCCGCCTGGCTACCCGAAGCAAGCCGTTTCACAAGAATGAATGTTAAGAAGATCACTTCAATAAAAAATACATCTATCGTTGAAGTAGAATCAATCTCATTGGAGCTTATAAAAAATAAGATTTCATTGTTCGGAAGCTTTGATTGCTCTGCTAACAATAACTTGAAATTAAGAAATAATTCACACTATTTACAATGTGAATTCCAGATATATGTTTCAATATGAAAAGATTGGCATAAAACGATTATATACGTATTTTCTTCCTCGAGCTCGTTTTTCGTAAAAGAAGCAGCCTAAAACAGATGAAAGTTTATCGTCACTCGACTGTCAAGGTCTAGCGACAGATGATGCAAGAATTCTGAATTTATATTGCTGGTCTCTCGTGTGCCCGGTCGCTGGTGCGCCCTGGCGGCGCAAGTTTGAACCACCCTTCTTCGAGCGAGTACACACGTTGTAAGACTCCCCGTCGCCGACGAAAGACGACAGCCCACTGAGAATAATTTAATGTATCTTCAAGGCGGGAACGTCAATTCTGACGAACTGCGCAAGCGTGTAGCACACCTGGTACGCAAGAGGCGTCTGCCAAGTCCAAGGTGTGTTTGATATTATACCTGCATGTTTATTTCGAAACACTCAGAAAACCGCAGGTTTCTCTACGATCGGCCTGGATCGGTTTATTTGGCATACACCTGGACTCACCCCTTTACTTGTGAGTCACCCAGGCAGCAAGAAGTTCCGTCTTATATAGAGACAGCCAGTCACGTGACCTACCCCTACGTACCTTTGCACACGCCACTCAGGCGGTCGGAGCGTCCCGTTCCTCAAATTAAAACCGTCCTTTCTCTGTCCTTTGTATTCCCGCACACGTCCCATAAAAGAGCATCCCCTCAGCTTACTTTCACTTTAAGCGTCACATACCTGACGAGGAAAAGTATTTTCACAAATACACAATAGATGTTTTAAAAATAATTTGGAAGTTTCAACTACCACTGGAGTTGTTGTTACACTACGTTACAATCTGCTTACATACTACGGAGGTTAAGCTAATTGGTCGATAATTACTAACTAATGAGCGATCACCTCCTTTGTGAATTGATACCACGATAGCCTTTTTCCAGTCGCGTGGTAGTGATGAATTATTTAATGTAATATCAAGAAACTGGCTAGATACAGAATCATGACTTTCCTACTGAGTTTAAGTAAATCACCTGGAATTTTATCGTGACCGATTGATTTTTTATTCTTAATAAAAGAAATTCTATGACGCAGCATCCTAGTATTTAGAATAAAATACTTAATAAAGTTGTGAAAGCGCAGTTTTTAGTAAGATACTCGTAAGACGTAATATGTGGCTTATTATTTGATGTGATCAAATGATTTGAACTTTTTTTTAAACTTCAGAGCTATCGACACTTATTCTTTTTTATAATGGTACTCTGCTTTTCAGCGATGCTTCAAAGTCCCCCCCCCAAAAAAAAAAAGTACAGTTATGTGACTTTTATTGGATTTGAACGAACATGAGCCATGCGACAGCGCCAATTTTTAAATATTTGTGTATTATAATTGTGGGAACCACATATCATACGGTGCACGCCATACATACGCTCTTCATAATGCCCACGCCCCATCAACCTGCTCGCACGCATAAAGTAGTTGATGATACCACTCCATGCCGTTCCAATGAACAACAAATGCACACATTCACAATATATGTTTACGTCCGCCATACGTGTTTATAAACTGAACACAGCCTCCTGCATCAAGGACATGGCCAATGGAATCCAAGGCCCGCAAATCCTACACAAGGAACCGTAAACAAACATAAGTGCTCTATGCAAACATAAATGTTTTAGTAAATGAATTCTATGCAAAGATCTGCGTACAAATAATCACTTCATAACGACCTCTGCAAGACCCGTCCCTTGAAGGGACGTATCAAGTTTAATATGACTTAGATTGTCAGATGTCCTTATCTTGAACCCAAGACCCTGAAAACCTAATAAATATAATCACACTATGCCTGCCAGAGTTCACATCGCTCACTGAGACGCTACAAGTGAAACTTAGCCGAGAATACATTCTAAGCTGAACCTCGCATATATCCTGACAGCAGAGATCCAAAATACGCATTCTACGATCGATTCCAATCTGAACTTCAACAACGCTGAAATCCGGAGACTTCATACCAATGGAACACATCTCCAAGCCCCATCAGCACTGAACCAGCGATCTTCAAGTCCCGACGTCGAGCCTAGCAGATCGACACCGTGGACGCTACACTCCCGGAAGGCAGAACAACCCGTTGCTGCCCACACCGTTCTTGAAGTGTATAAGTGAGAGATCTCGCCCAAGCGGCACATTAATTACACCGTATGTCATACGGTGTCAATTCTACCGATTACGTTAATAAATCGTTACGCTTAGAAAATCTAAGTTGACAGCATTATTATTTATCTTGTGGAAGAGAAAGCTTGGGTCGCTAATGCAACCAGACTTTCCCCCTACGCAACATAATGAATGGGATTGAATACTCCTCATACAAACGGGTGAACCCTCTTCAGCTCCATGTCCTTTGCATGATATTATACTCGGAAATGTATGAATTTTCGTGGTAATAATTTGTTTATTTTCAGTAAATGTTTGTAATTGTCTTTGCTTGGACTTCTCGTTGTATAAATAAATAAATTTGTTGTCAAAAAACAGTACAAACTGCGTGTGACCACGTGGAGGACAATAAACTAATTTACTCTCCGACAGGAAGCAAGGGACCATCCCATCAATTCCGATCAATGGCCCTAAGGCAGAGGCGGATTCAAAAATGTCAGCAAAAATTCCTAAAATATGGAAAGTTAGCTACGGGTTATAATACTAATAGAATGTCAATATGTTTGTAATTTAACGCAAGAAGCTCCGTCTTATATAGAGACAGCCAGTCACGTGATCTGCCCCTACGTACCTTTGCACACCCCACTCAGGCAGTCGGAACATCCCTTTCATTCCTCAAAATAAAACATGGAATGTCATTCGCGCATTTGACCAATTTACCAGGTACAAGACTGAGAGAATAATATTGACAATAATAATGCAATGTGAAGTATGTAAAGTTGTTGAAGAATAGTAGAACGTAAAGTTTGGAAAGTTCTGGAAGAAAAATAGAATGGTACATGTTCTAGAACTCCAACCCATTATTCGTGCTTTGGAAGAAGTCACTTCAAAACGTCTTGATATGACGTTTGTCTATGCCTTCTCCTATTCTGAAGTCGCTACAAATAGTGTGATTCGCATACGTGATACTTAGCCCCACGTCTCGATTATCCTAGTGAAAAACGTTTCGATATCTTAATGCGAAACTTTATTAGTGAATGATTCGTAAATAGAAAGATGGCAACAGCCTGCCAGTTTGGACTTTTCAGAATACTTTCATTTTATTCAAGAATCAATTAGAAAACCTGTCTGATAGTAACATTAAATCTGTGTATTGTATCTTTTTGTCAACAGATTTTTGATTGGTGTAATATCGTGAATAGTGCATATTGATACCCCACAATTAACAGTGGATGTATTAGGGCTCCCCGTGGCGTATAGAAGTGCATGGCGCACTCGCCCACTACATCTGGTGACAATCTTTAAAATCCCGGTTGATCCAATTAGAATTTGTAGAGGTGGACAAAGGGGGTTCGCGTCGCGTTTTCTCGGGGTACGCCTGTTCCCCTCTCCTGCCATCCTCCACAACTTTCCCTCACATAAGCGCTATCCAACTTATCTTAACCCGCGGGACCATTTTCAATACACTTTCGATCCATCGCGCCAACGCGGGGTGGGATTTGACAAAGCTAATGGCTCATTTTTATTTATCTCTAACGCGATACTCGTGAATCAATTTGTATTGTTAAAAATTGAATAGAATGTTTCTTAATTTTAAAACATTTTTAATATTCAGCATTATAATAAAATATTTTCGTGTTGTAATATACAAGGAGAGAACACAGAATGTAATTTGGCGCTTTTACAATTAATGTGCGACGTGCAATATCACGTCCTGATTCTCTTCCTCTTGTATCTGTCCCTCTTCAGAATCTGGTTTTGATGGAAGAATATTCTGACTTGAAGCGATGAGTTAGGTGTGCTCTTCCATGGAATGATATATGTGCTCTAGAGCCGTCATCCAATGGCATTCGGTCCCTTTCCGATGCCTGCCTGTCTACCTTTGCCCTCTCCTTCATTCCTTACTTCACGCTCGGTTGCACCGCCTTGGGCGACCGCACGTTTCCGCAATCTCCCGAGCTTGTGGACACTGCAGTGTTTGTTCGCCGACCAGCCGTCACTGCTTCCCTCTCTTTTCCCCGAGGCCCCTTTGCTTCTTCTGGGAAGGACTGCGGTGCCTTGCGAGGAAACCACTCGAATCGCTCTTGTGCTTGTGTGGAAGGAGCCTCGGTGCTTCGCTGCTGGGTGGCGGCGCTGAACGGGCGAGTTCGCCCAAGAGTGTATTAAGTGACATGTGACGTTTGCTCTCAGTAATACTCTCCGATCATGACATAAGACTTCAAGCGAAAGGAGGACATGTTTTGCTTGCCAAGGATTCAGAGAAATATTGTTATTAATGTTTACTATAATTCAGGCATAATCTAATTTTCATAACTGTCATTATTTTACTAACATTTTTTAAATAGTGATATATTTTATGCAAGCTGCATACCTTTGGCTCCGTTCGTGTGAGTATTTGGTTTTTGTATCTTTATCGCCAGTAACCAGCAGCTTCTGCAGACCTTGACTCTATCATACATGTATTATAAATATTGGAGTTCTTTGGAGTCCATAAAATACGTAAATACTAATATTGAAAAAAATATTATAAAAATGTAATACTAGATGAAATAAGACAATAGTCGATCCGTTTCACCGTTACATAATCGTTGGACTGACCGGAGGTAGTGTGCAGACGAAGGTTGAAGTGGGGTTGCACTCGAAGATCGTCAGCGCAGACGACAAAAGCCTTTTCTCGCCATATTATCCCAATATTTCAAGTTCACATATTAAAAGAGTTAAATCTCTACATTGATGGAAGAGCCAATCAGTTGGAATAACGCTGCTTAGAACGTTGTTAAAAGTATTAAATTATATAGTCAGTAATTCGTTTCTCCATTTAAGATATAATTGTTAACAATACCAGTTACTCTTATTGACTCTCTCGTAAAAATATTTACTTTCATTTCTTCCTGTAATATATTTTTTTAATTACTTATGCAATGTTTTCTCTATTCCACCTGTTGTAATATCTTTCTTTGAAGCTCAGATTTTTCTTGTACTTTTGCTGTGTTTTTTAATGCTACCTACGTTCATATGATATGTACTATACTATTTCTTTAAATATTATTCAGACTTGTTCCGATTCTTGATTTCGCCAATATTTTATTATATTTCAGTCGTTATGTCATCGTTGAAGAAAATATATTTTCAGTTTAAAAAAATCTAATTACTGGAATATGCAGACCATTATTGTAATAACTATCGCATCTGGACTTTATTATTATTGCGGATTTTATTTAGGTAATCCTTTTGTATTAATTAAACTTAATATTCATGGGCCTTTGCACTTTACTCACCTTACTGTATTAAATTCCCAAAACAATCATTCCCACATTAATCGTTGTTTCAGTGCATTATTTTCTTTATTTTTGTGACTTCTTCCACCTCAGTGGCTAGCACCATGTTTTCGCTGCAGCCACCTATATAATTCAACATTAAATGTTCTCACATTTGTGAACCACTGACTGTGAACAAACGAATAAGTGAGACTATTTTCTGCAAATCGCTTTAACTGGATTTCATCATTGTGGCCTTTGATTACTGCTAAGGCCGTAAAGGTGCAGCCGTTACCCATAGCGGTAGGCGAAGCTCATTGCCGGAGGCGTTCATCGCTATTAGAGGAGTAATTATGAGTGATGAAATAAAAACGCGACTCTCCAATAAAGCGTGAAATATGAAAATAACCACGGTGACAGGTGTACCTGCGCGACCGAGCGCATTTCAACTAGTTTACTGTTCATTCTTTCTCTCACTCTCTTCCGTTCTCTTTCGCACCCCATTGAAGCTCTCGATGTTTCTTCTCTGTATTCTTTCTATTTTATCCTCTCTTTTTTTCGTATCCAAATAACATACAACTGCGAACCAATGCTTTTCACGCTTTATTGCTGTCAAAATTACAGTGTAATGGAAATTCGAGTTTACGTAGTTGTGTATACCGGATCAGTGTGGCTCCAGATGTGCTCCTTTTTTATCAGCATAATGGGTGTGCTTTATTTCAAGTATTCCTTTTTGATTCAGTTTTCATACCATGCTTCACTGACTTAAGAGTATTTGTGTCGAAACATGAATTTCATTTGCGTCAGAACTCAAATTTGCTAGACTTGCTAAGCAACTTTTAACTCATCATTTCAAAATCCAATTACGGAATAGTTCAATATGTTTTTTGCACAATATGCATTGTATTCTCGGGTTCCAATGATTGGAATCCAGGTCTGGTTAATAGGTTGGATAATTATCTCCCTATATTTGGAGTTAGCTTCGTTAATGAAAATCATACTCTTACGTTTGTCACTGCATCCTATCTATAAAGCAATTTGAACTAAAAAATAGTACTCCTAGATCTCAGCTTTTTTTAAAATCAGCAAAAATTATTAATATTTTGAATAACTAAAATCCCTATCGAATACATGTTTTTGTAATATTTAAGACGGTCACGCAGTGAAACACCCTTTAAATAATAAAAAAGAAAGAAAAATAGACTTAAAAATGCAGATATTCATTCTTGAGTTGTACCTATTATAAAATATTCTCTTGAAAAAAGAAAGAAAAGAACATGTTAAATACTTTTCCGTTAAATAAACTTAATCCTGAGCCCCGGCCAAAAATGGTTTCATATCCACAATATTAAAATAAGTTGGAACATGACCATAATATTTAGTAATTTGAATGAATAACTACAGTTGTAGCTACGAGTTTATTTCTGTTGTTCTGGAAAATTTTATCGAAAGTATGAAGTCATGTATTTCATTTTCAAGGACTTCCAAGTGCTTAATAGAAGTAATGTTGACCTCTCTTTCATTTTATTAATCCATTCTTGTAAAAAATTGCTTTTCCTCTTATTATGTATTTATTTGGTAACGAATATGGTGACTGTATTTTTCAGTGCCTTTCTATAATCATTCATTCATAACGTACTTAGTTATAAGGATGAGGTAAAGATGTTCTTGAGGATGAAGGAATGTCGGCTACATTTCCATTTTCTTTGTATTCTAATGTGCCTTGCTTTGTTCTCTTGTTGAATCCGAAATTATTCTCTTCAAGAAGAATGACCTTTTTTTCTTTATTTTTCTCCCTCTTCTTCTTGAAGTGTCTTTCTCTGGAGTCCTCTGGTGGGAGCATCTCTTGAGCATTCGCAGGCTTGTGTCTCGTCTAATATTAAATGAAGAATTTTTTCCATTTACATTTCTGAATTAATTTAATTACAATCAGAATAGTGTAGTTCTTGTTTTAGTACTTTTTAATGTGGGTTTCTGATGCGTATTAGTTATCAGAATATATGTTACTTCTAAGACATGACTTGTATTATTGGAGTCCTTAAATATAATTATCTATTACGTTTTCTACAAATATCATTTCATTACCAATTCACCGTCTTGAAGGAACAAATAAACTGCGTCTGAGACACTCTACTCGATTGTCCCATTATCTGACGAGAAGACTTGAAATTATCAAGAAACCTAGTGGTGCAGAACCATTGCACATACTTTCTCATATACGTTTCTCCGTTTGCAGCATAGAGTGAGAAAAAATTCTATAGTGAAAGGGTTATTTCTGGCATGTTGTCCTCTATATTTTGGTCGTCTTCCAGTGCTCTTATCATGCTCAAACTCACTAGATGAACTTATTACTCTTTTATTTGCAATTTGAAGGTAAAATAAATATTCAGAATATTATTGCAAAACATATAGCAACATATCTTATAAATATCGTAAAAGTGTTATGAACTATATGTATAAATGTTATGTTATAAATATGTAAAAGTGTAAAATTTTCTGCGTAGTCGCATATCAATGGCTTTTAAGAAGAATAATTATAATTTAAATTAATCCCACTACTTGTAAACTCTATGCACCAGATTGCATTCCTTAATGTTTGGAACACTCCTAGCCATCACCATCCCAGATTATTAGGTCTGCAATACGTTTGTCTCTCGGTGGTAGCGTATTAAGTGGGGGGAGGAATAACAATTTTCTTGTATTTCATAAAAAATGAATTACGTTTCATGTGTTGACATTCGCATCGGATAGTAAAAATATATTCCTATAAAATTATAAATTGCATAATTTTGCACCAAGCTTTCAAAATTTTCCGCACTCCAGACCCTTCAATAATCTAAGCCCACACGCCCCCCGTGAAAAAAAATCCTGGATCTGCCAATTAAAAATGTCGTAAAAAAATTGTTTTGAAGGGTTTATGTGAAAGCGTTTTCCTTGCCGTGTTTCATGATCATACGTTTTTCCTGCTATCCCCTTATTTGAGACATCGAGCTGCTTACGGGTGTTTTCATGTTTTCTTCGAGTTGTCACTATTTCCTAATCGAGATCTTACGAGTGTGAAAGCTAGTGTGTTCTAAGATATCGAATAACATCATCTCTAAGTACGATTATAGACCCCCCCCCCTCCGTGTAACTGACTGACTAATGTATCAGAATTCTTACTTATGCTGGTTGTTGAGATATAGCTGTTGTTTCTCTGCTCATAGCAATGGACAGAAATTCAAAATTCAAAAATTTTAATTTCGAAGAATTTTTTTTAGAGAGATCAATATTGCGCTATATGATAACATTGGATTACGTGGTCTGGTGCGGAGCAGTCTGACTGAATTCTACATTGCTTGCGTTAGAATCAACTCGCGATTTAGTTGACAACAGTTGTCGATAATATCGACATACAGGAAGAATAATTATGTCTGACGATGATGGTTGCACTACTTAATGTGTTATTCCATATCCATTTCATAATAATGTGTTTTATATTGAAGTGTGTAAAATTTTATAAGACACCTCACGTAAAATATGAACTGTCTAAGATTTGCCTTCTATTGAACTAATGAAAGAGTCAAAGACTTAGAGTTTTAAAAAATTGTTTTATTTTTTGTACGAAACATTTCTTTCTAAAATGCTAGGTTTCTTTGGAAATAAGTCATGATTCGCATTAATTAAAGCATTCGGTTCCTATAAATGGTTGACAAACTTATTTCAGATTTCAATACTGCACTATTAAGTAATTATATATATATATATATATATATATATATATATATATATATATATATATATATATATATATATATATATAT
>NNCF01126239.1:1387190-1414883 GCA_002313205.1 Laupala kohalensis | reverse complement strand
TATATATATATTGGAAGTATAAAGAAGTGTGTGACTTGATTTCAGATTTTACTCCCGCAGTCTAGGGGTTAGGTGAGAATGTTGGTATCAGGAAGTCGATGTTGCGAATCTGGAGGGAATGACGGAATATTCTTATTTAGTTTTGTCTACATAACATGATTCGAAATAATATATAAGTATGTTTTGGAATTAATTTTTTTGCAATTCTTACGAAGTATAAGGCGTATTGAACCAGGATACGATGTATTCATAGTCTACGAAGTATGAAGCATATTTTGCAATTTACGAAAATAAATATTATTGGTTATTATGTTTTCGTGAGTTTTCATCTTATTTTTTAAATATAATTATCAATATTTGTGTGTTCTTTTTCTATCATACTACTTCCATAAGTTATTTAAAGACAAATTTATTGAGTGTCGTTAACCCCGAAAAGAAAGTTGATCGCCATATACAGAAATTTCTCAATACATAATTGATCAAACTCTTGTGATAATGAAAAATATAATCCATAATTTGTAAGTAGAGAATTGAAGTAGATGATATTCTCAACAGATTTTTGAAGGTGGTAAAAACATTTTATTAAATTACGTTGATAATACACCTTGGCAAGGACGCTGCCCCTTAATTGGGGATCTGGTGGTAAAACCCCCAATCGATCAAAGAGAGTCTCTATTATAATCCTCTCCCATTCTATCAGTGTGGAGAACTTTGTTGGTTTCGTGCTCCATCGTCGCGGGCGCGCTCTCCTGTCACATCGTCTGCACGCAGCGCAGCGAGCTGCTTGCGCGCCTCTATATGCGGGGCGGCGGCTCGTGATTTCGGCGTCCGTGTTTCTCTGCACAGAGAGGCATGGTCGTGAGGGAGAGGGTAGCAGTGGCGTCTTGAAGCAGACGTGACCAGTGAGGGAAAATGCCGCATCGCCTGCGGACTCCACAGCCTGCACCCGTCTCGCTGCATCACGCCTTCGTGACGCGGTGTAGTAGGAGAGGAACTGGAGTTGATGTCTGTTTAGTCTCTGTGTGAGTGAGGATTGTAACGAGTGCGTGAATGGGGAGGGGTAGTGATTGTTGAAATCAATATCTCTAAAACTTCTAATCATATGTATACTACGTTGTCTCGTAAATCAATAGTATGTACGATTTTTTTTTATTTATTGATGTCTATGATATACAGTCAATATGAATTGCAAACCTTACTACTTACTATTTTGTTCTATTTTTATTGTATTCATTCTGTAATGATATTGTGCTGTAATTTACCCTTCTTTGTAAGAAAAGTAAGGAAAACGAAAAGTTTTTTCATATCTTTTCAAAATATGTATGAAGGTTGTAAAATATGTATTACTCTCCACGTAGCTTCATTAATCGTTTTAAATATTTTACTAATCCCGTGTTATTCCAACATTTCCTGTGCGTGTAATAGTCCTAATGTTTTTGTCAAAAAGGAATGAAGTTGAGAATTTTTTTCATAATGTTCAAATATATATTTTCTTGCCATTTTTTAAATTTCTTTCATTCCTATTCTCGTATCATTCATTAAAAACTTCCTTATTCTTTGCAACTTCTGATTATCGATTTTTCTCTCTTACTGTTGGCCTCTGAAGCCTGACCTGCGCAACGACTGAGATGGTGTTCACGTAACCGCGATCTTATCTGTGCTGAGAGACTGTAATTAAAAAGGAAATTTCTGGAATGCCTCTCTTGTCTTTTATACTCAAGAAGCAGTGTTTCGGAAGTAACAAACAGATTCCTTGTCACTTCCATTTACACTCACTAATTTTACGTGCAGAATGCTATGCCTCTTTTTTTTTACTTTGGTCTTTACCCAGTCTTCGGTCAACATATGAAAACCAATTTGCAATGCTCTCGACAACGGTTGTGAATAACAATAATAATTTCGTTCTGACTATGACATATTATTTATTACTATTATTTATTCAAGCAATCTAAACCTCGAAATATAATTTGTTTTTCACCTGACTGATTTGATGAATAAACTTTACTATAAAAGCAGGTAAATATACTTTGTACATATTTCTTCCGTGTACCCTACACGTGGAGAATATATGTGATAACTTTCGGTCAAGTGAAAATGGCGACCAGCCGGGACCCGAACTTTTTTGTATTTTTTATTGATTGAGAAGTTTTCTTACCCCATTTGTGGATTAATTGGCCTTTGCATCTACAGTTATTTTCCATTATGCAGAATCAAATATTTATTTAATGTATTTTTGGCCAATTTCAGGCCATGAGACCCGCACTTCCACCTAACCTAACCGTTGGATTTGGAAGAGGGAGTTAGATGATGGATTGCCGGGGAACTTATGGTCTGGAATAGGTGTTTTGTCTTGGGACATTTGTCTCGAGTAGGTGAGGGAAACTCCAGCTGAAAACCTCACCTAGTTCAGCCGAGCAGAGTTTGAACCCACGCTTTACCGCTCAGGAGGATCGTGGAAGCGAAGATGTTACGACCGCTGTCCGTGTATAAAGCAAATATGTACTCACTATCCTCGCCACTTTTTTTATTTTGATATTGAGTCTTTTGTATACATGTATTGTTTTAGATGGGTTCCAGTTGCTATTTCTGTCATTTTATCACAATGTTACAGTAATGGACAGGAACACGACTTTCGTCTTCCTTTTAGATATTTAGTTTTGTTGTAGGTTATGGTATGTACATGTAGTTCAGTGATAAGCATATGTTTGGGTGTTGTTTATGATTTTACACGATTTATCTCGTAAATGACTTTTTGCTACAGTATAATGGAAATTTACATGGTAAGTCATCTGATTATCCTTTGCGAGTTGTAATAATAATAATAATAATAATAATAATAATAATAATATGTCTTTATTTAGTGGCGAGACTCAGGCCATAGAATTTACTCTACCGTCTAACCACAAAATTATACTATTTTCGTGGTTCCACATCGTTAGCGCGTTTGCACATCGCAAATTTTATTGGCTTGAATTTATTACAAACTGTAACTTTGTTAATCTCATTTAATGTAAAATACAGTGTTTCAAATGAGTTTTTTCTTTTTGTGGAGCTGTAGGGCTCGTCAACATGGAGGTCATTAGAGCCCTTTCAAATGTGTTAAAAGTACTTTGTACATTTGGTACTTTGTACTTAGTACAACCTCAAATGGAATTGTCACATTGACAATCTTAATTCCCAATTAAGTAATTTGTGTTACGCATTCCAAATCTTAGTTAACGCAGTTAGTCAACGTATTTCCCGTTGCGTTTATTTTGCAAACGTTTACTCCCATTTACGTTACGGCATTACCTTCTGGGGTAATTCCGGTCAGAGTATTCAAACTTTCAGAATTCAGAAGAGGATAGTTCGGATAATTTGTAAATCTCACCCCCGAAACTCTTGTAAACCTTTATTCAAGGAATTAAATATCTTAACACTTCCCTGCATTTATATTTATGAAACGGTCGTGTTTGTTAAGACCGAATTACTGAAGTGCCACCCTTGCTTTATACGAAACAGTCTCGTTCACGAACACTATACACGCAATAGTAGTAATATTCATCGCCCTAGAGTGTCAACCACTCTTTGCCAAAAAGGACCTTATCATTCGGGAATCGTTCTATATAATTCCCTGCCCAAGAATATAAAAGATATTATGAAATTGAATCTGTTCAAATCAGCGGTTAAAAACTACCTCCTGCACCAGTGCTTCTACAATGTAAAAGAATTTATTGATTTTAATAAAAGTTAAATTCGTCTTGTACTTTATCACGCCATTGCTGTAGTACTTTTTAAACAACTTATAACAATTTCAAAAACTATTTTCTTGCATGATTGTGTTGTCTTATGGCTCATATTAATTTAGTTTTATGTGTACTCAACTTTGGCACGGTTGTGTACATAAATTCTGTAGCCCCATCCTGGCCCGGGTTTTTCTCCGTTTTTCCTTCGGGTAGAGGCGGATTTATTATACAGGTTCTCTAGGCTTTGTCTAGGGGCGTGTTTATTGTAACAATAAATCGTGAATTTAGTGTTTTTTCAATTCTTATGATTTTTAAACACTATACTCAGAATAATCTATAGTTCGATAATAACTTGTACATGTAAATTTTTGCTTAAAATTACAAACATATTGACATTCTATTAGTATTATAACTCGCAGCTAACTTTTTATCTTATCTAGGAACTTTTGCTGAAATTTTTGAATCCGCCTCTGCCTTAGGGCCCTTGATCGGAATTGATGGGATGGTCCCTTGCTTGCTTCCGGAGAGTAAATTAGTTTTTTTTCCTCCACGTGGTCATACGCAGTTTGTACTGTTTTTTGACAATAAATTTATATTTACAAATTTATATTTACATTAAATCATAAATATTATTTTTCTTTGTTACTACGAGATCGTGAAAATGGAGTTCTCGCAGTATTCATTCTATATATTGTGATAGTAGCTGCTTTTCCCAAAATAAGCCTCCATTCCCATTCTCTCGTCTTGCATCCGCGTGAAGCCACTCAGAACTCATGTGCCGGGAGGTATCTCGTTGTTGCTGGCTCCACCGCGGGGCGTCGCCATGGTGCCGCCTTTGTTGGAAGTTCTTTGCGCGAAATGAGCCTGCTGGGCTCCGTTTTGTGTACGCCCAGAGGACATGCAAAGTGTGAGTCGTCTCTGCTGAGTCTGACGACCGTTAACGGAGGTTTGTGTTTGTTGCCTTTGAGAGACAGGCTAATTACGACGTAATTATGTCAAGAAATGATTTTGTACATAAACAAACACAGTTTTAAGCAAACACATTTAAAATGCTTCTTCTCTGGAGAGTCATCGTAATAACGGAGTCCTCATTACGAGCTGCTTGTCACTTCGGGAAAAGTTTAGCGTTTGAGGAAAAAGAACATAATTTCATTGAGAGAAAGTTCAGAAGTTGTTACCTTCGTATGGAGGTATAATATGATATTTTGAGTGTGCAAAAAAATCACGTAATAACTGAGGATAACGTTATCGGGAGATACACCAAAAACATGGTAACCTTGTTACGTAGTTATTAATTCACCACTTGTCCATTCATATGTTTCTTCATACATGGAGTGAAATTTACTAATTACTACTAGTAGTACTATTACTAGCAAGATCTATGGTATCTACTTGTATACTCTACTAAATAATTGATTTGACATTCACTTGTACAAAATTTCAGTTAATGAACTCAATTAACCAAAGTCACATGACACGCATTAGGAACCTCCAGTTCTTCGTTTGCCTGGACACACGAGTGTTGTCAGATTTAATCCACTCGTAGTTTACATGTACTCAGGCGTCAAGAGAGCTCTGTGATGTCTTGACTTCAGTAGCTGTACTGCTCTCCTTCAGCTTCTGAGTCACTCTCACTTAGATACCAAGGCGTCCACCTCGCAGGTGGCTGGCAAAAGGGACTCTGTATGTCGGCCACAACGCCCATGCTGAAGGAACACCGGATCAGCAAGGCCCTCGTTCCCGGTGTGCTTATGGAAGACTGACCGCGATGCGTCTAGCACATCGAGGACCATCTTCCCTGCTTGGACCCTGCGATGCCGCAGCCTCCTTGCTCTTTCATGTTATTGTACTCACATTTTCGCGATAATTTCTATCAGTTTGCGAATATCTTTGTTTGTAGATATAGATTATAATAGGTTATATTTTTGAAGAACGCGTGTTTTTCGTTTTCTTAAGGTTAAAGATATTCAAGTTCGAGAATCAACGAGTTAAACTATTTTATGTTGGTATGATTTTTTTTTCACCTTTAAGTTCCAGGACTGAGGACTCGCCGACTGATAACAAACCATATTCACGTCTCATTGTTATGAACAAAATAAGATCTGCAGTGCGACGTTGTTTTGCTTTTCTGACAATGGATGTTGACGTGTGAGCTATACTGTATTCGCATGAGTGCAGCTTATAGACATATAGTGCTCTACGTGTGTGAGATTCGAAATTGTCGAAGTAAAATTAATTTCCATTTTTTAAATAATACCCTAGATTTTATAAGAACCCAAAGAGATTTTTAAAACAATAAGTATAATTTGACATCCTTAGATGATCTGCCACTTTGCTATTGTAAATGTTGTGTCCCAAATGTGAGTTAGAATGTTTGTAAAATATCTGGTTCTGTTCAAAGCACTGTTGGATTTCACTTGAGCACTTCATTTTCTACGCACGGTTAGATTTTAATTTTCATGTTTATTTTTCAAAATTGATTCATGCTGTTTTAATTTCGTGATGGTATGTTACTAAGTGTCCTGAATAAAATAGTGAAATCGACATACAATAAATAAATTTCGCGTAATAAAATTCGCATAAGTTTCTTCTTTTAATCGCATAATTGTTGTTAAGAATTCATATCCTTTACCCATGTAATTTCATCCTTCCCCCTTCGTTAACATGCTATCTCAATCGCTTCAAAATCACTAATGAAAACTGCGTTATTAGTTTGTACTTGAATTCGGGATGCTTTTCTTATTGGTTATTTTGAGAACAGAAAAAGGAAACGAGTGGTCTCTTAACTCCAGGAATTATGTATTACTTTCTTAACATTTTGGGATTCGTTTATCATTATTATTTGCTCCTGTTACAGATCGAATTGTGTGTCGTTTGTAGCTCAGTTTCACTGGCAACGAATATATGTCATTGTATATTTATCAATCTGCGATTTGTGCTCTAATTAATAGAGAAAATCTATGTGAACTTTCCTTTCCCCCTCTTCCTAGAAGTCTAGTCTTTGAATCTACAATTAACTATTTAGTTTTTAATTTAGTTCTACGAAATCAAAATATTAATAGAAAATATTTCAGTGAATTGTAATAGTACCATCGTTCTTATTTTTTACTTCTTTTTACGTTTCTGTTTAATTACTTTCCTGCGTTATATGCGCGGATGACATTCATTCGAGAATATATCAATGGAGTAATTTTAAAATGATTTTTCATTTGCTCTGTTGCTAAACAAATTCAATAAAGCTTTGAGTTTCGCAATGCTCTTCGTTCTAATGAATGCAGCAATGTTTAATTCCGACCTAATGTATGAGGAATGAGTAATAAAAGTTTGGAATTTTAAAAATCTCTTCAAATCGTTTTGGTTGACTTAGATTCAGTATTATCCGATAATGTCTGTAAACACATTCGTTTACTCTATTACAAATATACGTATGAAGATGGATCTCCAGACTTTTGGCGTGGATTTTGATTTTTTGACTAATGATGACGTTATCTACTTTCTTCTGCTACGTATATTGCTTTCTCGTAACTGTACGTAATAACAATGTTTTATCAATTTATTAAAAGAATTTTTTACTTGTAACTAACGTGTGCTACTACGATCAATGAAATGTACTGAATATTGAAATTAAGAACTAGTAATCGAAATGTCTAGTGCGATATTACACCATCATATTTCTGTGTCATAGATCTATTATCAAAAATACATTCTAGTTGAGATAACCTATTTCGTATGTTATAGATGCATGATCATAGCTTGTGCATTACATAGTCATATGTTTCATCTAAGTTCTTTGATAATATATCTGTCACATGATTGTGTAATACATGGTGTGTTTTTCTCTAATGAAGAATATTTTTACCACGTTTAAATCGATACTGTATTTATACAAATATTTTATAATAAATAATAACAATAGAAAATTGTACTAATTCTCAGAAATTCGTTTCTTTTCTTTCTTGATAAAAGGAAACATATCAAGAATAAATCTCCGTTATGTTCTTGCTTATGTCTTCATTTGTGGTCAGTAAGCGGTCATTTGGCTTTCAGATCTGTTGAACCAGATTTGACTGGATGGAATCTCATGTTAGTATAGCATACCTATATTTCCCTATCACCAATGATGCGACGGTTCGGGAGTCTTTCTACATTTATAGAAGCAAAATCATTGGACCCGTTTTTGAGAAACATTCCAAAGAGTACTTTGACATTCATGTGAAGTACCCTTTGTTTTAAAGGGGGGGGGGGGGAAAGCACGTGCATCGACAAAAAGTAAATTCTACCATAAATACGAAATGCGAATGTAAATTGATTTATCCATTATCAGAATCGCTGCGCACAGACGGACGGACGTTATGTCAAAACCCACTTTTTCAGAATGAGGGATCACCAAAACGGATACTTCTGTCGAAATCTCGCTTTCGAATTTTTCCACGATTACAAAATTTTATATATACTACGTATATGAGAAAGTAAAAGAAATTCCTATCTCACGACCAAAAAAGAGCGGCACTCACGCTTCCGCTCTACAACACCCCTGATGCCTTGGTATTGAATCTAGTGTATGGAATAGATTGAAAATAATACAGTAGTGAAATTCAAATCGAGAACGAATTAATATGCGGAAATGTTGATAAAAGTCAAAATATATCGTTATGTTGTCCTCACATACTTATTATTTGTACATTTCACTCTTCACTATTAATTGTTTCAGTTACTTGTTCTAATTATTATTATTATTATTATTGTTGTTGTTGTTCTTGTTGTAACTTCATTTGTTTCCTCTAGATCTGTAACAACCTTGAACCACATTCTGCAGCAGCAATGTTTATCTGCCATCGTATGTGCCATTTTTGGCTCTAGTTGCATTCGCACCTTTCAACCGATTCCTTTTGCGTCACTCCATAACGAAAATTAGAAACTCTGTAACCAACGCTACCACCTGTGCTGTCGTCACCACTGCAGTGGCGCGGCGGTGCTGGTATCACTATGAAACGCCCCATTACTACCATTGCCATCCACCGCGACTGCTTTTAAATTGATTACACTAGCGCATGTTGGGACACGATGCTGCGCCGTGCGTAGACTGCTTGGAAACGCGATGCCGGTGCGGTGGCGCGCGATTGCAATTGGAGGAACTTTGCGTGCGGCGGCAGCCGCGATGCCGAACAGAACTGCGATGTCTGTGCAACGTCGCATAACCTCGATCGTGACGCGCCCGCCATCAATCACGCTCGCCATATGAGACGACGCGTGACCGCGGTGTGTGACACTCGGGGAACGACACGCATGGTCGATGGTCGAGGTTATATGATTGTTTATGCTCACTAAGTTAATGATCGGTAATCTGCACAGATAGCCTCTCTCTTATGCTATTTGGTGATTCCCCCCCTCCCCCTTCACAAGGTACCACAGCGTGGGTAGCACTTTCATAATATTCCTTATTCAATATATAAGACATGTTATCTACTTGAATCGTATTAAACAACATAACTGAAATGTTTTACGGAATTGAACTTCTAAGCAAAACGTCGTATTCCGAGGTTAAAAAAGAGATTTCCCTGTAGCAGTTTTTAAAGCACCCATTGAAATAAAAAAAAAAAAAAACATTGAAATATTTTCAAATTAAATTTACATTCCTGTAGTACTTTTCCCCCTGTTTAGTTTTATGTAAAATTTCTTTATGATCAAGACCAGTGTTTGACTAAATTATTGTACTTTGGGATATTATTTTTCTTTTTCTTGCTGAAGTATTGCATGTTTAATACTATTCCTTTTTTTCGGAATGTTCTGTTGATACAATGTTTACACAGATACTACTCCGTAAGGTTTATAGACGACTTTTATTTATGGATAATCTGTACGGAATGGGCAAAGAAACATCTCATCCCTTCTTTTTTAGCTGACGAATAACAATTGTGGTGAACAAATGGTGTTAGTAATACCATTGAATTTGTATGCACCATTGAATTTATATGAGATGTTTACTTAATGGTAATACACTTTATAGGATGTTCGTATAATTTATTTTCACGTTCGTGTCCTTGTTACGATAAATACGGGTCTTCAGAACCTCGAATTAATTACTGATAAGTTTTATTTCTTGATGTTTGTTGCATTAGAAGATAAAAGAAAATAGATGTATTGATGGAAATATCAAAAAAATAAAAAATAAAAATTGACCAAACCCTGAGCATTAATCAGACATTTTTGAATATCGTTAAACTGTAAATTCAGAGAATTTAACTAAGAAACTATGTTATTATTTCGGATTCAGTTGTGCTTCTTCTTACATGAACTTTTATTGTGCCTCTTTCCAGTTATGCATTCGTCGAAGAAACGACTTGTTATAATGATGAGTCTGGCTAAGAGTGAAGTAAATGTCATTTTGTAAAAGAAAGGCGCAGTGTTTCACTTTTAAATCAAGAAACAAGTAGACCTATATATTCAACAACCGACAAAATAAACTGAAACCGGAACGAAATCCTGTTTTGGGTTAAATCGTGTGCTTTGCTTCGAAAACCTGTTACTGTGTGCTTGTTCTTGTGCATTCTTAAAGTATTGTTAGTAAGTTTGTTCTTGTACATTCACGTCCAATAATCAAGTAGTTCATCCTCACATTTGTCGGTGATAACCATGAAATGTGTATTATTTGTGGTGTATATAGTTCGAATGAGCTTGGTGTTGTTGAGAATAGTAATATTTACATTCGTATTGTGTGTAAAATTAGGTCGTTCTGAATCTAGTGGAGCTAGGTTGGGCGACAATTGTATGATTTTTGTTACTTGGAAGGCTATTGCCAAGGGATGGCATGTATTAAAATAATAAATCACGAATTTAGTGTTATTTAATAGTTACGATTTATAAGGAATACTTTCCGAATAATCTACTGTTTGATAAAATACGTTCTTCTGATTTTTTTTGTGATTTATTAAATACTAATTTGTTGGTATTGTATTAATATTATAACACATGGGATGATCTCTTGTTTGCTTCTGGAGAGTAAATTAGTTCCTCCACGTTGTCATACGCAGTTAGCGACTGCTTTTTGTCAATAAAATTATTGATTTATTTATGCCTTAAAAAGAAAAAAAAGACTAATAATTTCATCTAAGACCATTAAACAAATTGAGTGTTGGATTTCATAAAATATAACGTTTTTATTGTTTGTTATATTTCACTTTAAAACAAGTTGTCTGAGTAGATATATCTTGACAAGTTCTGTGTTTTTCATTAATGACTACCACATATTAACACTGACTGTACCGTTGAAGTTTCGGGCCCAGCTTTTGACCCTTCGTCAGAACGTAAAAACAAGAAGGTGAAATACATAACCACTAAACATAAGTGAATAAATTGTGTAAGTTAATTACATAAATTGCATTAAATGTACACACAACGTATGTAATCAACAATTGAACAATTAAAATATAAAATTAAAAAATGGTGTGAATAAATACACACCTGATCCATGCATAGCATATTTTGTGAACTTTTAGGTAAAATTATTATAGTCTATTTTTTTAGGTCTAAATTTTAGTTTTTAGCGTCATTTAATAGTTTTATTTTATTTTTTAATTGTTCAATTGTTGTTTACACACTTTGTGTGTATATTTACGACAATTTATGTAATTAACTTACACAATTTATATAGTTACTAGCTGATCACCTGGAGTTGTTCGGGAGCTTTCTAAGATTAATCTTCTTTTACTCAGGAAAAAATAAAATCTATAAATGTTAAAAGATCAAAATACTTTTACTAGCTGGTTTTTGAAAACATTATCAGCATTCTAATTTTTCAAGTTCATAATAATATTAATTTAATACAAAAGTTTACTGCATAACTACCCCATTTCGCGGGAGGCGGGCTGATGGAATTTTCGCTTCCGATGCATGATACGGCTGCACCATATCATTAAAAGTTTTGTAAAATCTAAACTATTCGTCAAAATTTTACGATTTAAATGCAGTTTATATCTTTGTTAAATGCACAAAGCAATTAATTAATTAAAGATGATTGATTTTTTCCTTCCTAAATTATTCTCTTAAATTTACGTATTTTAACACTCCTATTGTTAATAACGTTTTTACAATAACGTGAGTAAACCTTAGTAGATAGACGTATGCTGTCGCAGACGTTTTTGTAGAACTCTTTGAGGCGAACAATATTGCCATTCATAGTTATCACCTATCTCTAACCGTTTAGGCGGCGTAAGCGATTATACTTCTCTTTTCTTCCGATTTCATAGACATATATGGTCAAAATAATAAATATCTTTCTTTTTACGCGTTTTTTAAATAAAAGTATGTATATGTTCGTCCTGGACATCTTAACTATATCCTTGCCTAATTTCATCGTGATCCGTTCAGTGGATTAATCGTGATTAAGTGACAAACAGACAGACCCGCTTTGGCGTTACGCATTTATATATAAGTATGGATGTATAACTGGTTATGTATTTTACCTTCTAGATTTTACGTTTTGATGAAGGGTCAAAAGCTGGGTCCGAAACGTCAACGGCAATGTAAATAATGAACAATCGTTGTTCGGTTCTCACAATTTACTTGAAAGTGTAGTGTAAAGTCTGTGTTAATAAGTGGTTGTTTGTTATGTCTCATGTAAAACATTAATTTTGCTCTTTAATTTACTAAAAATTATTTGAAAGTAGCGTCATTAACCCGAGTGCGTGGTGCAATTACCCCGGTACCTCGGATAATCACTTCTCCGTGTAGAGGTTTCAATTAATATATTCCCCTTTACAGTTACACAGACAATTAAATATGTTTAGATTCTAGATAAATTGGTTAAGCTTCAATATTTTCATTACGCATCAAGAACATTTTTTACGGTTTTAAAATTGCTATCTTAAACACACGCATATGAGTCGACCTGGCGCGCCACAGAGGTGGGTAAGGAAGGTATTGTGCGAAGATGGCGTCACCTAATGGTGCTGGAGTTGGTGCGTGGGCTTTCGACCGACCGATGCCCGATTTCCGTTCGCACCTCTTTCCCTCTGTCGTCCAGGAATTCATTAAACACGATATGCGTGAATAAAGGACGCCGCCCGCGGCTGTCCACCCGCGCACGTTGCATCTACGCGTCGCTCAATATCCACCGTTTGAAAGGCACCGACGGAAGTGCTGACGGCTTGTTTCCCTCATGCGTCTCTCGCTGGTGTCCGTTAATAGTGGAAACCTAATTAGCCTTTTCGCGCTGCACAGATATTTTAGAATCTATCTCGATCATAGTCATGTGCCCTTTACGATATTTACAATACGAATCCATCTTGAATGGGATACAATTATAGATTCGTGAATTACAGTAAAATGACACTCGAAAACTCTTAGAAAGGAATTCTAGCGACCCTTCTACCCGTATGTTGTAATTATTTGTATGAATTCATGTTCCATTTAATTCGTGTTGCTATTTCATTACCCGCTGGGTCATTTTTCCTGCGTGTATTGGGACAAAATATTTATTTAAAACAAAAAACGAGAGGGCATAAGTTATTAAATAAATATACGATTGTCACGAAACGCGTTGACACGACGCTAAAGTGAGAAGACGTATTGGTAATGGCGGCGGAGTGATTTAGGATATTGGCTGTAAATGTTTGAGAAAATAGTTTTGTTCAGAATGGCTAGCAAAGCTAACGGATGGATATCATTTATGGAAATGATGACTAGAGTTAGGATGTGATCAATCTCAGTCAGGTGAAAATTATCACTCGGAAAAAAATATATGCATAGAGTTAGGATGTATAAAAGAATTTGGAGTTGCATTGGAAGTGTGGTTGGCCAGTCCAAAAGTCAGTTGGCGAAACCGGATGCGAGGAGATTAGAGAGAAGAAGCCACCGAGCGACTGAATCTGTATATTTTTTTCAATAGTATTCGCGAATTGGAGTCGTAGATAATTTGTGTGAGTAACGAAGGTTAAAGCCGAAACCGTTTGTTGAAATATGTGAGTTTCTTTTATGTATTTTATTTTATAATTTTTCATTAATTTTAAAGTTGAATATTTATGGAAGACACTAGTGTCTGTAGTTGTCCTGATTCATGTAGGGGGGGGGGCAGTTGAGACTGTAGTATCAAACTTTGCCTAAGTTGTGTGGGCGACGGTGGTGTGCCGTTGGCTTTTTGCGTGGACCCTTGCTTGCTTATTAATGAATTATGTACAATGCTTACACTGGCAACTGATCTTAACTGTGCATCCAGTCGTTTCTTGTGCGCTATTTCTTTGAGGAGTTTCCCTCCTCACCCTTCCATGCTTTGGAATTGAGCATTGCCGAGGTTGTTTCGTGAAATGTGTCCCAAAACGCATTAGCTTTGCAAGAGTAATGAAGGGTGAGGCTGCAAATTGATATCCGACTCGAAGGTCCAACTGTTTGTAACAGTAAAGAATAAGGATAGGATGAGGTATAGATTAGTAGTGATTACCAACAAAAAAACAGCTTAATAAAACATGAAATGTGAAGGTAAAGGAGAAGAATGATACAATACTGAGTTATCACGATGTATCATGGGCAGACGAGATGCTCCTGGAAATTCAGCCGAGATGACGTTGTTGTAGTCGAGTTGAATTGGTGTGTTACGTGGAAGGCGTCGTAGCCGTGCGGCGAATGGCTCGCCTGATGATGCTGGTGAGCAACGAGCCGAGATGGCTCTGGTGCTGCTGACCGAAGAAGTCGATGAGTGCGCCCCGCAGCGTGCCCACATGTTGCGGCGAGTGATGAATACCCCGATACAGGTGATCGTGAGCGTGTGCCTGCTTGGGGAGGCAATGGTGATGCCACAGTGAGATGACCGTGGGCTGGTGCCTGCTAGATGAGACAAACGATGATGCCGTAATCAGAGTGACCAGAGAGGGAGTTTGGCGAGACGAATGTGCCCCTCCGATGATGTAAATGATGATTGTGAGAGAGTCTGGGATGGCGCCAGATAAGAAGCGATGAGATGACCGCTGTCGAGTGAGTGCGCCCAGCAGCGAGAGCCGTCCATGACTCGGCTGCCACGCTGCGGCGTAATAATTGCACTGCTTGCCCAGCCAGTGATGGAGAGTGACTGACTGTTGAAGAGTGAGTGGACGGTTGCCGACCGCCCAAGAGAGAGTGAGGTGTGTACCAATGGTTGCTCACAGTTGACTGCTCTCGAGTGAGTGAAGTGACTGCTCTCGTGAGGTAACCAAGAGTGTGTCAAGTGACTGCTTTGGTGAGATAAGCGAGAGCGAGTCAAGTGACTGCTCTGATCAGGTAACCGAGAGCAAGTGTCCGTTCGACCGGTTCGCGACCAGTACGAGCACATGGCATGGCTCGCTGTCCATAAACTCTCCCAGCAGCGTGAATTGACGCGCCAATCGCAAGGCAGGACGTCGTGACGACTCGTTGACTTCTGAAGGGAACCGCTGCTTCGGTACCAGAAAAATCAATAACTGGCGTGGTTGAGTACAGAAGTTTAGCAATTAATATGTGTCACTCATCTTGCACAAAGAGTGTGAGTTTCAGAGATGACTCATAACATTATATGAAAAATAAATGTCTGAACAACGTGTATGAGAAAGTGAAAATGTGAAAGTGAAATTCTGAATGAATCAAAATGGGAATATATCAAAAGTGTGCCAAAAGAAATGCAACAATCTCCATAAAAAAGAAATGTGTTAACTATTGAAAAGGGTAAAAGTCATTTTTTTCCTTTTGAGATAAGTGTATGGTAATAGACGCATTGAAACGCTACACAAGAGGTGGAATATATTACGAAACGTAAGGGAGTCGATGAGCATTGGAGAAATCAGTTGCTCCTACCACTGACATGAATCGTTTGCATTATACCGCGCGGCTGTGTTATTTCATTTTTCTCCTAGTAGTTTGCTCTCCCAAACTGCAAAATAATGCCATAAAGTCACGGGAGTAGATAACTCACGCTTTTTCTAGAACCACGTCCTTGAATGGTCGAATTGTTATTTATTTTGAATTATAATTTAGTAAAATAATACTATTAAATATTTTTAAGTCTAATTGCTATTACTCTTCTATGATATTTCCTATATATTCGTGTAGTCGATATATCTTTATGTACAAGAATATCTCCTCTGTGTTAATTAATAGAGCAAAGGCAAGATGCTGCATAATGTACGAGGATGAATCTTTCGCTTTTGGAAATCCCTGTGTCATCCCAACTAGCTCGATGTGGGCGTTATCAAATTACGTGAAAAGGGGGTGGCTCAAACCTTCTCTGTGCGTTGATTACGTAGTCGATGCGAATGAGCGACGAATATTAGGTCTCTTTGTTTGTGTCGGTCGGTTGGTTATCTCTCATTGGTTTTGTCTGTCATTCTTCCTTCCAACTTTCCAATGGTTCTGTCACCGCCATGGTTTATCTAATTTAAAGCTAACTACTACGTGGCGCATGCGTACTTCCTAAGCTTCGGTCGACACGTGTCAACAACGTGTCTGGGAACAAACACACGGCCGCTTGGGGGAGAAGTTTCGAGTGTACTTTGCAAGCGGAGGAGGAGCTGCTACCCTTGCTTGCGTGAGTGAACCGTTTGGCCAGATGTATTTGGATATGAATTTTGCGCTCCTACCACATGGTGGGGTGAACTTAACTCGCCTGATATTGGATAATCCAGATTATTCGCTGATGTGTGTCAATATGCTGTGCTCCCTCAATGTGCGTGCCTTAATTGAATTTTCGCTTCTGCTTTCACCATCTGAGTCTTTAAAATCAACTTAGCTAATTTTCTCATCGCATTATTGAATTATTTTTCCTCAATCACTTTCATTTTTCATTTTGTTATTCCTGTTTGGGATTTTGAAACAAAAATAATTATTGAGGTAAAGAAGATCAAAAATCACAAAATTCAGTTAGCAATGCAAAACATTCAGTATCTAAACAGGAAATTAAGAAGAATGAGAATATAATGCTTTGATAACTAATTAACCATCACAAATTGACATTTGACAGACGTATGTTTCGTTTATGCGTTATTTGGTTTCGTGTCATTGTATAACTGCTCGGTATTAAACATTTGAGTTTTCATGCATATTGACAATACTTACACGTGTGACATTTTCAATATTTGTTGAGATCCCGTCCTGATAAAGGCAACAGCGACAGTAATTTTTTTTTGAGGGGATAACAAAATATGTACTTTACTTGTACATAAAAAGTAAACTCAAAAACCGAGTTTTCGTCAAAATAGAATTGTAATTATTACTTTTTTGGGTTCTTTTTCTGAAGTATGTAAAAAAATTGGCTATGTTTTGATTTGATAGATTATTAATGTTTGGAGCATAGCACCTAATATTTACAATGATCACGTGTTTTGTGCATATCTGATTACTAAAACAATGTACTCGTAAATGTTGGGAGCTCGCATGATCTATACTGCAACTTTCTCGTTTCTCCTCGTTTTCTACATGAATTTGATTGTTCATTGTTTTGTTGTCATGTAAAAAAAATTACTTCACCCTCAGGCCATTTTACGTGGTTCTATGATGATTTTTAACCATGATCTGCTGTAGTAAGAGATCCAGAAGAGCACTGAAAGACAATTTGCTGCGGCGACATCTGAATTGGTTAGCTTCAGTCACCAAATGAGAGCGGTTGCCCAGAGGGGGTGCGGCACTTCTTGCTTGTTTCGTGGGAGAGTGGAACAAGATTTGTTAGCGTACACTATTGGACCATTCGCTTCGTTCCCGGATCCTAATTTGCTTCCCTAGAGTTTCTTATTCCTTGCCCCTTCACTCCAGCGCTCATTTCATTTGCATTCCACGAATTTGTGGCGCTGTAGTCTGTGGCTCTTGTAGAGGAGTATGCTTTGCTTGGTGGGCGTTGGGGGAGTAGGAATCCTGACTATCATGGCGAGACTGGCACTGAATTGAGAATATTATTGGTGAATAAATTATTGATCTGAATTTAACGTACGCTAAGATGTTGCCTTATTTTTTCTACCGAATATTGTGGAAAACTTCTTGAGAACTAATTTCTTGCGACCCTTCATTCATTTACCGTCATGTTAAAAGAAAACATTTCCAAAGGGAGTGTGTCGTGTAGTTTCATATATCATTGCAACGATCTCGACATGTTTCTAGAGTCAGTTTATTAAATTACGATATAACATTCGATGTAAGACTTCACAACCGTTAGATGAATGTACGTACGTGAATACGTGAAGATAATGTGAAAGAAAGAGACGTTGTGCTTTCTGTAAAGAAAATATATCCAAAACGCCGTTTTGGAAATATAAAACAAATTAAATTTCTCCGTAAAAAGATGTGCTACTTACTGTAAAAACACAACAAACATTGCTTTTATCGTGGAATTGGGATATCATCGCAAGTTATCGTATGGATTTTTAAAAATTCGAATCAGGAATTGCATATAAATATTCCTATAATTTCTGAACTTTATACAGTGGCGTAAAGAACTCAAAGCTCATTGTCATCAAGTGTTGTGTATTGTCTATCGTAATTTCACATAATTTGCAATTCTTTTATACTATTCTTATATGTCAATCGGAATTCAAGAATTATGGAAAACAATTGTATAAAATATGAAGGAAAAACACTAAAGGTTAATTCTAGCGATATTAATAAAGAATAAAGGAATACATTTACTAGAAATATATTGATCCCAGATATAAACACTTTGACTGAAATAGTGCAACATAAAACATGCCCAGAAAGTAATTTTACAATTTTTTTAAAGATATTAATAAATATAACACAAACACACAACACTTATTAATATGTTCAAATGAAATTAAGTATTATTCACACTGATTGACTAAGTTACTTCTTTACGAGTACATAACATTTTACGAACCAACATAGATATTTATATTTGTGAAGATAAACGTTTTAATTGGACATTAAGCATAATATATACAGTACATTAAATTAGCAATTACTCAGTTGAAAAAAATACCTAGAAATTTAAATGTAGGTAGTTGTAACTAGTTGGTCTCCAGATTCAGGGTCATATTTTAAGAACTTGTTATTTTAAATCTAGAAATCTCGTCTAATTAACGTGATTTTTCACCATAAATACAATAGAGAATTTCGGATTTGCAGAAGGATTTGAACAAAAATATAAAATTATACGAATTAGGTTTTTCATTGGAATATATATGTGACTTTTGCGGGGTATTTAAATGGCGTTCTACTTTTTGCAGCCTTTTAAAATAGAAAATAAGATCGCAGAAGGGCTCATCCCGAACATACCACGGAGACGCGAATGATACGCTATTTTTGTTTAACAAATAGACCTTAGAATTAAATAAGCTTTTATATTTGGTGATCTAATGGTAGAGCAGAAACAACGAAGATATTCGTAATAAAACTCGCGGAGATAAATGTTGAATAAATGTCGATATATGCTTAAATCTAAATATTTTGTAAACGTACGGGTCGACTAGCAAATCTATGTGATTGAATTCTTAGAATGTAATCCAGATTGTATTGTGGAACAATAGCGATTTTTCTGCATTATTTATCATTCAGTTTCACAGTACTATAATTTCTAATATATTCCATTCCATGGCGTGTCGTATTGAGACCACATAATTGCGATTTCAAGGAGATATTAAGCTTTTTCTCTTCATAAGTATTACTTGGTATAAATTCTTTGAAATGTGTGTTAAAAAAAAATATTCCACTAATAATGATAAAATTCAACATTTATCCCCGCGAGTTTTATTACGAATCTCTTTGTTGTTTCTGCTGTGTATTATGTTTATTGATATCTAAAAAAATTGTAAAATTACTTTCTGAGCATGTTGTTTTATATTGCACTATTTCAGGCAAAGTATTTATATCTGGGATCTATATATTTCTAGTAAATGTAATTCATTTATTCGTTATTAATATCGCTAGAATTGTCCTTTAATGTTATTCATTCGTATTTTATACAATTGTTTTCCATAATTCTTGAATTCCGATTGACATATAAGAATAGTATAAAAGAATTGCAAATTATGTGAAATTACGATAGATAATACACAACACTTGATGACAATGAGCTTTGAGTTCTTTACGCCACTGTATAAAGTTCAGAAATTATAGGAATATTTATATGCAATTCCTGATTCGAATTTTTAAAAATCCATACGATAACTTGCGATGATATCCCAATTCCACGATAAAAGCAATGTTTGTTGTGTTTTTACAGTAAGTAGCACATCTTTTTACGGAGAAATTTAATTTGTTTTATATTTCCTAGAACGGCGTTGTAAGACAACAACCTGAGATGCCATTTTAATATAGAGAATAATTAAGTTTATTGGAGTTTAGAACATAAAGAATATTTTTGTTATGGAAGTCCAAGACTTGTATAATAAAAAATATGAAATATTTCTTTAATAGCGGCATAATAAAACATTTTCTCCCCTTATAACTTAATAGGGATAAATTCACCAGTACTAGTTTTCTATTTGTCTTCCAAATATGGAAACAGTTTCAAGTTTGCCTTCGATTGGTCGAACGAAGGTCGTCCCCGTTGCAAACCTAACAAATCCAAACTGCTAAGAGCGCGGGACTTTGAATAATTTTGAGGGCCGATTTTAGTTTCCAGTACTGTACGTAAGTTACGTGGTGCTCCATTCTGCATTATCATGTACTATTTATAACTGTTCTGATGTTCCGTTTACATTGTTTGATTCTAAATATTAAAGGGAATGAAATTTGCCTACAACTTGCCTAGCTTATAGAGAGAGTAGTATATGCCAAGTTATGCAGGTAAATAAAATCTAAATAAAAGTAAACATTCATACGTAAGTTTATTCAATTTCCCGTGCCTTTTATTCGTTTAGCTGTTTCAATAATTTATTATAAACCATTATTGACACTGAACGTGCAAATTGGAATGTTGTAGTGCAGTAACTTATTGATATTTTAGATGTTTATATATTTTCTTTGGATGAATTTGAATCATATCCTTCAAACTCTTGAAAATTAAAATTTGATTAGGTTTAATCGTGTTTTTAATGTTTTGAAATATTCCTTTGCATGTATTCACACGTGTTTGCGCGAGACGCATCATATCTAAAATGCTTCTTTCACGTTAAGAATCTGAGACAATATCTTTTAATATTCAAATCAAAATCTCTGTTTCACAATCATCCCTGCTTGGATTTCATGTAGGAGAGTCATTTATTGGTCACATGGCGACTCAGTAAAAGAGGGCGCATTCCCAAGCGCATTTTCCGGACACGGCTGGCGTCACACGAACAGTAAAAGTGTCGCAGAGTCGCACGACGTATTACTGTCGGTCGTAGAAGCAGTATGCTTCTAACAGACGCAGGCACACCAGTGACGCGCGACGATATTATTGTGCATTCGGTTCTTTACTTGCGTCCGACACTTTCTGACCTGCGACATTCCTCTAGAAACGCGCGACAGTTTCATGGGCGGGAAATAGAAAGAAAAAAAGTTTGGTCGTAATTACTGACGAAATAGTCACGGATTTTATGATTTCAAGGGTGCTGGATCTGAATATGAAGTTATATTTTGTAAAAAATTGGGGGAACATGGTAAAAAGTGGCTTTGAAGCCGACAATGTGGAAACTCATTTTTAATATTTTTTTTTCCGCTCAACTCGCGATTTTTCATTTATTGATGGATATTTCCCTTCTAAATTTTAACATTGTAGTTTTTAACTATTGATTGTGAAAGCAACATGAGTTAGAAAGTCGTAACTTATTTTCCAACTGAGTGGTAATTTATTAAACATTTTGTCTGTGATTCTACGAGTTGGTGAATTGAATTGACAAAGTTGAGTGAGGAACTTTCGAGTTTGGAGGTTTTACCTAAATTATATTAAAGCATAAGGCATAAGGACGTTTTTCACCAAGTTGTAGCTCATAATATGCAATAGCAAAACTATTATAGAATTTTAAAGAGCACCGTCCAAGCTGCGAGCGAGGCACGCTTAGCGATTTCTGCACAACAGAGCCTACGTTGAGAATAAAATTTCTTTAGAATATTGTTTATGTACTTCTGAATTCATTCTATCATTATGTTTAATGAATATTTTATAAACATTTTCTACACCGTAATTTAAAATTAAAACATTTATAATTACAATCTAAATCAAAGCGTTTTTAAATCAATTGAATTATTTCGGAATTTCTAGCATATATTGACATTTAAGTACGTTACAATATTTTAAAATCGATTGTTGATTCGCAATGAAAAATTGATCACAATATTGGCTCACTAGGCAACCCAGCTGCCGTCTACCCAACTGGATTACAGTGAAATACCCAACAGTGGAGGGCATTGCACTCCGGGTTGCAAGGGAAAAACCAAAGTATATAGCGATGCAGTCAACATTCTAGTGTGGTTAGTTTTCTTCACTTGGAGAGTTATACAAGTTGATATATTTCAGTGAAAATGGTATGAAAATTTCATCGAGAGCGAAATGTTGATCAACGAAATTCAAAACCGTCAACTTTGTGGAATATTTCCAACTACAAGAATATATCAAAATTATATTCATCGAGGTTAGAGATTGCTGAGGCATTGATTCCGGATTTTGAAAATGTAGAAGAGTTGGAGAGAAAACTAATAGGCGAAAATTTACATTATAAAATACGTACTTTTTTATTGTAGTGCAATCTATTTCTTATGGTGTAAAGACTTTTGTAATTGTAGACCTATGATAGATTTTTTCGTTTTACTAGTAAATTTAATTGAAAGTATCTTGTATGTATAAATGTAAAATAATTTAAAATGTTTTATGAAACATATTTTTAAAATATTTATACAGTTGTTTGGTGTAATGGATGAGTTAATTTTTTGTTGGTGGAGCGACTATTATAATGCGAACAAAAATTTAAATACTAGCAATGATGAATTAAATTAATGCGTTATTTTTAACATTTTTTTTCTGAGCTCGTGCTCAGAACATTATCGAAATCTACACTGAGGGGATACCCAGAAAAAGGCATACCCTGGCGGTGTCTCCTCTGAGCATGCATCGTACTGAGCATTTAAAGAAATGCACGACGATCTGTTATCCGTGTGCCCTCTCAAAAACGCGCGTTCAATGTGTCGACCTCTCTGTCGTGCGACACTGCGTCACTTTTACTGTTCGTGTGACGCCAGCCTTATTTTTAGACTGTCGCTCCTCGAGGGAAGAGGGATTGAGGACATGTCTGGAAGAAAAGGCAGACGTGAGCTACTAGTAGCTTCTTTTTGTGCTTCTACTACCGCTCAGAAATTATGAGTAGAACAGTCATTATTGATTTACGTAATTTCTATCAACGCTCTTTTCAAATTTTCGATTCTCTTTCAGGCCATGAAGTAGACCGAACAAAAACGAATAAAAATAAATATTTCTTAATTCATTTATAGATTCCATTGCTGTGCTTCATTTTACCCCGCACTTTATGCATTTTATTTGCTATGCTCTAGTATTTAATGAAGAGTGAATAAGAATACTTAATATTTTTGCTAATCGTTCGTTATTCACTTCGCCTCCTGAGAGTGAGAGCTCTTTGCGGGAGTAGCGAAACGCAGTGGAGTATGTGAGAGTTGCTGCTTTTGCCGTTGGTCCGCGCGTCTTTTCCCGCTTGCAGTCAGATGCTCGTCTTCCGGTTCACGTTGTGACAGGTGCGGCAGTCTCGATGCCTCCGCTGGCGCGCCTTCTCTCCAGGTGGTAATTGAAAACTGCATTATTTATCCCGCCTTCCATTAGACATTCATAACGCGAAAATCTGCAAGGAAGCTAGGGATTACGTCAGGGCGGTGGGCGGTGTACGTCGGGATGAGCAGTGAAGTTGGTGGCGGTCGGTGGTGCATCAGCGCCTTTCGGTTGTTTTCAGTGGTCCCTATCCCTTGCGGTATCTGTTTAGGTTCCGTTTCCTGCGAGAAGGAAAAATAGCTTCATTTCTAACATCAGACCAATTATTGTATCTATGGTTTTGAAAAGCGTTCCAGATGTATAGATTCGAAACATCATTTGAGACAAAGAGTCTCATTAATATTATAAAATATGGAAACATATTTACATGAAAGACAAAAAGTATGGAATTGGAATGTTGGTCTGCATTTTTTATTTCACCTTTCTGTTCGCAGTTGTGTGGTGTATTATGAATTTATAGTATTCTTTGGCATTATTTCGTTGTGCGAAATGTAATTGAAATGGGATTAAAATTCAATGAGTGCAAAAGTTTGCTTTCGCGTTTCTGCTGGGGAATGCAACTTGTGCATTCGAGACGACTTCTTCCTCGTTTTAATGACCTTTTGTTTTGCTTCTGGTGCGACTTTACACATTTGCCATTCACTGCGAACGTCAGCGAGCGCATTTCGGAGAATGTCTATTTCCATGCCAACTGTGTAATTGGAAATGGAGCGTAGAGAGTGTTCTGGAAATTTCTCTGTAAGCACTTAATGACACGAAAGAACTATACCTCATTCTTTTTCTCATATTTAATATACACGAAGGAAAATCCGTTCTTTGTTTCGCCATTTACACCTCTTGCCAAGATTTCCATTTGGATGTTTCCTCTCGAAAATGTAATTGTCTTGTTCATTTTTAACCCTTCTCTCAGTATTAATGCACTTTGAAATATAATCCCTCTTCAACATTGTGAATTGAGGGTGTACCAAAATGAAACTTCCTCGCTGTCTTGGTAATTTTCCCAGCAAAAACCGGATTTCTCATAATTTGTTTCCTTTGTGGTTTTAGAAGACTGAAAATGGGAAGAGGTTGTGAAAATTTGAAATGGAAAATACAGAAAGCTGTGTATTCATGTGCTACCTTTGCCAGAATTCTTCTAAACACTTGTTTTCTATTTAATGATTAAATTCTAAGCAAAATGGTAAGTTTGTGTATGTCATAACAAAATGTCTCAGTGTTATATGATCGTAATTGTATTCAAGCAGAAAAGGACAAATGCCAGTGAAGCTTTTTAATTTTAATTTTGCCAGAAGAAAACATTTCTGACATAATTAGGATATTTGGCGCAAGAAAAAACGTATTAGTGAAGTTTTTGAAACTAAGCATGTTTTTCTCGCTGCGAAGTACACTTAGTATTGAATTGGCAATGAGATTGTCTATGAAACTAATGATAATTGATTTCTTATTGGACATATTTGATTTTTCTTTCTCATTTCCGATCTTAACTTTGTTCTTTTTCCATACTGTTTTGAATGCTGACATGACATGATAAAGGTGCTGCGTTTTGTATCTGTTCCGCTATGAAATGGAACTCCTGAATGTGTAACTCAAATGTCTAATACATTTGTTATTTATGATGTACTCGATAATTCATTATGTTGATGTGCATCCATTATTTGATTTATTACACACAAATATATGAACATATATATTTAAAATGTGTCTCCATAATAGCGAGACGGATAGAATTTCCAGTCTTATACCACTAGACAAAGGTAGATTTTATTGAGAAACGAGCACATTGTGGCAAAAACACTGGTGTTTTTGTGATATAAAAACATATTTGGAGTATAAATACTCATTCTGGAACACAACTTGGATCTTCAGAAAATCAGAAGGTTCGCATGTCTATTAACAATGTGATGCCATGTTAAAACATTTTATTTTATAGTGAAGATATCTGTGAAATATTATTTTTTCTTAATATTAATTGGTTGTTGTTTTATTATACTTCCTTCATTTTTTTAAATTTAATATTTTCAGATTTACCTCGTCCTGTTCTACAAAACAGTTGTTGAAATTATTTTGAATGTGTATGAAAGAGTGTCATATACGCCAAGAACAGCAACATCATGAAATCAGTTTTCTGTTTTCTGTACGCTTATGTGTAACGGAACCGGCAATAACCAAGTGACTATCATCACATGCTTAATGTAATAATCATATTTAAATGTGTATTGATACACTCTTGCCTTAATGTATCTATATTTCTCCTTCCGTCAATTTGTCTGTAATATATGTGCTATTTTTCTTTACTATTATTAATATATTTTATTCGCTACATTTTACGATCACCTTTTGTGATTTGTCGAAGGATGAAATTTTTTTCTCCGTTTGCAATGCGTTCATTACTTAGTCATATTATTTGGAGGGTATATCATGTTATCATTTTTTGTTGTTCTTGTCTATAAGGTAAGATGTGTAAGACGTGAGCTACAGTTTTTGACCGTGTGTCGTTCACTTGATTAATTCCAGCTATAATTGTGCTCTGCGGACCCCAGTAGTTTCTTTTGTTTTATCACAGCGTTGATGGGTTTTGCTTTTGAGAGTTGACTTTCGTGGTTGACACTTGGATTGTTTTCTCTCTCACTTCATCTGACTCCCTAACTAAAGCGATTCTTTTTGTGAAGGCTGATCCCTTTTGTTGTTGTAGAACACGATATTGCTGGAGTGGTTTCTCTGGTAGCTTCATCGGGTCTTTACTTCGCAGTGAGTTCTGTTTCCTGGGGTACCAAGGGTCGTGTTTTCATGTTTCACGTTATTCTCCAATGAGTCACTTGTTTGTTGATTAGCGGACTATTAATTTCTTTAACTTAAAATATGAGATTCGTTTAACAAAATCACAGTGTGCACTTCATTATGAATCGCTCAACTTAAATAATAACTATAGTGTAGTGGTTACTATCCCTGGGAGAAGTGGTTTTAACCCGCAAATGAAGCGAGTGAATAAAAAATTGAAAGGAGACCGCATTTAAAAAACTCTTAAATTGAAAGAGGAGTTTCAAGACTTCGTCATACTGGTTCTGAAGTTCAGAGATGAATGAATAAAAAATGACGAAAGCCTAGGTCTTTCGTCTTCAGTCTGTAAGTGACTTGTGTCTTTAGTTATGCTTACGCTGGCGACAGGACTGCCCTTCGAATGCTTCATCTCCGAACGCGGTGCCATTGAACTCAATAACCGGATCTTCCTTCTCACTCAGTGACGACGACAGACCTCGGAGGGTTTTCCCATTTTCTTTTCTTAGTCACCAATACTACTATAATTATAGTAACGGCCACTGAGACAAATATCTTTAGACATGAAGTCGCTGATGTGCGGTAGCCCATATTTTCACTTTAGCAAAACTATACTTATTGACTAATACGAGAATATTGTCGTTTCGTTTTAAAGATTTCTAGCAAGTTATAAGTTTTACATTTGTTACATTTATCCACGTCAATTTTAATTTGCGGAGAACCGTCATTCATTGCTTTTATCTTTTTTAAATTTATAGTTACTTATTTTTTTAAATATTAGTTAAATGTTTGTGGTTTCTTTTTCATTTACATCAAGTAAATCATGAACGTTATATTACATTACTACGTACATTAATATCTTCTATTTGGTAAGTTGTTCTGAATAGTGATATAATATTTCCCTACGAGTAAATGTTTTCGCCAGAGACTTCGGCTAGGATTTGATTGAAGGTAAATTGATCACCTTCAATTAAATCATCTGGGGTTTTGCTTCTCTGGATGCATATTTTGTCTTAGAATTGGTAAGAGATGTGTATTGAACACTATAAAAATAAGACCTGTGCAGTGAGGATTGTACACCTGTATACTGTTGCATTATTTGGAGAACTTATTTTCAGTTATAGGCCACCATATACGAGTGAGAATGAATTAGTAACAGAGCTCTTGTCTGAGTCAATTTTGTGGCTCCAGTGAATAGCCAACATCTGCTACAGACGATGCTTAGGCATTGATGCCTAGGGTCTTGCCACGCGCCGCCGCAGCATTGGCCTCATCCCTCACCCCTTGCTCAATTAACTATATAGCCCTTGTAGCTTTTGTGCGTCTTCGCCCCACGGCTTTCGATCAAACACAAAGCCGCCACCGGCGTTCAAAGACAGCATGCATTCAAGAGCCTACAGAGATTCAGGAGGCTGCTGCATATTAACCCGACGCTGGAGTTAATTTATGAGAGAGTATTTTTTTCTAGTTGCTACTGTTGAGTCAATAGGGATGAGTCAATGAGTGAGTGAGATTAAGGAATATATTGCCTCTTTTGTACACCAGCACTATGGT
>NNCF01126239.1:1374089-1385604 GCA_002313205.1 Laupala kohalensis | reverse complement strand
TTTTTTTTTTTGCCTGTACGCCTTTAAAATGCCCCTTAAGTAGAGCCGTGGGCTGTGCATACAATACCCTGGTATTCACTCTCATTGAATGGATAGTTCAATGTAATGTATACATTGACAAGTTCAGGAGAACTTAGAGAGATCTTTAAGAATATTTGTTAGAATTAGAATTTGTTAAACTGATTAAATTTTTAGGAAAACAATATGTGTAAAAATTTGCATAACTGTTTAGATAACCTTTTTAGTTATTATAACATTGTAAACTTGTAATATTTCTATGATCTTATTTTATTAATGATGATTGTTTTATTCATGTTTGTAAATTCATTTGTAAAAAAGAAGGGTTGTAATACAGTTGTAAAACAAAAAAAAACAAACCATAATGAATACATAAGCGGGAAGTAGGCTGGCGATAATTACATTAATATTTGTAGTAGTAAAAAGTTAGTCGCGGCCAAATTCAACAATGGCATAGCTTTAATGACGCTGTGAGCTTGAAATGGATGCTCGAGAAAATTACCCCCACACCTAAAGCACAATTGTTATAACTTTTTTCCATAAAGGCTACAAAATGGTACAAAATTCATCGATGCGATTTATATCCACTTTTTTAGTTTTTCGAAAGGGGGAACCTGGTTAAACTTTTTCAAATAACTTATTTGTTTATGATATTTCGTGAAAGTGAGGACTGGCAACAATTTCCCCACTCCAATTTGAATTCTTAATATCTTTTTTCCTCTGACATGTCCAAAATTTTCTTTTCGTGGTAAAACATAATACACAATAAGTGAAAAATTATGAATACTTTTGTTTCTAAAAATCTGGGAAGTGGGGGCTTGCGATGTTGACTTTTTTATATTTTTCCTTCAACATATTACCCTAGATTGCAGTCCAGCTTCGTGATTATCAACGGCAACCCTCCTCGCCTTCTGTCCGCGTAGTGACTGTGAGATGGTCCATCCACATCGTCTTCTCGATGACCTATCTAAAATGCAAATTAAGGTAATTGTGAAGCCAATCATCGGTCTTTAAATGGAATACTTAAATGGGTCCGAATGAGAATCTACGTCTGAGTCGATAGCCTCGTCCGTTAGTACTCCCTGCGTGAGGACACGCTATTGGATAGCCCTTAGTCGATGGACTGCATAACGACATGGCTCTCCGAAAGAAGATTCGTTATATAGGGAGGGCAGTTTGCGTTGTCAGAGTGATTTTGTTCACATATGTAGACGTAATGCTGATATAGATAGAATGTCTTCTCCATATCCTGTCGTTGGCGTATAGATTCTGACAACAAATATAGTTGTTCTAGTTTGTTTTCTTTCAAAAATTGTTTACGATATGCACGTCGATACAATAATTTACATTCCACATTTTCCTTAATCGACTCTCAAAAGACTAATCATTTTTTCCTGTGCTTTTTCAGATTTCATGGTTGTCAAGAGAAATAATTTTTCGAAATTTCACATTAAAATTGAAATGATTTCGAATTTGTTTGTCCAGTTTTGTTAATGTAAAAGAAAATACTTTCCCTGTGCAACTGATTTGTGTAATAAATCAATATCATTTACCTCAGCTAATTATATTAATCAATTTTACTGAAATTTAGTCTCAGATCACTTAACAAATTCTAGAAGCGTTGCCTCGTGGTTATACGAAATCAGTCTCTGAAGTAAGTACCCCGACGAATGCTTCTACGAAACTAGTGGTGCAAAACCATTGCACATACTTTCTATACGTTTCTCAGTCTGGAGCAGTGAGCGGCATTAAAGCATTCTCTTAGGAGAGGGATGATTATCACGCGTTACTCTATATTTTGATCGTCTTCATTTTACCTAGTGTAAAAAGTTTATTAAATAAATATTTTACTAGTATTTATATAAAAGAATACCTAATATACAAATTATGTTTTTTCGTTTTTGAGGGAGATAAGATCAGCAAGATTTATATTTTATTTCAAAAGATATATTTATTAATAAATATAAAGATAAATAGGATATTATTATCGCGAGAATAAAGTCAGAAGACCATAAATATTCTTATGAAATTTAATTAGGAACTAAGAGTTACTTTTTTTTGCAATTTGAAATTTCAAAATTATTTTCATAAACACTAATCGCATCTATTAAATATTTCGGTTAAATAGTTGATACTGTTTGTTTTATTTACATCGTTATTTCGTAACGCTCCTTATCTATCTCGTCAAAGAATTCTGTAAGTGTTGAAATATATTTTTAACAATAATATTATTTATAACGATTGAAACTGCTATAAGGCATTGAATTAAAAAATTAAAATAAAAAAATATCAAACATTATCTTCAAAACAAAAACTCGTAGCCAAGGTAATTCTTCAAACTATAAGAAATAATAAAAAATAATATACACAAATCATATACAAATAATATGAACAAACAATAAATATGACACACAGCATGTACCAGTTAACAAGAAAGCACGGCAAAAGGAGCAGTGGACACATTTGATACGTAAGCTAGCTTACGCAGCAAAATAATGCAGCGTCATCGGATGTGAAGTTACGACTAATGAGTAGAGGTTGCGTGGGTGGAAGATCCACGAAACCAAGAGAAACATAAGATGCAACCAATACATTTTCTTTTTCGACTCAAAGCCAATAGTTCAACTTCTTAGTGTTTTTATTAGATATTAAAAAGTAAAATAAATATTCAGAATATTAATTTATTCTAATTCTGCTTCAACCATGTTAAATAATATTCAAGGCTCTTGAAATAGTAAACAAATGCGTGAATGTAGCAGATATAAATTATTTTACTGCGTCTATACCAAACTTTCAAGTGAAATACCGCTGTAGCGGATGTAATGCATTCTAATTGTACCTTACGTACAGAAGTTTAAGCAAAATCGTTGGACCAGTTTATGAAAAATATTCAGAAATGTACTTTGACCTTCATGTGAAGTGCCCTTTGAGTTCAAGTAAAAAGAAAATTGAAAGCATGTGCATAAGTCAGAAGTAAATTCTACCCTAAATACGAAAAATGAACGGACGGACGTCCAGCCGAAAACCACTTTTTCGGAATCAGAGGTTTCCAAAACGGATATTTCCGCAAAATTCTCGTTTTCGAATTTTTTCACGGTTACTATACTTTCTATATACTACGTATATGAGAAAGTAATATAACATAAATTTGATACTCCCAGAACAACAAAAAAGATCACTGAGGCGTTGACTTCTCTAAAATGGGCCTCTACTTTTTACTTTGACATTAATTCAATATTGTTCCTAGACTGATAAAATTATTTACTTTTAGCTTGTGTAATGTGTCGAACATATAAAGTTAAAACTCTTGTGGTGAATAATTTAACATGAAAAAAATTAATAGAGAAAAATACAAGGAAGAGCATGATCAAGAATAATTACAATATTATTGAAATATTAGCGATCTTGAGAGGTAACAAAACTAACAAAGAAATATGAACTGACCAATAATGTTGCGTAATTTTTCCGTGTTAAAGTTCAATAATCGTTAAATCCACTTCAGCTGATTCAATTAAATACCTTAAATTACTTAAATAAATACTGAGCACTTAAGAACCTTTGCACTTGTTCTAATGTCTAAAGCATGATGTAAAGCGGCCCAACGTATTAAAATATCATAGAGAACTCGTGTCCGAATACTCGTCAGGTCAATGTTATTCCTTGAGGTTTCAATCATTATTATTTACGCTTCATTACAAACTAGATGGCAGCTTCCCTAATACGAGCGAACTCGGAGAAACAGCTATTCAGTTTCCCTGCAGTTTTCATAGATTTGTTTATAAATAAACACTACGATGGCTTGCTTCGTTAAAGTACATACCGCTGTAAACGTGTATGATTGGACGCAAACTTCATCCGAGATTCTCATACTCCACGATTAACCCGTAACATACAATTCATAACATATCCGCAATGTTGTTTTAGTACCCATACGTCGATATTTTAATAGGACTCGTGTATTACTGCTCCCCCCCCCCCACCTACAAAATTTATTTATTTCTTGCTTTAATAAGTTCTGAACTATATTTTTTTAATTGATGCATATTTCTTATTTCCATTTTTCTAACTCGTCTTATTTTGCGCGTTTTACCTTACCATGCTTAATATTACCGTATCTTTAGTGAGAGATTACTAGTTAGGTAATATTCGTATACTTAAATTATTTACGTCTATCATTGTAGTTTTGTGATTTATTAAATATTTTAGATAACTTATAACTTTGTCATAAGTGATTTATTATTTTTTAATAATATCACATTATTATTATTGTTGTTAAGAGCATTTACTTTTCCCAGCAATCTCCGGTTGATGGAAAGGCAGGGTTTAGTTTATTGCTCTTCGCTACTTGAATACATTTCCGTAATCGTGTAATCTTTTTATCCGGAATTATCCTTATAGCTTTTCTGACAGCTGAATGTTTACATTTTATGAAATACGTCGCTCAGTTGGCGTTTCTAATCTGGTGAGTGTTCTCCAAACGCTGCTAGTGTATAATGTCCACAAGCCATATCCCAAATGCAGCTGTGGTCTCTAATTCTTGAGCGCACCGATGCCAGAGGGAATACGAATGAGGTACAGTGAAAAGAGTCAACGTATCTGGCGTCGTGGGTGAGCGAAGCTGTGTCCTCTTCCATCTGGTCAGCGGCCGGAGGACAGAGAGGTGCCGCCATGCAACCTTTGCTTCCTTTGTGGCTGTGACCGGGAAGATCGTCTGAATAGAGGTCTAGGGCGCGGGTTGCTTTCGTCGTCTTGGCTATGAATGCGTTCCTGGTTCTGACCTCTCGGTTACGGCCGCCACCCACGCCGCCTTCTGTTCCCTTTTGGCTTCGTTGTCGAAGCTAGTGGGTCCCGTAGCTTCCCACACCCTTCTCCTTCAGAAAGTCTGACCCGGCCGAGGTCCGTTCTTCCTAGAAGCTTTCTTCTTTCTACTCTCCACCTAGCAATCCGTTGTTAATGGGCTTGGCCGGCCGTTTTTGAGACACGCTGAGTGCACCGGGCCATTTTAGCACCAGACCTAAGACCGCTGTAGTACATTTGGCAGTGACTAGGGTACTTTATACAAGGTGAAGCTCATGGATCTAGTTAAAATGGTCATTACTCGTTAAATGTATTGGATGGTCTTTATGTAAGGGGTTAAGTAGGATGATAATACATTTGAAATGTTTTTGTTATAACAAGTAACTTGAGAACATCGTAGCTTTTTTGTCAAGGTAGACAATTACATTTTTCTAAATGCTACCTCCTCTTGCCTACAGAATATTTGATGTTAGTGATTTTGTTGTTGACGTTATTGAAGGCAGGGAGAGCTACGAACATAGTTGCGTCAATCGCGCCTGCAATGCAGGCTTCGTAGAAGAAGCTTGGTCACCATGTCGCCTCTCTCGCGCAATCTCACTTTGAGATGACATGCAAATGCTCAGACAGAGTGAGTGCCACGAGGTTTTAGAGGTGGCTCCGACTCCAGCGCTGTACGCAATTGCCTCCGCCCGTCATCGCGCACCTTCTGCACCTCTGCTGCCGCACAGTCCTCGTCCAATAGCGACGTGGACACGGACCCATGTTGAATTGGTTCATGATGTCGACAAACGTTTGATTTGACATTGGCGTCTAGCTTATTTTGTTTGGCCAAGGAGATTGGATTTGACGACCGCCCCTGTTATGGATGTGGCGTCAGGATTTGATTATACATTACTTGTTGGCCTTTCGACTTGAGCTACTCAAGTTATCGCTAACATTCTTGCTGTATACTTGGAATTTTAGTTTTGATATTTGTGTATTACGTACTTGAAGGAAGGAGAAAATTAATAATGCGTGAGGATAAAATAACCGAACCTTTGATATTCTCTATACAATTTTCTGTGGGTTGATTTCGTTATTGATTTTTCTGAATCCATATCGGAGGTGAACAACGCGATCTAACAATTTTTTCTCGATATTTTTTTCTGTTAACCGCAGGAATCCAGGAAACATTGATCATTTCCGTTAAGAAGAAAAGCGAAAGGCAAGAAAACAAATCCAGACGTCCTGATCTGCTAGGAGCGAATACCATGGCGCCACCCATTCGCTTCTCACATCCTCTTAATCCCTTCTTCAAGGAAACTATACTAATAATAAAGGGAGTTATTTGGAATGTCTGTGGTATGAGAATCGGAAAAAGTAATCGATGAAATTATTTGACATTTCAACCGATAGATGCCACTAAAGCACAGCATTCAGCAACTAAAGCATGCAATTTCTTATACCTCCTACTTAACATTATTACTACAATTACTTCTTATAACACTTAATTCCACGTAAGGAATTAAATATTTTAACTCTTCCCTGCATTTATATTTATGAAACGATTTTATTTCTTTGATCCGAATTACTTATGTGCCATCCTTGCTGTATGGTTCACGATCACAGTGCTCGCTATTCATTATCCGCTCTTTGCCAAAAAGGGCCATATCCCTTTGGAAGTGTTCTTTACAAATCCCTCCCCAAAGATGTAGAAGATGTTGTAAAATTGAATCACTTCAAATCAGGGGTTAAAAGCTACTTACTGCACCATGTTTGTACACTATACAAAAAATTCAGTGATTTTAATAAAAGTTGAAATAGGTTTTAACTTCCCATCAAATGTCTCTTTTTTAAATTATTCTGTTGAATGTTAAATACTTCAGTTGATCTTGTGCTTTATCACATCATGCGAACGGGATGGCGCAGTCGGTAAGCGCATGAGCGCGTAGAGCTCAAGGTCCCGGGTTCGAATCCCGGTCCCGTCTACCATTTTCATTCGACGTAACATGATTAATGAAATAAGGGAAAATAAATAGTAATATAAGTGACCTCCAATGCTATTCCTCACTTTCAGGTTCCTTTATTCCAGAATAATAATAACAATCCAATGCAAATAGGCCTGACATTGTCCTAAAGGATAAGGAGAGTAAGGAATGTCTCATCATTGATGTTTCTGTTCCCAGCGACATGAATGCGCAAAGAGGCAGAAAAACTGCTCAAATATTAAGACCTGGCTATTTCATGTCAAATAATATGAGGAAAGAAGACAATATTATTATCGGAGTCACAGGAACAGTGAGCAGATATACAGAAGACAATCTTCAGAAAATTCCTGGCAAGACCTACCTATCTGAGATCCAAAAATAGTCTTTCTGGGGACAGCTCATATTATCCAGAAAGTGTCCACCTAAACATTTCTCAAAGAGACGCAGCGTTCCAAAATACCAGCTACGCTGAGAAATGTCCAATAATAATAATAATAATAATAATAATAATAATAATAATACTGACGTATGGGTCTCGGCTCCCAGTGATTCTGTACCATTTTTCTCTTGCGCCCCTATGGACGGAACCACATTCACAATTTCGACTTCCACTGCAATATGGCAGTGAAAGTCGGAACTCTTCTCGGTGAAAAATGCACTGAGTATTTTACGATGCTCAAGAGATCTTTTTACACGAAGTATAATCATACTACATGTTATGTAAAGATATTTTCCCGCTCACTAGGAATTTAGAAGCCACTATGATTACTCAGCCATCCGTGACTACATACCAACCTAAAAATAAATTGATAAACAACTTGACTAAGTTATTTTTTACGCAATACCTATCTTAAATCTGCCCCAGAATGTATCATACAAGAATTTTTTAAAAATCAACTGCAACACAATACCTGTTTACTAAATAGAATCTGATAATGTAGTGAAGTAACCCGGTAGATCATAAACCCGAAATGGGATTCTTCTTCCATCAGTCAAGCAATTGAAAGTACTTCCTCTTAACACTTGATCATTCAGCAAATCTCCAGCGTTCGCAATGCCTAAAATAATGTCGTGTGCCCCACTAAACTTTACAGTTCGTCCGTCTATCATTCTCATTCAACTTCTCTACGAGACCACCTCAGAGGTCTTTGGGTTTCACAAGTTGAATGAGAATGATAGACGGACCCGAGAAGCGAACGGGATGGCGCAGTCGGTAAGCGCATGAGCGCGTAGAGCTCAAGGTCCCGGGTTCGAATCCCGGTCCCGTCTACCATTTTCATTCGACGTAACATGATTAATCTGTTACCTGGCGGTGAGGTTCACCGCAATCTAAGGGATTTCTACCCTTATTTCATGTTTCGTTAGGTGGCTTGGAATGTTTCGGGGAATGCAGGCAATGATGTGAAGCCATTGACACTTAATTCTGGGACGGGTTAGTCGTTCATTTATATAATTAATGATTCTGAATTCCATATTGTTTTATTAAGACATTTGTGCAATTAATTATCTTAATTAAACATAAAAATAAGAGTCAATATAACGTTTTTGTTTTAACTAGCTGAACTCGCTCAAGTTCGCGCAGTTATTTCTTGTGTGTGTGGATACTTCCTTCAATTTCACGTAGTTGAATTAATAGTCTTCCTCAAATCTTTGGCGACATCTGGGCTTATTGCTATTGCCCCCATAGTGCTTTTACGAAAAACATCTAAAATTCTCGAGAGTCGCACAAGATATAAAGAATCAGACAAAACTGTTTCCCCATTATTTCAAAGACATTTCCTTTTGGTTTTCAATATCTGTTATAGGATATAAAATTTATTTTTCTTTGTGAACAAAGTAATATCTTCATGGACCTTTCTGTTGCCGCTAACCAATTTTTTACCGATTTACATTTTAGACATCCTTTGTTATCTCGTTTTACGAATCGTTGAAGAGCAGATGATACGACCGTCCACGAAGCTTCTATGACGTAAAGCCTTGTTTGTTTAGTCGATTGTTTGTTTTACTGACTTAACATTGCCCTACTTCTTCGATTGTCGCGGAGAAACTTAACTGTTGATCAAAAGCTAGCAAGTTTCGTTTGCTAAAATGCGAGTGAGGTATAATCGTTTCATGTCGCTTTCTGAAATTTTTTCGCTGCCCTGGGGAAAATTTTGATGTCAATATTCTAGGTTGAATGTATTTATCGATGCTTAAAAGTTTGAAAGATTTTCTCGTTCGTAGAAAATTGAAAAAATCCACTTTGGAATTTGCTATTTTCGGAATGTTTCGTGGTATTTGCATATTTTGAAACGGGAGAAGAAAATAGTATTGTGCTCTATGTGTAGAAACATACATGTATGATTGTGCTGATCTAGCTGACGGCCATCAAAGTACTAGTTCATTATGAAATGTCAACGTCAACTAGTTCGTTATGAAGGTTTTGATAGATTAGCATTGCCAGTGCGTGAAATTTCTAGTAACTAAACTGAAAAAGGACTGTAAATATTTCTCCCTCTCACTCTTTTACACGCTCACATACTTCGAAAATACAATGGATTTTTGGAAGAAAAATATATTGGATTTTTATTGTCTTAATAGTGACCATTACAATTGGACTCATACAATTTTGTATGATTTAATTCTTACCTATTGCATATCTAATTAATTGCAAATTTAATATTTGTTTATCTAGTTTGAGCGAAATTCAGAGCCAAAACAAACGAAGTAACTAAAACACGGGAAAATGTTGACTTCTTTGAATCGGAACGTGAATGAATAGTTACCTGACTTATGTCACTCATTATCATTAAAGTAGCAGTGAGATTATCATTGTTTGTGTAGCTAGAGGATTAATTTCCGAAAGTATCGCGTTTTTTCAGATAAATTTTTGTATTGCTACTTGTGATAATAATACATGGTATTTGCAGTCATGTCAGTTGTTGCAGATATCTGCCATTATTGACAGTATTCAGACCTACCATGGTGACCCACAGCAAAAGAGGTCAACAAAAGAAGAGGGCGTTGGCGACAAATCTTTCGTAAATGAAATCGTAAAATTTCATCCGCGGCGACCGCAGGACCGAAGTATGGTGTGCAGCGGCGGCAGCTGGGCGCCGTCAGATTGGCGCTGAAGTCCTAGAATTCGCCTTTCTTCATCGCCCGCTGACCCTTTTCGTGATGACAAGTGGGGAGAGGAACAAAAGGGATACCACCAGCAGTTTTCACGCCAATATTGTATGGTACTAAACTTTGTCTTGTTTATGGAGGAATCAATATGTTAGTATCAAAATGTTGCTGGTCTTTTTTTTATTTTTGAGAACTTCAAAACTATTTCGCCACAGAAATGTTATCTAGCAAAATCTATATTTTACTACGCAATATGATTTATTTTTGACTTTGATTTTGTTGTGCGAAGGAGTTTGGTATACAAACTTTATTATTTAATTTTATTTCCTATAAATTTCTTATAAATTTACGCTAAAATATTAAATTGTGTGTTGCTTATTTGGGAAAATAGGAAATGTTAATTTGTGTTCTTCCAAGACCGAGTACGCCGTTATCTCATCGAAACAACTAGTCTACAATCCGAGTTTTCTCTTTCCTCATACTGTCAACAGTCTCTTCCTTTCCATCACCAATGTGTTCATCGTGGTGCATTCAACGTTTGGAGCGAGATTAAAAGTTGCTGGCAATTTTCGCCCCGTGATTGCAATTTTTGTGTGGTGTCAATCTTTTGTAATTAAAATGTGGTGCACAATAGCTCCAAGTACGTTTTAATCCCATGGTCTACTTGCATCTCTGCATCGCCACCTGTGCCTCACCCAACCTCATCCCTTTGGCGAATCTCTTGCCTTATCCCGAGTAATTTCCTATTTCCTCCTCTCATTACTTTTTAACACAATAATTGCTGACTGAATCTAATGGAGATCCTTTAGTCTGTTGTTTGAACGAAATACAATATACTTGTGAAAGTTTTTTGAGAATAGTTACTTTTTCTGTGTTTATATTGTTTGGAAGCTACAATTGTTGCACCGTTCACATTAATGCATGAAACACGTTATGACAATCACCGATCTTCGATTTAAAATTAAGGAGCTTCATTTGTTGTATCGGACGAAATATTTTCTCGGACGTCAATATTACGCTACTGGGTTCGAATATTTTGTTTTTTAAGAATATGATGTTTGTTCAGTCCCGAAAGAATGTGTTTTTTTTACTAATTTAATAACATAATTTAATTCAAATTTCTTGTAAAATAAAGCCGTTGCAAACTGCATATGACCACTTATTTTAAAAACCTTTCTATTAGTTTTTAATAATTATGATAAATCCCTAAATGTTGTGTGTGTGGAGAAAAATGCTGCTATTAGCGATGTCAATTAACATTTAACGTTCTTTGAATGTGATTCGCCATTCCACTCTCCGCAATTGCTAATGACCCGATTTTTTCTCGTCAAATCTCCTAGTGATCCGTATTTTACGACCATCTCCCTAGTGGTACATAGATGTAGGATTTGTCTAAGTAAGAGTTGAATGAGCTACATCCTTTATGTAACCTTTTGAGCAAATTTATGATCGAAACCTGTTTGAGATAATTTGTTAATTGTTTCGTAATATGAGATGCAGTTCTAGGTAAAGTGTTACAAATGCGAAAAATACAAAAGTTTTACGTTCTATCGTGCAATTACTTAGAGTCAAGTAGTTTATCTTGTGTTTATAACAAGTGTTCTTTGTTAATTTTTTTTTTTTTG
>NNCF01126239.1:1352573-1368037 GCA_002313205.1 Laupala kohalensis | reverse complement strand
ATATATATATATATATATATATATATATATATATATATAATATGTGTGTGTCGGGGAATTGAGATATAAAATAAAAATAAACCTATAATAAAATGATAAAATACATAAATTGTCTATATACTCTGCGAGAAATAATAATAGACTAGTTCAATATCAAAAACGCACTGACTTTATTGCTAAGATTATGGAATATTGAAATATAATGAATTACATATAATTAATGAGTCAAATAGTCAGTATGTCTTTGGTTACAAATTGCATCAAATTGTATAAGTTTCTTGAACAATTCCTGATATTGTACTGAATTAGTTTCTTACTCACAAATAGATAACATTGCCACAATTGCAGTTATTAGTCACAGCTTCTCGGTGGTTGAATAACTCACACGCATAATTGATGCTGCAAGTTCACTGAATTTACTTTGTCCACTGAAGTGAGTATTGCTTTCACGTATGACTGTATACAAAGAAATGGTGCAATGCGAACAGTTTCAGTTGAATGATAGTTATGACTAGTAGTTCACGTTCTTGTTCATAATCATAAAACAATGATATGCATATTTGATAGTTCGCACGAAATGTTAATAGATTCGAATATTCTAATTATTCTTGATGATAGAAACTGTCACGGTGATAGTATTGCAGAATCGCGGTTTAGACGCGAGGTCTGTAGCGAGATTGACACATTTAACATGACGTAGTGAATCGACGTGAAATGACGTATTACGTAGTGAATCTACAAGATGTGCGCTCTACGAAGGATCGCCTAGTCTGGTTCCTGAATAACAATTTATGTTTCCTTGGTTACAGTTACAGCTCTTTGTCATGTATCAAGTTCTAGGATTAGTCACTTTCACTTTATTTGTTCACTATATTATTTAGGAATTTACCAAGCATAGTATTGTTTTCATTGTAGCCAATATATGTAGCTGTATAGTTATTCACTTGTTTTGGTAATTCCTCAGTTCCAGAATATTCTACATTGTTAATCACATGTCCTTGGTTTTGGATATTCTGGAATTTGCTGGGAGAGAATTTATTTCACTTATCTAATTCACTTGGTGTTTTGAAATAAACTGTCTATATCGTATGTAGCATCCGCTACAAATGTATGTAATGTATGTTATATATGTTAGTCGCAGAGGGTGAACTTTTGATACATCACTGAGACATGAAAATGAAAAGTTACAAATTTTATCCTGCTCCACCTGGGAATTGAACCTGGGATGACTTGGTGATGAGCGATCACGTTGACACCGTAGCCACGAAAGGGACCACTAAGATATATATATAAGAGAGAGAGAGTGAGAGAGTTTATTTCGACTGCTGCAGATACTAACTAATAATTCATCTGAATTATGAAGGATCATTAATATTACATTTTTGCTTTGTTTTAGATATAAACTCGTTGGCCATTTGGCGTTAAGTCCATTTTTCTCAGCATTATTACATTTTCTTTATTGAACAATTAGACTTAGATATTTGTGTCACCAGCTATGGTTTTCATTAAAGAAAATCTGTTCCAGTTTCTGTTAAGTAATCAATGCAATTAGTATAAATATAAAAGTAATATGCTCGGAAGATATCTCCATGTTTACATTTCGTGTATAATTTAAAGTAAGTATCACTAAAATTATAATATATTTTTAGGGCTCTTGACCACACATACGTATAATATATTTGAGTTCTTTGATAAACAAGGTTTGGTTTAATAATCAAAATCAGTTTATAAAATTGCAAACATTTTGGTTTTTATGAAGATTTAAAAAAAATCCAAAACGTTAGTAAGTTTTTTTTATTGTAGCAAACTTTTAAGAATTTTAATATATTAAAATTAGATATTTTGATTTCACCCGTAAGTTATAATGTAATATTTGTGGATTGTGGGTTATCGAAGCAATGTAATATTTGTGGGTTATCGAAGCAAATATTACATGATTTCCGCAATCACAGTCCGAGCATTGCTTCATCGTACGGATTNCTGCTGCTGCTGCTGCTGCTGCTGCTGCTGGTGCTGCTGCTTCTGCTGCTGCTTCTACTACTACTACTACTACTGTCACAGCAAGCAGGGTTGTGAGCTATGAGGAGGGTGACCCAAGGGGCCACAAGTGTAACAGAGCCAATCAATCAGAGAATCTATCTCCGTAGTCTCCCGTCAGTTGTCGATGAGACATCATTTACGTCCCGTACTTATTACATTATTAGTCTTGCCTGAGATATTCTTCATCTGATTCTCAACGTTAACTANNTTTTTGAATCCGCCTCTGCCTTAGGGCCCTTGATCGGAATTGATGGGATGGTCCCTTGCTTGCTTCCGGAGAGTAAATTAGTTTTTTTTCCTCCACGTGGTCATACGCAGTTTGTACTGTTTTTTGACAATAAATTTATTTATTTATTTATAACTATTTTCAAATAGTTTATTCTAGCGGTACCGGTTTTGGCTCAATATTCTAGTATGTTCAGTTTTACTAGCTCTATGTTTAGTTCTTGTGATTTCTGTTTGCAAACGTCGTGTACATTTCAACACTTGTTATAAAGCGTGCTGTAATATTTAAATAATTTAATAAAATAATTTACTGACAAATGACGTTATAAACTGCTTGTGACGTGAAGGACAATGAACTATTTTACTCTCCGGGAGCAAGCAAAGGACTATCCTATCAATTCGAATCTAGGGCTCTAAGACAGTGGTGGATTTATCACATTTGCGCCCTGAGGCAAAATTTTGCTCCGCCCCCAAGATAAGAATAAAAATAGTTAGTTTCATGTCCTCAGAACGTTAACAAATTTATATTTAAAAGAATACGAAAAAGTCATTAAAAAACTTTTGTAATGTAATTAGTTTAGAAAAGGAGATTACTTGTGTTTTGTGATGCTTGAAGACCTGTAATTCTAAAACCCTTCATTACTAGAGTGCTGCCAAATCTACACTTCTGCTTAAGTAACAGTAATGTTTAATAAATAGCGGAGTTAATATTTGTAACATACTGTAGCTGGTGGTCGGTCTGCGCAAGTGTATATAGTGAATTATATTGTTTTTGTTTTGTTTTTTCCCTTCTGTTTTCCAACAACTGTCTATTCTGCCGTGGTGCTAACCAGTACGTTTAGTTCACATTAACAAGAAAATCGTGTTCTCATATAGAATAGAATGAGATCTTCTATTGATGTTTCACCAACTAATGAGTCTAAAAATTGTTAATAATTTATCCAATAATTGGGGAAATATTACATACTGCGTTAACAAAATTTTACGATTATTCCAGCAATTAAATATCTAATTAATAAAAAGGACTGAGAACTATTCGTATTCTCTTCCGAGTATTTGAGCATGAATTGCCCAACTGCTGCTGCAATTCCCTAGAGTAGAGGAGTAGTGCGTCGAAGACAGCTTGTCAACGACGGAGTCGAGCGTGCCTGGGACAGCATCCGAACCCTTGCTACAGAATTCGAGAGACGAGGAGAGAGGATAAGGGCCAGCGGCGCAAGGCTACAAGGAGTATCGACCGCAGGGAACGGAGTCCGGGAACGGGTAATGAGGTGGTAATGCGTGGACGAAAGACCGTCCCTTTTGGCGGGAGCGGGGCTTGCGCGGCGTCGATACTTCGGATTAAAACGACCGAGAGTTGCGGAGAAGAAGAGTGATATGGTGTTGATGTACGAAATGTAATTTGAAAAGAGCGATGAACGTTGTGTAAGGTGGAGTGACATTAGGGAGTAGAAGGAAATGCACCTCAAGTATGTGAAGCAGTAATTATCTCTTAGTAGGACGATGCGACTTGACCTATGAGTGGTTTGAGTCTGAATGATGGTGGTAGAGGTTATTACGACTCGTTAACGTTTGTTAGGAAACTCAAGAGAGCTCAGGCGTTCCGTTGTCGAAGCAGTGCGGTCAGCGAGGAATGGGGTGATGAAAAAACATTTTGGAGGACAGATAAGTTCAATTGTTATGTAGATTTTGAGAAGCAGTATCTCCAGATGCTGTTGAAGAATGACTGGGTTCTATGACGAAGACCACAGAAGGTAATACCGACAAATAACTAGGACGTAGGTAGGTGTAGTAGTGAGAGCGCAGTATTTAGAGGAATGAGCAAGGGTGGCCGTGACGTAGGTTTGGACTGAGGCGCCTACTGCCTAAGAGGGCCCTGAGGAGCCATCGGCTGTTCCAACCGTCTCCCTGACCCACGAGGCTACTCGTCCACCATCCGCCTTCGCTCCCTGTGCCAGGCCATTTCTTGAGAGTTGCGAGCCTCGATGCGGAGAGGATTATTATCTGCTCGTATATATCTGGAGGAAAGCATGAGAATATACACAAGAAATATTGCATATTGATAGTGTACCAATAGCTTCTTCCATGTCTAGATATGGAAAGCAATTATTTTTTCATGATGCCAAATATAACATACGGATGTACTCATTAGTTTGATTTATAGAAAGGAATGCCTATAAGTGTCAGCTTCTTTCGGAAGAATTTTGTTCATTTTAAAGCAGTTGTACAACATAGGAGATGAATAAATATAACTTGAAGTTGTTCACAATATTTTACGTGACAGTTTTGTTACGGTACAAGTGTTGCATCTTGCTTATCATTTCAGACAAATACATCACGTTCCAGATCAATAATATTAGTGTAATTTTACCATAAATCTGAAAGAAGTGCTCAGATATAAGTATTGCACTTGGGAGAGGTATTGATCGCAAACTGCGACTGCCCATCGAGTTCTGTGTACCGCTCCTGGCGTCGGACTGAATTAGTTGTAACGTGGACGTCCATGTTATGGTATGGAAGTGTACATGTTTCATTTCAATATTTTGACAACTTGTAATGTTTTTAAGTTTTCTTGATAAAGTAGAATAATATTACAAAAATTGATTTTAGTGTGGTTATTATTTTGTTATTCTTGTGTATTATTTTGTCGTTTTTTCATTAATAAAAGAAAGATGTTTTCGTTTTTTTCTTTACATGGTCGATACTCTTTTTATCCAATTCGACATTTTGATCGTGTTTTGATGTTATCTTTGCGTCAGTAAAAATGTGGTGGAAGGCTCGAAGAATTTGGGAGTTGCCCGGTAATCGTCAAGTACGTTTCTCTGGAATAGTTGAGCATACTCCCAGGTGTGAACGCCTACGAATCTGATTGTGTGAGTGAAATGCGGGTTGTCTCCTGCTAAATAAGTGTAGTGAGTGAAGAGGTTACACAACGCTTAAAAAGTTGGACCTTTTTAAATATATTGTGAGATAGTGAGTATATTTTGTTTTATTCATTCTATCTTCGTTGTGAACATGGAGCGTTTTTACTCGTATGATAACTAATGCTAAATGAAAACTAGCCGGAAATTAAACTTGGGATCCCATATACTGTTTGGAGTGACGTTGATCGCTGAACCACGCTTTCGTCGTTGACCGACTCTGCACCATTTCTATCCAGACCTGTACCCATGAAGATATCGAATACAAAGAGGATGAAGTGGGGGACACTTACTGTCCTAGGTATCCTGTGTATTACGGACCTGTTTCATTCATTACATGTTTTTCCTCGTCCGATACCCGACTCTCTTCATTATTATCTGGTCGTAGATATCATCTTTCTTTCCCACTGTACGCACACAACTGAAAGGTATGAGTGGTTTTGTCGGCGCGTTATTTGATTGTGGTGGATTTACAACACAATAGTAAAGAATGGAGTGTGAAGTTTGTATACCGACCAATATTGTTCTCAACAAACAACACTAGTGGCAGCACTGATAGCACATCCGATTTCCACTGTGATGAGGGACAGAAGCAAAAGCCGTTGTGTCGACTAAAACTCGCGGAGCTGTCCCTAATTGAAAAAATGAGGATTATGGCTTTATCAGTGTCTGTGTTGTATGTCAACGCCAACCTCACCAAGGTCACATGACATACTATGTCTGTGCGAAATACTACAGCTATGGTCGTGGGTTTGCAGTTGACTTGGGGATGACTCCAAAAGGAGATACATACTTCAAACTTGTTTAATGAAGTTACGTAGCAATGGATGTATTTAGATTGCTTGGCTGTAGGTTGTATCTAGACTTGGTGATCATAAAATATGTCAAAAGTATCGGATACGTTGAGCTTCATGTTTAATGATTAATCTCTGTTAGAATTAATTATGTGAAAATATTTCGCAATGCATTTATTTGATTGGGATTTTCAAATCATACAATTTATTATAAATGTGCTGTACGCAATACTTGACCGAGTGATTGTGTATTGTATTTTGTGTGTCTTTTGATCTATGAAGCCTCCACTTTATTTGTATTATGTTGATTAACCTAATTGAATGGAAAGGAATGCGAGACGGTGGAATTCGAGGAGGAGTTTTGAGCGTGGACGTAATAGTGACCTACGCCTACGTCCATCACACTTCGTCGCTCGGTTCACTTATTACTTCTGGGACGTCTTACCAAGTGAGAATACATCTGTGCTGGTTGACGTTTATTGTTTTTGCTTACTCCCGTTACAGGACATCTTAGGCGATTATCCCATTTGACGCGAGACAGCCGTGTGCAGAGAGTGGCGTCAACCAAGTAGCCTAGTGAGAATGTTAGTTGACAACATTTAAGGTGTGAAGAGGGTGGACTCGTTAAATTTTTAAATTTCCTATTCTGCGTTGACACATATGAATTTTTTTTATCGGAGCTAGCTAATTTTTTTGTTGTAAGGTAGAACAAAGGTTGGAAAATGATACCATTGTCTTTTTGTGTCTGATTTTTGTTTCAGTGATGCTTGAACATTGGCTATTTAAAAAAATGTATATTCAATTTTTTCCCCTAACTTATATTTCAATAAAATGTAAAAAAATAATCTAATTTTATCTAAAAATCATTGATGTAAAAGTGATCTCCAAATAATACTTTCGGTAATTCAACACCGACAGAAATGACCATTTTTGAATATATTCAAAACAATTTAGAATCTATTGGATGTAAGTACATTGGTTTACTAAAGAGGTGCTCTAGAGATCGTTGTATCACGAAATTATTTCAGGTGAAGTGTGTTTTCTTCAATAACATAGGGAATGAATTAATAGTATAATTAACTAATACTTAAGTAAAATTGCATGTCCGTATTGTAATTCGTAAAGGAAATCTTCAACTTCTTGCTACACAACCTCTTAAAATAAAATTCAACTGACTTGTGTTTTCAGTCACTACTAAGCGAATTAATAATTTTCTTCAATAGCTTATCTTTTGAATATTAGAATTTTTATCATCTTTCTGGAAAGTATCGGGATTAAATGTATTTTTTCAAACGAAAATCTTTTTCCCGCTTACACTTATAAAGGTATTTTCTCAAAAATATGATTCAGTCATTTTTTACTTCCAAAATTAACGTACAAATTTTAAAGAAAATTATTCAAGCCATTTTATTATTAATTTTGAAAATTTATCTTATAGGTGGATCAGAGGTCCCCCTATGCACCTGATGAGAATATAATGCTCGAAATCAAGGTGGGTGAGGAGGATTTAAATGTACTCCATGGACGTTATCTCTTAATATCCTCGGATGATGAGAAAACTCATAAAACGCTCAATACTAACCAGAATCCAGGGCAGGACTTTGGTTCATTAACTGAACCTGTCACGTCTTACATAAGAAAGTAAATCTTGATTTATTGTTGATTAATACATATTTACATTATAAAATCAATGTTGAATGCGTTAGAATAGTAAAGACAAACAACAAATAGGAGAACCTATCTTTGGTTGTTATATGCAAGAATAGAAATAGTAATAAAAATTGACAAGTTATTTCATCGCATGACCTGACTTTAAAGATGATCACACATTCTAAAAAAACTCGTCATTAGGATAAATGTAACTATGGCAATATTCTGCAGATACTGTAGCGTGCAATCGTATCCATCTCTCCGGTGACTGCTTGTTTAGGACAGTTTCCTCTATGAGTCTCTAATGCGAAAGCACGATGCAGAGAACAACTCAGCCATATAGTCTTAATTAGAGGTGGATCGCGGGTTTGGAAGTCCTTGACTCACAACGCTTTGTGCCAAGTCTCTGCGTTAGCGACAGACTGCATTGCGTGATTTGCTCCTACCGCATCCCTCTCTCCATTCCTTTTGCAGGGAGGGATGGATGGTCAGTAGCTGTTGCCTTCTCTCGGCGAGTTAGCATTATGAAGTTAGCGAAGGATTTTCCTTTGATGACAGGTTGAAGTTTGTTTTAAATTACGTGAACTTTACTGTAAAAAAGTACTTTCTTTTTAAAATACGTTTCAAGGATATTTTAAATAATTTATTAAATAACATACGAATTTACCATATACATTATTTTAGATTCTATTGTCCAGTTTAATTATGTGATTCATTGCAGAAACCGTGTGTATCGTAACTTAGAGAATTATTTATCTTTGCTCGTCAACCGTTTTAAATATTCCATGTTGACTCAAGCTACAATAGTTGTATTTATTCGGTAAATTATAAAACGTATATGAATTACTCGTAGTTGAAGTAGTCTAACCCTCTCCACTTGAGTGTTGCGCGTATGGGAGTAAGTTAGTTCGATGAAATAGCGAAAATATTCCGCTCTATTAGCTTACGCTACCTAAACGGTTACAGGTAGGTGACAACAATGATTGGCAATATTGTTCGCCTCTTTACAAAATAGTCTACGACACCACATGCTTCTCTTCGAAAGTTAACCTAAATTATTAAAAAAGAAGGTTTTAAAAATAGACGTGTTGAAATGCTTCAACTTTAGAAATAAATTTAAGACAGAAAGAAAGAAATCCTCATCAAATCAATGAATTCTTTGTTTTGTGCATTTGACAAAGATTCATCCTGTATTTACGTCGTAAAAATTTGTTGTAGTAGTAGTAGTAGTAGTAGTAGTAGTAATGGTTTAGATTTTACAATCGTTTTAATGTAATAATGCCGCGGTGCCCCCGGTATGTCGTGCCTCGGAAGCGATATTTCGACTGGTACGTCACCCGACGAGTAGGTTCCTTTTACCTGAGATGCTGAGATGAATAACAGACACTTCCGATGTTATGACAAAGTTGGGCCACCATTGGGCTTTGGGGGCCAGCCTTAGAAACATCATGAGTGGAGTGGAAAGGATGATTCATGTAAAAATATTTTATCGTAAAAGCGGGTTTAAACCGTAGATTTCGGAACCTTTCAGATAAACAGGGATATGATGTCTTATAAGTACAAGGTCAGCAGATATGGGGGTCACATACCTCTAAATCTGGTGGTGAGCTGGACTAATTGGTGACGTTTCGATGATTTGTTTTTCCACACGTAGAATTTTATGTTGCTTGCTCAAGGGTGGTTTCATCCAAGAATTTGTTTATTCTTGCTGCTGGAGTTCAGTCAACATGGTGTATAAGTTTTGTATTAAATTTGTATTATTATGAAATTGTAGAATTAGGATTCGGTACAAATGTTTTTTAACCACTAAATAAAAGTATATTGATCTTACTATGTGGATAGATTTAATTTTTTGCTGAGTGAAAGATGGGTCCAAGAAAAATCTCGGGCAACGCAGAGTAATCAGCTTGTTGGTTATACAAAAGCCAGTAAAGTATATCTAACCATCATTTTTAATCACTTTACTATTCCCTTATTTAGTAATATTTATTGTCCAAAATCTTACATTCTAGTAAAGGAATTCATTGTCTGCGGAAAAACATTCCTACTTTCTGTGAACGAACGTTTTCCAGTATTTTAAAAGATAAACCGCCTTATTCGTCTGATTTCATTCATCGTTAACACACTCCTCTTTATGGGGATCAGTGGATTGCTAGCAACTGTGCCGTCACCCCTTTCTTCTCAGGAAGCTCTTAACCACAGAGCTAATCCTTCTTGTGACGTTGGCGCAGAGGTCGAAACAGAAGAGAAGTTGATCCCGCAATACGTCTTGCTCACGTCCGCTCCCGAGACACTTTTATGCATTTTCACCCTGCTAGCACGACTCCTCGGCGAAGACACGGCCTGGAGGAAATGAATTGTGAGTCTGGTACGAAGGAGAAACTGGTTTACGTGATGTAGTTGGGGAAATTCTTTATTCCGGAAGTAAATTAAATTGTTTGGATCTCGGGGTTTTGAAGTTTCATGAGTTTCGGAAGGTGTCTCTGCTGTTCCTGGAGTCCATTCCCCTAAGTGCAAAAGCAAAATGAATTTTAAAGATTTCTTTTGGCGAACGGAATAATTTTGCATATTATTGATTGTGTGCGTAATGTGTGGGTCTTGTACAATTTTTAGTTTCTTCCTCGAAGAAATTATTTACTCATTGAGTGTTCCATGAATAATCTCATTTTATGAAATTAAATGATACAAGTAGTAATGTTTTATTCATATTTAAATGCATTGAAAGATGAAGTCAGTGGTACACCAGATATTGTTACCTATTATAACTCTTATAAGTTAGAATATTTATTACACTTATGACCTAATTGCATGTTTTAAAGTTTCATTTGTTTCGTCTCACGTTGAACAATCAGTTTTTTAAATATTCGCAACGCCCTTTACATCCCTTCTACATGAATAGATAACTCTATTTTTTTAAAACTATTCCTACGTTCTGTTTTAGGTAAAACTTTTTGATTTATCGCATTTCCCTCCACTTTTCCTCTCAACTCTTTTCTAATTAATAACTCAACATCTCATAAAAATATTTTCTACTTGATCCATTATTGCATTCATGTGTTAATGACATAAGCAACGAGTGTTAATATTTTTCTGCCAATCATGCATTATATCACTTTCATAATATAATTCCTTTGAACCAAAGTACGTTTTATTGTACATAGTGCTATTTTTATTGTATATGAAAGTATAGGAATATGAAAGTATAGTTATTTTACTCGTCTAACAGGAGTAAATTTTTACGCTTTTGTGTTTCGTCAAAAACAAGAGTTTTCCAGTACAATTTATAAGAAGACATATCCAAAATAATGTCCTATTCTACGTATTCTTTCTTTTCTGTAGAAAGCTATTTTTGGTCTCTCCTCCAGTGTCCCAGTGACCTTAATCGAAGATCCATTAACTATTTTGAAGAAATTTTACGCCTGTTAATCAGTTTCTGTAATTTGTATGTCCACAAACGTAGTGTATTTTCTCAGAAGACGCAGTCGTACTGATGGAAATAAGAAGACATGTGCAAAGGAAAACTTTCAAAATACCTTTAAAACGATTTTTTTGTATTTTCAATCAAAATATTTATTTACAAAAAAATAATTGGAAAGTGAAAGAGTCGCTGCTGTCAGCATCTTCAGGCTTTACTTTGTCGAAATATTCTGGCAAAAGCATGAGAGAAATATTCTGAAATACAGAGCTTCAAGATGCAATATCAGGGAAAAGCTTTACGTTTTGAATAAAAAACTTAAGGTTGGTAAAACTATACTTCGTTTTCAATTCATTCATCATTATATATCATTAAGTATGCTGTCAACAATCCATCAAATTACTTTTCCATAGATAATACGAATTGAGAGTATTTGAATCGCTCTGAAATGGTAAATAGTTTAAATAATTCTAAAGACGTGGAATCAGTTATTTAAAAAATGTGTCACCAAGTTAATTGTTTTAGAAAAATGTGTTGTTGTTTTTTGCTATTTCTAGTTATGGTATAGTATTTTGAAAAAAACAATTCTTAAAAAGAATTTACTTTCCTACCTTATAAATATCTAATTTCTACACGACAATTAATGGTAAAAATAATAATTTCCTAGAAGATATATTAATTCTTTTTAACGTATGGTTGTTGTAGGATTAATGCTGGTCGGGTCCTAAGTAGTTGATTTATATTTCAATCAATATGACAGCTCGGAAAATGCTGCTGCGCTTTATTTCTCATTTTAGTTGACATCTGAATTATTCTCCTATCATCTCCAGATGACGCACAATATTAATTTGTACGGACATAAAATCGTGAAATAATTATAGTACTGGAGTATGTAATTATAGTATTGTTTGTTATTGTATAACGAGTGAAAATAAAAGTTGAGAAAATACTAGAAAAATTTGGATATTCTTCGGTGTAATTATTGTCGCGTTGGTCGTTGCTATGTATATATTTAGCGTTGTCTTTGTCCCAACGTCGGGAGAGGATAGACCCCAGAGGAAATAATTAGAATACTCGCTTGGCAATAGTTAGAGTAATTCCCTATTCAGGTTTTTGGCGTTTGGTTAATAAAACATTGACACATATAAACTATAACAAAGGTTTAATAATTGAATTTGCACATAAGCTCGAAGAGAGTTTATAATTAAAAAGTTATAATGATGCTCCCATAAGCAAGTGATTACATAGTTATGTTAAATGCCCTTATCGGAGCGAGAGATCAATATATTGCATTAACATGTTCTAAAGACTCGTAAGGACGTCAGGGTCCATTTAGAATGTTCCATATGCTTCCAATTATTAATACAGACCGTCATCAGAACTGTTGTCGGCTGCGCCCCGTGAAGCCGCGCAGGACGCTTCTTGCGTCCCGTCGCCGACATACCCAGTCTCGGGCACGTCACGTCGTCTCCAGCGAATTCCCCATAGAAGAGATGATGATCAAGAAGAGAAGAGAAGGAGCTCGGATGGGCGGTCACCAGTTTAAGTAACTGTGAGGGGTGTGCGGGGGGATTGGTTTGTAACTTCCTGAAAGCGCAACGAACCCTGGAAACTGCCCTAAGGGGTTGGGGATTCCATGTGGATATTTGAATGTATTGAGGAGCTCTTCATGGTAGGAGAAGTCATTGGGAAGGGAGTCGTTGCACACGGCTCTACGATAATTTGTGGAGATGGTAAGGCGTTGTCTTATGCATTTAAATGCAATTAGGAAGAAAGAGGGAGGAATGTCACATGGACGGGGGTGACAGAGTGCAGTGGCTAGACGAGTCATACGATCGTGTGTCATTTCGGACTTGACCACAGAGAAAAATAGGTTCTCTGGAAACCCCACCATAGAGACGGGACAAACAGGAAAAGTTATTATCTCTCGCGGCTGACGCCATGGAGATCCGGCTGAAGAGTCACGATTAAAATGACACTAACTATTTAAACTATCGATTTAAAGATCAGCCCTGGAAATATATTATAAAATTCTTGCGTAATGTCAGCTTTGAGTAATATTATAAACCTTTGCGTAATGTCAGCCCCGTGACATTATTATAATATATTTGAAACATTTGTTATTCTTAAAGGTGTTTGTATCAACTAACTCCTTGAGCTGTCTGAAAGCGACGACAATGTCCCAAGTTCTTCCTTGATGCTGCTGCTTGTGCTGTTGGAAGGAGAAGGGAGTCTTTGAGTCTCCCTCTTGTCTCTTCATGGGACGAGACGGAAGCAATAAATCGCTGGACGAACCGTGTGTTGCTTTTCTCGGCCTCCATTCCACCCTCATCTTCAGGTCCCCTCGTCTACCGTCACTGACGCACATCGCATTGCTAATTAACTTAGAGATGCACGGTTAGATTTCTGGAGGAGACGAAAAGCAATAAATATTTCGGAGAATTTTCCTAAGTAGTTGAATGTTTCATCTATTTTATTTTAATTTCATTCAACTTGGTTGTTTTGGTTTCAAGTTTTTTCGGAATTCTTTTTAACTTTTTGGGGGCGGATTTCACCGAATTGTAACATTATTGATTTTATTTTGGAGTGTGAGTTTTTACAGAAGAAACATTGTGGGTACAAATGCGAATAAAGATTGGCTCTTCGGGAATTCGACGTGTAATGTTCATCGAACGAGCGGATGAACCAATACTCTTTACAATAAGCAGCCACCATGTATATTGCGTCATCAAATTGACTTCGAAGTTTCAGTTTCTTTACATTCATTTCAAAGAGCAAGTTAATGCTATGACAAAACTTCTAATGCATTATAACTCACAACTTCCGAGTACCTACTCATGGAGGAGTGTTTGCTTTGTCAACGGCCAGGTGAAAATTTTGACGAACCGGGACTTTCTACATGCATGTTGTCCAAAGCAACCTCCCCCACTCGACTCCCTAGACCGTGCGCAACATCCACCCGGCCTGCCAATATATTACTTGCATCTTCATTTCTACTTTGTCTCTCTCTTTTGTCATCTCGGTCAGCAACGGACCATGATATTTCTTGACATTCGTTCTTTAAGAAGTGTTCTTTTGTTTATACTTCTTGGCGCGATGAATTGGCTCCAAGGCTTTGAAAGAATTCCTTCCTAAAGAACTGAATTGATAAAATATCCCGTAAATGTAGTGTCCGATAAATACCATTTTATCATGTCCTGTAAATTTGGAAATTTTTGAATAATGTGTTTTGTATTTAAGTTGACATTTTTATAAAATAACAAACTAAATTATATATAATTTGATACAAAAAAAAGTATTTCCGACTCATTTCTTCAATAATCTATGTTTTTATCCATTTGAAATAAATATATATTTTTTCAATTCAAGAGAGCATTTTATGTACAATATTTGCATTTTAAATTACATGTGGCGAGGCTTTAGCCCCTTTGCCTTCTTATGCATTTTAATGCCGTGGGCTGGGCGTTACATGCCCTGGTATTGACTCTCAATGAATTGTTAAGGTGCGTCTACATTTTTCATAGAAATATTGATATTTTTATTTCTTGCTGCCGTAATGTTAAATTTAGTTATGCATTGATAATAGATTAATTATGGTTATATTATAAACATTTTACATACTGTAAGAGTTTCTTAAATCTGAAATACGTGCAACTGACTAATTCATTGAGCACCGTTGGAAGCTACGAAAAACCAACAGTCAGTAAATAAATAAAAACGTTATTATGTTTGAAATGCGCTTCAGAGAACAGCAATAATCTGCACTCCACGGTTTGTCATCTGCTTGTGTATCGTGCTTCATTATGCTTCCCTTTGTTGTGGGTGACGAATTGCAATTGTCGTGTACCAAGTCCTTTGCAGTCGGTCACTGCCTAAGGCGTTTCGGAATGTTTGCATCCGTGTGTAGTGTGTGCTGTACACCTACGAGCATCACCATGCGTTGCTGCTGGGCTATGTAGCCATTGGACTATGTCATTGTTAGCTCACTGGCTGCTCGATTCGAAGACGTGCGCTGAACGTGGCTACGGTGGTCGCACAGTCCGCTGATCACTAAATGGTGCGTTTCACATTAGGGTGCTCGACCCTGTAATTGGTACTCGGGAAAGTTGAATTGATGTGGTATATTTCATTCCGAAATTCGATCATTCGCGTCGGTTGGAAGTTGCGTAATGTACGGAATTTGCTATCCGTTTTCATATGATACGAGTGGCATAAATTATGTGAATACGTTTTAGGAAATATTTTCACCATTTCTTGTATGTTTACCAGAACAAATTATCTTTAAGAGCTTCTCCATGACCAAAAATGTAATTTACGTAACATCCATTATATTGGTAATGTACTGCACTATACGAGATCAATATATTATTTGTAGAACTCAATACGAGATCCTGTGTCAATACTGCTCGATTCTTTCAT
>NNCF01126239.1:1326145-1352565 GCA_002313205.1 Laupala kohalensis | reverse complement strand
TATATATATATATATATATATATATATATATATATATATATATATATATATATATATATATATATATATATATATATAATTACTCGAACGATATCAAAAAATTATTTTAGTTTTGCTGTATTCGATATTAAATTAATTTTTATATTCGCCATTAATAAAAAAATTCTTAGCCCTTAAAATAATTTAATCCAACTGAAACGTATTGTTATTACCAAGTCAAGTAAGCGCATGTTCTGTTAAGTGGAATAATGTTGGTTTGTTGTACAGCTAAGAGTAGTAGATTGAAAGTGTTAGCGGTTAAACGTTTCACAAACGCTCAAAATTATTTCTTTCAGCTCATCAAGTACAATAACAATACTTGCTGGCTTAAAAAAACCCTTTTATGTTGCATATTATTTTCTTCTCAACAGCTGCTAAAGAATGTATCGACGGCAGTATTTCGGTGCCCGTCTGAACGGAAATAGTGATGACCCTTGCGGGAAACCATGCGACTACACTTGAGAGAACCGCACCATGCGCTCGCGCGTGTGCAGCAGACGTGATCGATGACCACGGAAGGTTCACCTTTGAGGGTGGGGATGAATTATCCAAGCGAAGGGCTTCTCGGAGGAAAATACGGCCATGTTTCGGTATTCGCCCCAGTGCTCTGTTACATCCGCCTTACACTAATCTGCAATGCTGCGTTATGTATTTTCTACATGTTTCGTTTCATCAAAGTGTTGAAGTAGCCTAATATCATATTCCTTTTGATATAGGTTTTTATACTGTTCAAAAATATTCTTACGAATATTTTTATAATGTATACTTTTTTGTGTTTTGAAGGTTCCTCATAACTTGTGTACTCAAGATTTCTCGTAACCTTAATTATACTCTGATTTTATTTTGCAACATTAGTTGAAGGCAGAATTTTATTTTCTGCGTTACGTTGTGAGAATCAGAAGAGAAGATATCAATAATTGTTCTTTGTGTTAAAAATGGGAATTTTGATTGGCCAGCTTTTTCTTTGTTTATAATTTTATGAAATTGTATTTATTTTCATATTCATTTTGAGTCATTCTAATACAAGACTTGTATCAGTTAATTTGTGATGTCTATTGACTGAATTAATTTTCTTCTTCGTTTTATCTTGTTCATAATTTGTTGTTGACAGGGTTGATTGAAAAGAAACATGCACTTCAGTGACTGTCGCATTTCCAAAAAATGCTCCCGTGTATGAACAGTGTATGTTTTGTTAAGAATTCTGTATACATTATTCGTTCATATAACTTATGCATGTAACCAGCCAGTCTTGAATACATCAGATGCATCAATTGGTTGTATTAGTGCACGTGCCTCCCCCAGAGAGCAAGGTAGTGTAGTGAGTCGAGCGCCGCGCTTCCGAAATCAGGAAGGAGTTTCATGGCAGGCACAGGTAAGCGGCGCAGAATCATCGTCGTCGTCACTTTGATGTGTAGCCGCCCGCCCCTTCGCTGCCGCCTCTGCTTTGGAGACGCTTTACTAATTTGCATGAGGAAGAAGTGGGAGCCACGTCAAGTATCGTCCGCTACATTGTCGATGAGGAACGGACGACTTCAGAACAGTGTTACGACATTTGTCGTGTGTGCAGCTCATTTTAACATCGACAAAAAGAAATTGCCTGTGAGACAAAAAATAATAGTTTGATAGATAGAGTTCTGTTTGTACTCCATTTTCCGAGAAAATTGGTTATGCCTTTTCATTTATTTTGGATGATAGTTATATCATGACATTGCAATTATGATTATTTATAATTAGGTATCCTAAAACTTAAATATTATTAAATTTGTTCTTCTTGTATATTCAGAATCAAAAACTGTAAATGAAACTGTCTAACGTTTGTATTATACGCTCGTTATATATTTGGGATAATGTAAAGAAGAAGGAAAAAATACTACGTCTAATGGTAAAGGTAAGCACCGCCAATTACCTCATGAATTAATGTGTTCCTCCATGAGAATCGTGACCGTACTGCTATGCGGAGGCGAGAGAGGTCCTTCCTTATTTCATCCTGACTGTAGTGACAAATGAATGCTGCGGTATCGGTAGCGTGTTCGTAGACGCTGGCAGTAACAGTACTGTCGTGGTGCCGGCAGGTAGAAGAGCAGCAGAAGCTGCGATCAGCGAGATCCTCCATCTGGCGGAAGAGCCGAAGCGTAATGGAAGGCGTGGGAGGGGGGGTTGTCGGAGAATTGCGGACTTCTGGGAGGCTGCATCTGCTCAGATCAAAGAGCGAAGGGTGTTATCCGCCCAACTGAGATTGCGTAGCTGAAGGGAAACAAAACTTAAGGCGTTAAAGAATTGGGGAAGGAAAAGTGAAGACCTTTTGTGTGGATATAGTTTTGTTTACCATCGATGCATTCATACTTCATTTACTGTTGGAAATAATGAATGCTAATTTAAAAAAATTACAGGAATTAATAATATGAGAGTATAATTTCTACTATAAAAAAGGGTGAACGATGAAGAATGTTTTTTTCTCTGGAAATATGTAAGCTTCTTCGATTTCATGACAGTTTCTCTGAATAAATACCTTTTTAACATAAACTATCAAAGAGATAAATCATAAATAAAAATCATTAATGTGAAGAAGGTTCCATTTTGAGTAAAGGTTGTTTAGAAACGCACTTAGAAGTCTCTCGTTTCAATGTGTGTATTTTTTGTTGTTGTTGTTATTTTGTGTCGGTTTGGAATGTATTAAATTTCGTATGTAATTTTGATTTCATATATAATGGTAAAGGTTCATAATTAATTGAGGAGATATGAAAATTTATTTGAATATAAAATGATGTTTCATTTTCCTTGTAAGTAACAGTACATTGTGGCGTATACAAGTGATTCATTTTTACGTCAAAAATATCCCGTCCGTTGTCATGTAAATATACCAAGTCCAAATTTCATTTTATGAGTTCTTGAGTGAAGAACAAGGAGAAACCAGGGGATGTAACTGGTGATTTTAACCCCTTGTAGACACTGCAGGATGACAGCCGTCAGTTGTTCTCTCTGCGGGTATAGTCCTGACCCATTGCTCACTTCCTCCACTTTATCCTTTCTACAGTACGATGCGTTTCTCCTTGCTTCAACTATTAACAAACGTCTTTGATGCTGCAGGCACCTTTAAGCATTGACAAGGGAGCAACTCTGAAATGTTTACGACCTAGGGAAGGGGAGTACGAACGGTGAGAGTACTGAGCACGCTCTTATCCTGGTTGTAAGTTATTTATTGTGGATCCGACGTTCGCGGAGTAATTGAGTCGAAACTGCCGTCAGATGAAATGAATTGCAACAAAAAAAAATTTGAGTGAAATATCATTGTACAGGAAAATATATCGATAGTATAATGGTGATTTTCTTAAGACTATGTCATTATTCAAACTAAGAATGGAATGTGTCTGATTTTAATCTAAATATTGAATACTTACTACTGGTCTAACGATTTAATTTTTATTTATATTTTGGTAATATTTTTTTAAAAATAAATTTTGGTATTGATTACCTTTCTTTCTTACCAGTTTAATTTTCTACAACTATTCTTTTCTACGTGTGTATTTCCTTCTGGTTACCTTATTTTTTTCATAAGGATATTTTGCTTGAATGTATTTCGTAAAGAAATAAATCAAATATTCTTAACAAAAAATTCATATGTGCGAATAGTTGTATTGATACCACAAGTTATCTCAGTTTCTCAATTGTCCATCAAAACATCATTGGATATTATGGAATTAACACATTACACTTCTTGTACTGAAGAGCGCATCAGATATTTTCCTTTGTCTATGGTCTAATTAAAGAAAATACTCTAAAATCTAATACATTTATTTATTTATTTCATTTACATTGGCTATGCTTCTTTGATGACCTTGTATATAACAATATCATTGCAAGGTTCACTATTACTCTACCTAATTGAATTTTCCAGTGAATTCCCCATTAGTTTAGTAATGGTCATTTAATTTAGCCCTTGCATTCTTGTCTGTCACATTTATTTCCCCCTTCTCCCAAGTTACAAGAATTACGATCTTCCACTTTTGCGCTTTCTTTAATGTTCTGCGCGTGTAGAGCATTAATTCATAAAGTACTTGTAGAACCTCTGTAAAAAACAGTACTGTATTTTCTCTATAATCTTAAGAAATGCATCCTTTGTACGGATTCCATTTCACTTGGAAAGTATGGCATTGGCATTTTGCAGTGCCATATACTGCTACCATTAGTTGAAATACCAACAAATAATTTTGATCACCCGACTTTCAACAATTTCTAGAACGATCGTTGTGAGGAGTATTCTACGTTTAACACATGTTTATTTTTTCTTTCAATTGCTGCTCAAAAAATGCTGACTCTTTTTGCCACATCATTAAACGAGGTCACGAGTATTGTTGCTGTGTCACATTCTTAAAAAATATCGTACTTATACTGATTTTATTTCCTTTTCTGGACAATTTAAAAATATCAGACCGTAAATGGATATGATAATACAATTAGAAGTGACACAAATCACTGACATTAACCACAATGTATAATACAGTTGTTCTCCTATATTTACTGTAACCCACTGAACAGATGGTGCAATTTTCTCACAATAATACTACGATTGAAAACTCTTACAATAATACGATCTTAAGTGGCATACAATGACACTGGCGTACGAATGCGACGCAAAAGATTCTCGGAGCGGAGAGTTTCCACTCATTAAGAAAAAATTGCACAATTTAAGAAAAAACTTGTCTATATGATTTCAAAACATTATTTGAAAGAATACAGCGCGTAGTTTATGGTCATGACTATTTATAAAATTGATCATTGATGAAAATAATGTTGGTACTCTATTATACTCTTGAATGAACAGTTTCTGTTTTTCGTCTAATGTACTTCGTACTACTGTAAAAAATATACTTTCTCCATGACATTGCGGTTAATGAACCATTTGGCTCATCCGTAGTTGTGAGTTTTCGTGTTTTCCTCCAGGAATACATTCTATGTCTGATTAATGAATATAAATTTATTGTAAAAAAAAGCTGTTACAAACTGCGTATGACCGCGTGGACATCAATAAACTAATTTACTCTTCGGGAGAGAGCATGGGACCATCCCACCAATTCCGCTCAAAGACTCTAAGGCAGGGCCGGATTTAACGTTACATCACACTCCTAACTATAAAAATTTGTTATAATGTTCGGCACGTGTTATAAAATTAACATAATACCAACAAATTTGTATTTTAAAAAACACAAAGTTATTTCATAAGTAAGTATCATTGTCAAACTATAGATTATTCGGAAAGAATTGTTTAAAATCGTAACTATTAAATAGCACTAAATTCGAGATTATTTCAATAGATGCCAACCCTAGGTAAGAACCAAGCAAGTCTGTATAAAAAACTGCCTCTATCAGAAGAAAAACTGGAGAAAAAACCCGGGCCTGGATGAGGTTACAAAATTAATGTACACAACCGTGCCAAGGTTGAGAACGTATGTAACTTCTATGTTGTGTAATAAGACACAATACAAACATGCAGAAACATAGTTTTGAAAGTATCAGTTCTTTTTTTGAAAATATTACATCAATGGTGTGATAAAATACAAGACGACTTTAACTTTTATGAGAATCAATAAATTATTTTACATTGTAGAAGCACTGGTGCAGTTAATTCCTTAAATAAAGGCGTCTACGAGTTTCGGGGGTGAGATTTACAAATTATCCGAATAATCCTTTTTTGAATTCCGAGAGTTTGGGCGCCCTGATAGAAATTGCCCTAGAAGATAGTGCCGTATCGTAAATGGGAGTAAAACGTTTGCAAAATATAAGCAACTGGAAATGTGAGGACTAACAATATTAACTAATATTCGGAATGCGTAACACAATTTACTTAATTTGGAATTAAGATTGTCAACGTGACAATTCTAGTTGAGGTTGTTTTGAATATACCGAAGAACTTTGTATTTGTAACAATTTTGAATTGCGTTCCATTTAACGAAAGATAAACCTTAGGTAAAGATTTTGTGATACTATTGTGAAATGACATAGAAACTGTGTGGTATTGGAACTTCATATAAGTTGTAAACGACCGTATTGTGTATCATGCATTTTCTCGGTGACAGAGATATTTGCTCTGTACTCAATGTTGACTCCGTTGAGACACTTGCCTTTCCATCTTGTGCCTCTGACCCTGGGTACGACGCACTGTGCGCAGGAGACTTGGGAATCGACGCCCTTTGGCGCGTGCTTCTAAGTAGTTGCGGCTTTCCCTCTGGAGACGATGATTGTGGAGTGCGGTACGAATTGAGGCAGAAGTTGCTGCTTTGAACTCCTTTGTAGTGTTACAGTCTATGTCGTGAACTACGTAGAGCTTGGACACTTATGATTACATTGTTTCTTTTGAAAAAAGTTATGTAGTTGTGTTTTTCGTTATATTTTTCTTCGTTTCTTAAATACCTTGGTATTGTTGAACGATTTCTTTGTTAATATGACGGTGATGCAAATATAAATACAAAAACATGTAAATCATAGTTAAATATCATTATTAAATATGAATCATCTTGCACTTGTCTACATGATTTTATTTAATATACATGTTTGGAAAAATCTTGAAGGTTTTTCTAAACACCTCATCGAAAATGTATTGCAGATACAATAATATGAGGGGTTGAGGGTTTTTCTAATACCGAGCATAGGTTAAATATGGTACTTTTGGTTCCTTAAAATTATCAGTATTATAGTATTTACGTTATTCGTTACCTCTCTGAGGAATTGTCATAAAAATACCGAAATCGGGTTGTTCGGCCATTCTTATCATCAATTTGCGTTGAGAATGTAATCGTTATCATAGTAATTCAGCTATCTCCGTAGCATCATTGTCAGAGGGCAAATGATATCGGGAATTCTGTTTTCTATACTCGTAGTATTATGAAGAAAATTAAGAGTTGAACTTTTTCTTTTCTTTTAGTTATCTTTATGCAATAAACATAAACTACATGATAATTACTGTAATTATATTTTATTGGAGATACNTATATATATATATATATATATATGGATATTTCTCGTCGAAATTTAAAATCTGGAGAGCTGTGGGACGGAGTTTGGCTTTAATTCTTGAAACCAATTCGACCCCTCCACTCGCATGCCATTTCTGAACGTTTAAATTGACTTAACATGGTCTGCGTGTGTTGTCAATTCGTTTATTGATGGGTTAAGGTGTAATCACTCCTACAATTAATGGATTTTATTAAACTATTCTTCTTTTCATTTCAACATGAATTCATGAAACATTATTTTCCTTCACTACAACAGTTAAAACATTAAGTTATTACACTTCCCAGGTTGAGCTTATTGTGCGCTCATTATTATGATTAAATTAGTTTCGTTCGTTATTATACGCTCTTTCATAACATTCAAAATCAAGTCCGTTTACCTTGGAGAGTTTGGAAGAAAACGTTATATCGAGAAAAAGGAAGAACTTTCTATGTGGAAAACTGGTGCACCTGTTCTCTACGGAGAAAGAGAGACTATGAGGAAGTAAACTTGGGTCTACGTTATTAAGGAATCTACCGTGCGCTCCTTTACTTTTTCTTGTGGATGTATTAATAATGATGCTGACTTGTGCTTAAGTTTTCCATCCAACATTAAGTGCATATTACTAAACCAGTTTCGTTCAATTTCGTGAAGGTCGAGAATTCAGAGACCCTTTTATGTACATGTCCTGAAGTATACTGAAGTAACCTTTTATTGATATTGTTTATAATTTATTTGCTTTGTAAATTTCAATTGATCGTATATTAAAGAAGGTCCGCTGTTAATAATACAATGAATATAACATATTATCTACAAATTATGTTCAAACAATCATTTATATTAATTCTCAAAATAGATTTAATGTTATATCAAATTGTATTCCTTGGAGAGAGAAAAAAATGAGTAATTTATCTGAGTTCTAATTTCTACTATTGCTTAAAATTGCCGTACCTCAAACTGCCAACGCAGTTCCACGTACATTTTAAGTGCATTCAAGTATACAACGTAGATGGCGCGTTGTTGATGCAACAGAATATTCTTCGGAGTGGTTTAGGAATCATAACCTTCTCAAAAGCATATCTTTGGAGAATGTAAGAATAACATAAATTTTCTAACTACCAGTTTTCTTTCGTATCATTATATTGAGAAAGAGTTAAAAATAATGTAATTTTACTACTTCCTTTTTCCAAGAACATTTTTTTGTGTGACTTAGTCTATTTTTATGAGCACATAGAAATCTCTTAAATTGCGGTGAACCTCACCGCCAGGTAACAGATTAATTATGTCATGTTTAAATGAAAATGGGAGACGGGACTGAGATTCGAACTCCGGACAATAAGCTGAGAGCGCTCATGCGCTTTCCAACTGCGCCATCCCGTTCGCTTCCCGGTCCCGTCTTCCATCCTCATTCAACTTGCGAGACCCAAAGACCTCTGAGGTGGCCTCGTAGAGACTACGCTCCTCATATGAGGCGACTCCCTTAGGAAGTACTTTGGTTTTGGTCATTTAACATAACATAATTAATCTGTTACCTGGCGGTAAGGTTCACCGCAATTTAAGAGATTTCTATGTGTTTGTGAACCAGAATTGGAAAATACGACCCAAAACAAAGTACTTCCTAAGGGAGTCGCCTCATATGAGGAGCATAGTCTCTACGAGGTCACCTCAGAGGTCTTTGGGTCTCGCAAGTTGAATGAAAATGGAATACGGGCTCAGGAGGCGAATGGGATGGAGCAGTCGGTAAGCGCATGAGCGCTCTCAGCTCATTGTCCGGAGTTCGAATCTCAGTCCCGTCTCCCATTTTCATTTAAATATAACATAATTAATACTTTTATGATTTAAAATCTCTTTTTCGTTAGGGCTTTGTTGTGTTCTTTTTGCTTCCAATATCTTTTGTGTGGTTAGAAAGAATGAAACTTGTATTTGGAGATCACGTGATATGTTATGCTCTTGACGATAGTTGCTGACTGTGCTAGTTCTTTCTGGGATCTGTAAATATTCGTTGCAAACCTAGGTAGCTATTCTCATACTTTCCGATGATTTACTTGATTCTGCATATATAACTTTCCTCGGACTGGGTGAAAAATGTACTCATTTTCTTCTTCGTATCGAACTTTCGTCCATGGGGGAGAGGGGGAAATCACATCATATTGCGACTCCATTTGGTGTTTGCTGTGAAGTATATTCATGATTACTTATCGCGGCAGATTAACATTTTGGGGACGTCCCTTGTTATTAACAAGAAATCTATGTTTATTTTTGCACCAGTTCCTCCGCCTTGATTTAATTTCTAAATTTAAGTGAATAAAATTTTCAGTGCAACTTCACTCGAGGTCGCTGTCCTATCTTAGATGTCTTTTCGGATGAAAGTTTTGCCAGTATGTCCGTCGCGGTACAGAGTACTTGCAACGTATTGCTTATTGCTGACTGAACGGTCGATACAACTGATTTCCTTGATTTTAACTCCTCAGGTATTGCCTGATGTTTGCCTTGATGAGACTACCTATCGTGCTGCTCCTATCTAATCTCCTATTATAGACACATTCTTAACGTGCTACAGAGTGCAACTCCACGAGATCCTTGGTGAAGTCCTGATTACGCCCTGCTCCTAGCGCTTCGATTTATATGCTATCTCCCTTTGTTCCATATTATTGCTCAGAACACAATCTCGTCGATTACAACAATTTACTTGGTCAAAGTACTTGGTGTCACATTCGTCGTCATCCGACTTACTTTTTCCTGCAAACGTAAGGGTTCCCTTGATGACTCCTGAACATGTCTTGACGATCGTCTTGATGTATAGGTTGTTTAAATAACCTCTAAACCAAGCTCAAAGAGATAAGATACTAAAGAACTCCCTAGGAGTTTTGACGATACAGTGAATGATGTTGGGTAACACTCTAATGCTTAACATTACATTAAGTATTTGTACTCACGATTTATCACAGATAACTTCAACTGAACTCTTTTCTTCTCTTTAACATCTTGCAAAACAATGCTCATCAAGTTAATATATTTTTTCCCTTCACATTTCATATGATTCGGTTATGTGACGTGCTTGTTAAGGGAGGGTTGACTGCGTTTCGTCTATATTGTTGATAAAGCATGATAATTCGAAACAAATACTGAGAATATAACCATGTGAGAAAGTAAACGAAATGTGGTTGAATACAATTCCAAAACGCTTTCGCGTCAATGACCTTAGATTTTCCTCAACAGGCGGTTTGGAAGTAATTAATACGTGATGGTGTGAACCTTGTATGCTTGTCTGCGGCGTATTTTCGTTCAGTCACGTATCACTTTCATTTCTATCACGTAACTGATAAATGTGGCTTAACTAGACACTTCATTTTTTTCTGTCCATGGCCAGCTTCTCATGATCCTGACCCACTGTGCGATTTGAACGCAGACTTACTTCGTTTGCAGAACTGGGAGTCGAACAGGAGGTCTTTATGTTTGCTAGTTTGTAGCTCTTTCGTAACGGTTTGTCCTCTCTTCATCGAGGATTCGTTCTGATCATGTCCCCTTTATCTCCCACTTTATCGTAGTGCTATGTAGCACTACTGTCTATAAGATGTTGATTACTAAACACGCTGGAATACGTTGAATTTCAACAGAAGAAAGGTGAAAGATAGGAAGAGGTCCTACAATTGTCCTTGAATTTTAATTACCGAATATTCTTGATTCAAAGTCGGGAACATAAATAAGATGTACAGTATCCAGAAAATGAATTCATGAAGGAAATTGACTTTAATGGCTTTCATGATCATATCCTCATAGTGCTGAAGAAAAATTTTTAATTTGAGCGATGTGATGAAATGTGTTTGTTGATGTGAATATGCTTCTAGGCGTTACTGCAATTAACCACCCACCATAGTCATTGACTAAAATGTAAGTCTGTCTTCTTGTTAAAGTACTGTATGGGATATACCCTCGTCTATTCTGTTAGTAGTCATATTACCTTCCTCCCTACTTCTACTACTACTTCCTTGAAATGACAGTTCATTTCGTAATCTTGGTTCTCACATTTCGTCCATCCGTTTCTTTGTTCGTCATCTGTTTGTATGCGGTGAATGACAATGGCTCCAAGCCATCCATCATTATTCCCATCCATGTTGTTCTTGCGCGTGCATCCTCCCTCTCGCGTTACCTCCGTTTCCATCGCTGTCCCATTACAAGCTTTGGCGCCTCTGTGTCTCGTCGCAGCCAGCGTGCCCCGGCGCCCTTTCATGTGCTTCACAATGGCGAACGAACGCGTGTCCTGGGGCCAGCGCTCGGGGACTGGCGCCGCACCGCACCCTACCGTTCCGACCTGCAGCTCCTCCTCCTCCGCCACCATCGGTGCTCTAACAACCTCCTCCCGCACTTAAGCCAAGGTACGCGCTGCTGTTCTCATCTCGGCCTGCTGTGTACTCGCTCTCGTTTTGACTTACTTTCGTTGCTCTCAGCGGAGGCCGGAGGATGTTGCATGCGCTCCAAGTTTTACGAGCTTTGTTCACCTACACCTTGAGAGTCTACATCTCATAATGTATAGTTGCTTTTTCAGATTATTTTACACGCTGTTTTATAATAATAATTACTCTGAACGTGTGAGCGGAAAATGCGTTCAAGAAATTTTGTTTTCTTGTAGGGTATATATGCTTTGCGTAAAAATTACAGTTTCTTTACTAATTAGATTGGAAAGTTATTTTTATCAATAGTGCCAATTTTTTACCCTTTTCTCTGATTATAAATTGTAATGTACTAGCGTAAATATTATGTTCTTAATTTCATGGATTTAATTATGGCACCATTTCAGTTTCCATGTTTACCAAGTATATGTCTAGAAATTATTAAGTACAAAGATACCATATTCACATTCTAATAGCGGTTATTTTTTCTGAATTACTCGAAATGCTAGAAATTAAATTGTTATTTTAAATGTACGTATTTTAAGATAATTTAATAAATCGTGATCATATTCTTTTGTAGTTTTCAGAACAATTAAGAGAAGTGTAAATTCAAGTACTTTATTCACGTTTATTTAAGTGAAATTGTTAATATTTTTCCTTAACTGCAATAAAGGAAACCCCCTTTTTCATAAATACGTTTTGATGAAAGAAAATCTTGTGTACGAAGCTATTTTTAATGATTTTTTTCAACTCTTGAAGAATTCATTTCTGAGAGGTGATTCTCGGTACTGGGCAGTAAAGTGCTTTATACATCCTTCACAGGTCCATTTCCACCCTTATTTGTACAAATGTTCGCGAAAGTTATTGGTAGTGCTATGAGTATTGGATTCAAAACCATTAATTCATGATACGAAACTGAGATGAAATACTCATGTAACATCAAATGAAATAAAATACTGGTTATATTATTTTATCTGGTTTATTAAAAATCGTTTATTACGTATTCTATTGAAGGTTTAAAGAATTATTTTTCCTCTTTGAAGCTTAATTATTCACTACTAAAAGGTTGCCCATTTTCACGTTATTTGGTATATCCTCTTTCCTTTAACAATATATTGTTACGTTGGATTTCATGTTGTGCGAAATATGGTGTAAAAAGCGTAGCTTAGGAATGAACTCTCTTTTAAATCTGTCCATAAATACATCCCACTATATTCGTTATGAGTGGTGTGTAGAAATACGTAATAAAATTCCAACAGGACTAACAGGAATATAAAGAATTCATATCATATTGCATTCGGTTAGTCGAGGACGCCGTATACAGATTTAAAAGTGTATTCATTCCTAAGCTACACTTTTTACACCATATTTCGCACAACATGAAATCCATATACATACATACATACATACATATATACTACTTTTCACTGAAGGATCTTGTATTATATTTTTACTGAGTTTTAATATAATAGTGACAGAAATACATTTTGGTATCGGTAATAGTTGGTACTATTAGTTACTGAAGATGTTTTGACTGGAACTGATGTGCGGACAATGTCGCGTCGTACTAAGTAAGACTCGCTTTCCAATCACATTTTTGTCCATTTGTATTATGGTGTATTCCTAATCAGGGTAAAGTGTCTTTTTGCGTTCGCGTACATGTTCTCTCTTTCTACCGTTCTCTGAGAATTGCATGTTTTTCACTGAGTAAGAAATTTATCCTTTTTGTATCATTTTCTCAGTACGTTTGTATCATGCTCTAAAATGAAGAAAAATCAATGATATCGTTCTCATGTTTTGTTTTTCGTATGAGGTTTTTTCTTTTTTATGCTTGCTTCCGGTTTTTTTGCTGTAAGTTTGCATCGGTCGATCTCCAGTTATCTCCAGCCCAGGAGGACCGAATCCCGCTATTCTAGAAGAGGCGTATTGGAACCGTTGCAGAGTGCTAAAATCTTTATTTTCTTTATCATATTATTATTATTATTATTATTATTATTTACAAAATTACAGGAAACTTGTTTTAATTTTTTCTACTTTTTCGTGCGAAAAGGTTTTTGCATTATCTCGATGGGTATTTTTTATATTGGCAACCACAAATGAAACCAAAGAAAAATTTTCTGAACATGCTTTTATCACTCCTCTGAAAGATGTACTATGAGCGATTTCCTTTCCGAGACTTGGGGATGTTCCTAGATCAATATAGATATATATCAACTGCTAGCTTCCCACTTCACATTGTTGACGATACCTAGGTGATACACACTCGTGGAATCTGACGAGTGGGGGGGGGGCGCGTGAATCCTACCAATGAGCGGAGCAAGTAGAGTATTTAAAATTAAATGAATAACATAAAATAAAGTAAAATATTCTATGTAATATCCAGAGATTATAAAAGTTATTTTTTGGGTGTGTTACAGCCATAATTGATATGTTTATTATTTCATACAATTCATTTCAAAATTTCATTTTGTTTTGCATTAATTTGTAAATAAGTGTTTGAAATGAGTATCTTCTTGTCAAAGTATTGTATGGGATATACCCTCGTAATTTTGCTGGTTAACGTAAGAAGTGTTTAAAATAAAAATTTGTAATATGGGCCAGTCACCTTTCCAATTCGTAATTCTTCAAAAAAGACCATAGTAGTAAGGGGCCTCAATTGCAATAAAACTAAGTCGGAAAATACTTTGTATATAAAAAATAATGCACAATTATTAAAAAAATGTATATAAAAATAATATATAAGTTCAACAGATCGATATGTATAAAATATTCATCCTCACAACCATTAAGGGTTGATTCCTAACTTCATGTCAGCTCATTCAACTACAGATTGCCGTATATATCTTCCATCCTGAACTCTTTGTATTCGCTTCCAGGATAACTATTTTGCGTAAACAATTTTCGCAATACCACATAAATGGTGCGAATAACGGAAATGCACCAGATAAACGGAAATGCTGTTTAGCAATCTGTATGAAGAATTTAATGTACACTACTGATAACATAAAAGGGCCCATATATTTTTCTAAGTCCCATGCTCTGACCAGTTTTGGATCTGTTAGGTTTGCAACGGATCTGTCTTCTTGCTTTCCCTTCGAGAGGGGAAGTTCCGTTCGACCAATCGTAGGTCTATTTGAAACGGCGCTCATATTCGGAAGACATCGTGCGGCCGGTAAATCGTAAGGAGATAAAATGTTTAATTACACCGCTATTATAGAAATATTTTGTATTTTTTTATTATACACATTTTGGACTTCTATAACAAAAATATTCTGTATATTCTTGACTTCAATAAACTTTACCATTCTCTATATTTAAACGACATCTCAGAGAATCGTTGTCTCGAGAGGTCTTCATAGGCAATGAAAACGATATTCGAGTTTCTTTAAAAAACGTTTGTGTAATACTGTGATAAAATATAGTTTTTAACAGAATTTGAATATAATTGCAAGATATCGTATGGAATTGGTATAATCCGAATCACAAATTACTTTAAATATTCCTATAATTTCTTATATTTATACAGTGAAGTAAAGAAATCAAATCTCATTGCCTACGAATGATGTTTATTGTCGAAAGTAATTTCACATAATTTGCGATTCTCTTAAGTTCTTCATATATGTTTAAAGGAATTAAATAAATATACAAAACGTTTGTCTCAAATATGAACTGATAACACAAAAGTTTATTTCTCGAGTTATAAATATAAAACTAGTTAAGGAACAAATAAATTGCATCTTCTAGTGACATATTTATCCACGATATAACAATTTGGTAGTAATCGTGCAACCTAAAAAAAATAATCAGAGATCAATAATATGAAAACCTCGTTGACGAATTTTTTTATACGACCTTGTTAACTGCCTCGCTCGATTTAAATTTACTGTAAATATTATACTGAATGTCTGACTAATACGTTTATCTTCACAAATGTAACATCCATGTTGCTTCGTAAAAAGTTATATACCCGCAAAGAATGTTTCTAAATGACAATGTTCGTTCCCAGCTCTAGAAAATAAATTCTTAAGAAGCTAATTCGTGTAGATCTGAAGAGATCTCGATTTTTTTCCTGGCGGATTACTATACTTTTCAATTATACTTAATGTATAATTGTAAAGAAAAAAGTACTAAAAAATGGGACACTAATATATACTAGTAATAATAATAATAATACGCTGTACTAGTAAAGGTATTTGACGAACTTCAGTTGTGGAGTCTCGTTTCCCCTGAGGATGACGCCCATGAAAATGTAGAAAGGTCGCTGAAACATTTTACCTGGGTCTTCCGCTGAGGTTCGACAGAAATTTTGGCAGCATCATCTACACGGATACTAAGGAAACACTTTTTCCTCGTTCTTGCTAGTGATACAACTAACTTTCTCTAGTGGTAGATTAAGTTGGGTAAATGTTTTAATATATAAACTTCTTATTAAATAATAATTAATAAAATATAGTCTCATAAAGCAATACGCGAAGCGTGAGGGGCCATGTCTCTTTTCCAGATATCCTTAAAATCCTTTTTATCTTCTTTGGCTCGCATGAACAGGGTGTTGTCCTGTTCTGCTTCATCTTGCAATTGTTCCATCTCATCCAGTTTGTCCTTCGCGCTATCTCGTTTCTCTTTTCGGGCAAGCTGTAAACACATCGCTACGTCGTTAATCTATGTTCGGTCATTCCCTAACACTAGTATGTCCTATTCACCCTTTGCCATAATTACGTCACTTCTAACGTAGGATGCACATTCCTCGAAATCTATTCCTGTGAAAAAAGTCTCTCTTTCACCTTTATTGCCTTGCCTTCATGAATGTTTGGCATGTCAATTCCGTTATTGTGACTTTTTGCGCAATACGACGTTTTTGAAAGCGTTAGCACTCTCTCAACTCATAACATATAGTTAATTTGGCGAGGCTCCGTTGTGAGAGATTAAATGTTTAAATGAAGTAATTTATTTTTAATTTTGTTTCGTTTTCGTTAGGTTTCTTAGTAAAAAGACTGGTTCGTAGTAAATAACTGTCGATGGTGGCGGAGTTTCTACATAATACATCTATAGCGAAACCGAGAATTTTATTTCTCGATTGATTTCATAAAACACGAAGATGTTCTTGGATAATATACAAACATCATACACTAAGAAAATAAGAATGAGCTTTATCAAGGATGTTTAAATACGCAAACACACTTATACTCCTAGTTGTATCTTAACACTGATGAGTGGCCAAGGTCTACTGGAAGAGTAGATTGTCTGCGATTATCTTGTTCATTCTGTTGTATGTTCATCTACAAAGATACGTAAAAAGGTTGGCGCACAACCTGCGGTTTTATCACCTGACAAAGTTCGAAAAGGTCTGAAATTTCACACAATTGAAGACAATTTATGTCGGATGATCAGGCTGCATCAAATCACTATTTTGTACAATTTTTTATTTGATAATGCAATGTTTCATTTTTAAATCCTAAAATACTTTAGAATCTAAAAGAGGCTCGGCCAGTGCGACGCTGAGCGCGTTAATAAAATTATGCTAAATGAATAGAGACATAAAATGATGCTATTATAATATATAATATAATATATAAATTTCATTCGTTACCTTGGTAACATAATTTTCCATATTTCAAGTACACACTTCTTACGGCGTTGCCGTCTTCTTCAATTAAACTGATGATCGGGGCATTCTTGTCAGACATTTTCTACCGCCAGTTTCACTGAGGATGACGGCAACGACCGTTGAAAGCATGTCTGGAAATAATAAATTTTGCCAAAAGGAAAATTAAATGTATAACTCACTGACTCACTCATTTACACATTTATTGATGTAACAGAAATCTATCCCTCTTATTTGACAACTTGACGTATAAATAATATATGATAATGTATTAAAGGTATGTAATATAAAAGAAATATCAAAAAGCTGAAATTTGAATTTTCAATATATTTTTGAATAAGTTAAGTTTGCCGCATAAGTGAGCAGCAGAAGGTGGTGTCCAGCAAAGATAGTACGAACATGTCATGAAAGTATAGTTCAGAAATGCAATTTTAGTACCCTTATCTCCAATTTCCCTTTATTTGTAATGTATCAATAATAAGCTGTGGATGCATTCGTTTTGTACGTTATGAATTCTCATATATAAAAAAGGAAAAATATCAAAACCAGAAATACACATCACACTTGCAATAGTTTGGTTCAACAACTTGATCATTAACGCATATAATCTCCTATTAACCACACCACGAGATGACAAATTAAGGATATTTCGTTGACTGAAAATAGAAGATGTGACCAGGATTCTAACCCTGGTCCCGTCTTCCATTTTCAATCAATGAAACATCCACATGCACGCAAACTCGGCGCAAAACAAAATGTCCTTTTTGTTCTTCTGAAGCCTCTTTTGTGTTTACTTAACTTAAAAATAATACATCTCTCAAGTTACATATCATTAAGTGTCAAACCTGAATTAGCTGTTTATATACGTTTCTTTTTTACACAGAAGAATATTATACTAATACAATATAATTGTCAATATGAGAAATCCGTTCAATATCTATTGAAATAATTATATTATCCTTGAAGATGATACTTCTGACATTCTTGCTGATAAGTTGATCAAAGTGAACCAGAAAGGTACATTCATAGTATTTTTGACGTCATTTGTCTGTATACTTGACGTGTTTACAATAACACATAACTAGGAGTTTTGAGCCCAGAAAACTGCAATTGCTTTTTATTCGTCTTCAATATGTAAGATATATATGTACCTGTGCAGCAGCTGCTAACTTCAGGCGGTCCAGTTCTCCCAACTTTCTCCGCTGTTCGTCTTTTTGGCGGCGTTTCTGTGTTATACGAAGTGAGAGGAAGTACCTCATGGCTCGCTCCGCCAGCATGACTGCGAACACTATATTATCTTACTTATTGGATTTATTGTGTTGACGTTCTATTGTGTACTATTTTATTTCAGATGTAAGCGAAATGAAAATGTGGGAAACAATGAAAGAGTGTGAAAAAAGATCATGAAAGAATGACTGTGGAATGTCTACTGATATCAACTCAAGTACGTGTGTGTATATATAATACTTGTTCATTGTAATATCTTTTGTTTTGTAATTTAGTAAAAAATCATTTTCATAAATTCATAAAATATTCGTAATTCATAAAAAATCATTTGCTGAAAATTTTGAATTCGCCTCTGCCTTAGGGCCCTTGATCGGAATTGATGGGATGGTCCCTTGCTTGCTTCCGGAGAGTAAATTAGTTTATTGTCCTCCACGTGGTCATACGCAGTCTGTACTGTTTTTTGACAATAAATTTATTATTAAATTTATTATGATCTGTAACTGATGTGTTTGTATAGCAAGTTGAAACATTGCATTAGAGATTTACATGTCTTGTTTGTCGTTGTCTTCAGGACAATTTCTAAAACAAAATGTTAGAAACTAGAAGTTGATTTTTTTTTATTTGAGTACGGTAATGGTTTTTGAATCGTATCTTACTTGCAGTGTTTCAGCATAAAACTCATTTTGTTAGTACTCACAGCACAGGAACACTAAGTATACTCCCCCAGCGATGGCTAAATCGAAGTTGTAATTGCTTTCAGACACAAAGAGATAAACTGCTGTAGCCACGAGGGCTAGAACTCGGAAAGGCTGACCGATGATCCATAGTAGCGTCATTTTGGTTGAGTCCTGGAGGAGAGAAAAAATCTTCTTAAGAGGAGCATACTTCTGAAATAATTTTTAGTTATTCTTTACTTTATTCTGCGTTTTAATCCACACATCCTCAACAACTACATCCGAGTTATATTTTGTAACAATGTTTACTACAGACTTGCAATACAATGGATCCAGCTTAGTTATATTATTTCCGTTATTTGTTTGTATTTCCCAAAATTAATTTATTGAAGGTTGGAGATTGTTTCTCCTAACGTTATAATTTCCGGCTAAAAGGATCTTTTTGTGTAACGACTCCTTTTTCTCTGGACATACTTAGCAAATGTCAAAAATTAATATCGATACAAAGATCATTTTCTAGGCTCCAAAGAGATTGTAATTAAATTATAATTACGATGTATCTTGTACTACTCACCTTAAACTTCCGTTTTTAATTTCACGTTTAACTTACACTCAACTCGCATTTGCTTTATAACTTGTTTTAAAATTCAAATTACTTTTGAATGGGTTTAAGTTCATTCAGTCCCTCAGATAGCGATCTACTCATGACTTCCGCTCATATATAATGTTGATCTGTTCATATATAATGTTTTTGACTGTTTTTTTTTCATTAACTATGTATGGGAATTATTCTATCAAGTTCTTCGTTGAAGATTTTTCTATTAACATAATGCAATAATTAAGTGATTAAAAAATGGACGTATGACAACATTGTAGTTTCTAGAAATAATTTGTATGATGTTAAAATATCTTAAATTAAATTAGTTGTTTCATGAAATAAATAGCAATTCTCTCTTTTCTGTATAATAAGTAGATTCCGTATATCTTGTTAAGAATTAAATAAATAATGTTTTTATTAAATGTCTCGTACGGTTTTATTTTAATTATAAATTTCTGTGTAACAACTTTCTGTGTTTGGTTTCTTATTTATGCCAGATATTCGTTCGCAGACTAATTCGCTATTGTGTAGTTACTTCCTTCCATGTGACTGTTAACAATGTTGATGCCATCAACATAAATATTGCAAGACTTAACTCTCAATTAAGACAGCATGTGGAACCAATTACAATAAAAATAACGATTATACACCTCTGTGATTTGACTAACTTGGAGTGCTGGTTCCTCCTTGATACGAAAGAAATAAACTTACCAGTACACATCCCATGAGCAGTGAGAAGTCACAGGCCATCGTGATGCCTATGACAAAGAACAAAACAGACGCCGCCACTGGCGGTATGTACTTCTGCGTTGCTTCTCGCATTTGGGCTCGAAGATGTCGATTGTCGCCTAAAGAGTCAAAAGAAAACCCTTTTTGGAAAAAAGAAGATTAATGAGCAAGTGTTAAGACTGCCTAAGGCCTTCCCTGTATCAAGAAATATCTCGGAAATTATAGTTTGTTTCAAATTTGTCCTCAAAATATGTAACGTTTTACTATATTGGACCAAAAGATTTCTTCCGATTGAGCAGTTATCCCATTCTAAATATATACCCTTAAAAAATATTTAACAGACTTAAATATTAAGTAAATTATTCATCCTCTGAAATACGCACAGTATTCAGAGGAATTTCGAAAATTATGTTTGAAGACTCCCCTGTACCACACCTTTAAGTATTTATTACGTTATTTTATTTATTAGGGGAATGTTGTTAGAAGGTCTTCTTAATTTTGATATATCCCTTGATACACAGGACGCTTTTTGAAGTTGAAGGATTTTGAATGCAACTTACTCTTGAAAATAATGTACTCATTATAAAAAAACATGTATTTACGTGGTATATTTTGAAATGGAGTTTTGTACTGATCTTAGTTTTAAGTCATAGTTTAGGAGAGGCTATACGTAGCGCACCACTTTGTTTTTGCAACGACCTCCGTGTTGCGTAATTACGGTATTTTCGTATGGCAAGCTCTTTTACGTAGATGAAGAAACTTATTGTGTAAAATAAGTCAATCTCAAGATTTTTAGGAAATATCACTGAGGTGATTATATAATTTCAAAATAGTGGGTTTTACAATGCTGCCCGTCTGTGCATAATGCCGCCGTTACATTATTGTTCTTATTAGATTGAACAATGTTGTTGTTCTTATTATGAAAATTAGATAAACATGAAAACTACTATCTCGAAAGTAGTGTGCTGTAACCTTCTCATTCTTGTTTCATGAACACGTCACTTCAGAGATGTTGGTTATTAAGGATTCGGCAATTGGGAATTTCACATTTAAAAAATATTAATACTTGCATATTTAAGTATTTACTCACCTGACTTTATATGTCTGTGGACGATAAGAGCAGGAAATGTGAAGGCAATGCAATCTGCTATCTAGGAACATGAAATACGGAATTAACTCATGACTGGGGTACAGACAATTTGGCATTTAGAATAATGAACCAAGTATGTTAAAAATAGCTTATGTTATGTTCCGCGCAATGGGATGTTTCCGTGAAAGGAAGCTACGCACACTTCTCAATTTTAGTCAGATATCAAAAATTTATAGATTAAAATTTTTGACTATTATTTGAATATTTGCTCTCAAAGTGTCAACATCTCACCAGAAGAATGACTATCAATACGATGCATGTTGCTCGTGTGCTAAATTTATTTTCATTCATTCGTTATTTTGAATTTGAGTAGATTTCACTGGAATAATATTGGGAATTGCAGAAAATATACTGTAAAACGATATTCGTTGCTAAGATGTTATGGAGCACTTTGTCGATTGCAATAATGTGAAATGCAGAGCTTTGTTGGCCTCCTCTAGTTAGTAATTTTATGAGCCAAATAATGTCTTTTGTGGTTACATTATTATTATTATTATTATTATTCCCTTTTAAATTTCTCTCTTCCCTAATATTTAGAGCCGGGAGTTGATCTAACGAGATACCTTCGGCTATTGGAGTTGGAGAAAGGTTCTTACGACTACTATCGTTTTTTAAAGTTATAGATACCAGACTTCCAATAGCTTTGGAGAGCACAAAAAAATCGTAGAAATGTTTTTTTTAATACTATTGGATTTGACGTTTTCTTCTCCATATACACAAGTGAAAACATTGGTTTTATGAATGAATGAATGACTGAATATTAATTGTTTAGAACAGGAAATGATTAAAAAAACATTTTTTCCTCAACTTTATTATTATTTATAAAAGAAACGAAGACTGCCAAAAATAATTCTTATTCAACGAATGATCATTGTTGTGTTTTTGACTATATTTAATTATTTCAAGCTTCTAGCGCCGTGCTTTGATTCTAGAGTTCTTTTTAAAACCATACGAGTCCTTCATTCGGTAGTTTCAGCTTTTCGGGGAACCTTTTTCAAATGGGATTTATGTAATGGAATGGTATACTATGTATTGCAATATACTGTGAACAACCTGCCTACAAATATATCCTGTTCACCCACCTTCACTTTGTGGGTTTAGATCAAATGTCACCATATCTCATGGTGGATGATGGGTGCCGACGTGTTGGCCTCCAGCGATTGCACGAGCTTGTTGGTGATGGTGACAGTGAAAGCATCGGCACCACGCGGCTCTTTGGCACGTCCACGCCAGACACGCAGAGCATAGGCCCGCCGAGCCACAATCCAGCACGCTGGTGCCTTGAACACTGAACTTCTTTTGTTCCCTACTCTATCCATAAGACAAAAATGACTTAATTGCTTTCATTATGGGACTTTCAGAAAGAAGCCAGAAAATTCCATAATTTACTTGGAAGACCAGTGATTGTAAATGGATTTTATCTAATTACTTGCATTGAATGCTTACATGACAAGCTGTTTTTATTGAGTTAAAATTGTTTAAAATTTTATTTCCCAATGCTGACGTCTAGAGCAGTTATGATCAACTTAAAAATCATTATAGTCTAAGAAAGGACACTCGTGTCTGACACTCCTCTGTTCCGCTTTTTATTGTTTGGTCATGTTACATGTGACGCATTTTATTCTAAGTGAGAAGCATTCTTGTTAGTGTGAACTCACAAGATGAAATGATGGAATAGAAGAGGACGAAGTGCTCCATTGTGACGTTCTCCATTGACATTTTCACCGCCAGTGGGAGAAAGTATGCCGCTGCGCTGCGGCACACGAAGGAGATGGACACAATCCACAGCAAGATCTCCCGTCGATGAAATAAGTACGAGTCGTGTAAGGGGAAGTGTTCGGGTAGCTGCGACTGCGGCATCAAATCACAAAATCCACGCTTAAACGTGTTCCAAATATAAAGTATAAGTGTGATTATTAAGTGTAGCTTTTGATGTTATCGTCTTATTGTTAAATGTTTTGAATTCTCAGTATGCTAATTCAAAGAATTATTACCATTGCTATTTTAGGTATGTGAGAAATATCATATAATAATAATAAATTTATTGTCAGAAAACAGTACAGACTGCGTATGACCACGTGGAGGACAATAAACTAATTTACTCTCCGGACACAAGCAAGGGACCATCCCATCAATTCCGATCAAGGGCCCTAAGGCAGAGGCGGATTCAAAAATTTCAGCAAAAGTTCCTAGATAAGATAAAAAGTTAGCTGCCAGTTATAATACATATATAATGTCAATATGTTTGTAATTTAACGCAAATATGTTTGTAAATTTACATGTACAAGTTATTATCGAACTATAGATTATTCTGAGTATAGTGTTTAAAAATCATAAGAGTTGAAAAAACACTAAATTCACGATTTATTGTTACAATAAACACGCCCCTAGACAAAGCCTAGAGAACCTGTATAATAAATCCGCCTCTACCCGAAGGAAAAACGGAGAAAAACCCGGGCCAGGATGGGGTACACAATTAATGTACACAACCATGCCAAAGTTGAGTACACATGAAACTAAATTAATATGAGCCATACGGCAACACAATCATGCAAGAAAATAGTTTTTGAAATTGTTATAAGTTATTTAAAAAGTGCTACAGCAATGGCGTGATAAAGTACAAGACGAATTTATCGAATTCGTTATTTTACCAACTACTGAGAAGTGAGAATTAAAATAATTTACGATGTCCCGGCGATTTGTTACGATTTTTCCATCGTTTAGTAAAGAAACATTTTCTTCGCGATTTTCAGAAGTTGACGTGTAATTTTTAACAATATTTCACATGGCTTTCATCCGGTTGTTCGATTTTAGTATATGCCTGTCGTTTTCCATAACTTTAGCTGCATAGACTACTTTTCGGAGAATAGTCTTATATTTACGAAAATAATTATGGAATTCGGGTGGCTGGTTATAGCGTTTTGAAAGATAATATAAACGGCGTTTGTTTTTTGAAGAAATTCTTATCCCTAGGGTGATCCATCTATTGTATTTTTTTGTGTTAATTAACTTGCGTTTTATGGGAAAACTAGAGTTGTAATGTTTTAGGAATGTTGAGATAAATACATTGAATTTGTCGTCGGTGTTTTGGCAATTGTAAACATCTTTCCATGTTTCTTCACGCAAATAATTTATAAATATGGATTTATTTATGTCATTAAACTCTCTTGCAAATTTATAAAGGATTTTTAGCGGTTTTAGTGTATTATTAATAGTCAATACTTGAGCAAGGTGATCACTGTATCCGGCGATAAACACTTCAGAGAGATACGAGATTCCATTGTTGACTATAATTTGATCTAGCAATGTTTGAGATGAGCCGGAGAGGCGAGTGGGGTCGTTTATCGTAGTAATAAGGTTGAACGAGTCGATAAGATTCTTGAATCGATTAACTGGTGAATGTGCACAGTCGGATGTACGCAAGAAATCGATATTGAAATCACCACATATAACGATAGATTTAGTAGATTTATGTGCGATATGTTCTAAAACAATTTCGAAGTTCCTAAAAAATATGCCAAGATCTGATTGAAGAGGTTANAATACCGGTGTCGGTCAGATTAACTGCAGAAAATTCGAACACACTATCTACGCAGAAGTTCTCGTAGCCTGTCAGTGGAGAAGATAAAATATCATTACGAACGTAGATACACGTACCTTCGTGGGGAATTTTGCCTTTAAAATTTTGCCGACAGTAAGAACTTGATAAATATTAATTAGAAATAGCAGTATCGTTGATGTTGTTAGTTGAAAGCCAATGCTCTGTGAGGCATAGCAAATCGAATCGACTTTCGTGTACCAGAATTTCAATGTCTGTCAATTTGTTGGAAAGGGATTGGACATTATGATGAAATATAATTATTTTATTTTCGCAGAGAGTTTGTGACTCACGAAAAATGTAATCGACGTTAGATTGTGGAGAGGAATTTGAAATTGGTACAGCTTCTAGTTCCGGATGAAGCTCGCACACTGCACCTGAACGCGATTGTCACCTTCGAGTNGACAGGAGTATCACATCGTGCTCCTGAGCGCTAGTTGGGGGCGGCAAGAGGAATAGATGAGGACGTGGGAGATGAGGAAACAGTAGGTGAAAGAACGGGAAAAAGAGAATAAATGGGTGTCGAGATAGGAAGAGGAGATGGTGATGAGGTAGGAGCAGAAGGAGGAGATGAGGTAGGTGCAGGAGGGGGTGTAGGAGTGGGTAGTGGGGCAGGTGGATGACGTGAGGTCAGATGTGAAGCTAGAAGAGAACCGAAGTGCTGTTTCCCAGACGGTCTCAGGTGTAAACCGTGCTGGGTAAAGTCCTTGGCAGTCAGGTGTGGTTGCAAATCAAAAAATGTAATTTTTGTGTCTGCCAGGTGATGTTTTAGGGAGATGTTTGCCAGGTTAATTTCGTGGTTTAGTTGTGGAACGTTGAAGCTTGGAGGCAGGCTAGAGAGCACTATGTTCGTGTGCAAGGAGGCCATTTTTAGGTTTTGTAGATGTTCAGACGCGTTGAAATGACCACCCAAGTTAATATCGTTCTGCCCACCTATGATGATTACTGTGTCCCGCTCAGTGACTTTTTTAGTGTAAGTATCCAGTTCTCGAATAACTTCAGTCAAACGAGCGTTTGGCTTAAAGAAACCGGAGACAGAACTGGCTAGGAAGCAATCCACGCAATACGGAGGACATCTGACGACCGTGCGAATCAGCTAGTATGAGCACGTTTGATTTCTGCGTGGAACTGTTGGTTTCATCTCTGGATAGCACTAGTTTACGTGATTTTGGGCGGCTGTGCTTACCAGTGCGTGGTGTGTGAACAGGTCTGGGTACTGGACGGGAGGGAATGAAACGAGTAGGTAAGGGAGGAAACAGGGACATGTCATCTAACACACTAAACCTATTCTGAGTGAAGAGTTTGGGTAGGGTGTCGTTGGTCTAACGGGTGGTAGCAGTTGGAGGGACGTCGAGAATTTCTAACTGTAGTCCAACCGCCGATCGTTTTCTTATTGACCTCTTCCAGCGCACTGATTCGTGTGTC
>NNCF01126239.1:1293675-1325739 GCA_002313205.1 Laupala kohalensis | reverse complement strand
TTCCTAGATAAGATAAAAAGTTGGCTGCGAGTTATAATACTAATAGAATGTCAATATGTTTGTAATTTTAAGCAAAAAATTACATGTACAAGTTAATATCGAACTATAGATTATACTTTAACTATAGATTATTATTCGACAATAACTACCGTATATTGTTTTAAAATGTGAATAAATACGAAAGAATCAAGAACAACGAATTGTAAAATAATGTAATAATTCTATGAATTATGACGATAACTTGGGTGCAACAACGGGGTAGGGTTTAAATAAGTAAATAAATAAACCGACAACTAAAATCACAGAAATAATTTAGGATGACTACTGCTCATAAATTAATTTCACAATAACTAAGGCAATATTATGTTAAATAGTAGTGAATAACTACAAAAAGATCACGAAAACAAATTGTAAAATATTGGAATAATTCTATTTACGACGACGAAACTTGAGCAGTGCAACAATAGAGTACGCTATTTGTAAGTTAATAATGATGTAATAGTATACGCACCAGAAAATCTAAATACAGCAAAATAATTAATTTTAATGCACCAAGAAGTTAAATTTATGATTCCGTTTGTACTTACGTAAACTTGATCACACCTTAGAATGAAGCACAGAATGAAAACAATATGAAATTATATTTGGTCCGTTGATTTTGAAAACCTTAGGAAATGTTTTTAGTGTTTTTACACTTAACACTCACACAGAAGAAAGAATCATACACGATACCATTGATTTGAACGTGCTCAGAGTTGATGAAATAAAACAAAATCTACCAAATATGGAACAATGCTTTAGAACCGTACAAATATGCTTGCAATAACTTACTGAACAACATAAATGAGAGGATACAAAAATGAGTTCATAAATGAGAGGATAAAGAATAAAGCCCTAGGTTTGCCATTCAGGTTTGTAGGATATATTTGATCTAAACTTGTCGATTATTAGTGGTAACATTGTCAACATTATTGATGTAACTCAGGAAGAGTTATCATTGGATAACTACTTATAATCTTCTTAAAATTACAGCATATTTACTTATTGTTCTGCTTAGAAAGCATTAAGTAAACATATTTTATAAACGTAGTGTCGAACCAGTAAGTGGTGTCGCTGACTTAATTTCTTTGTTTGTTAAGGATTGCGTCGTCGAAATCGCCAGTTGCAATTATCATGGGTATATAATACTATAATGAATGTGTTCCCTTTTTTCGTATATTTTCATTCTACTAATAACTTATGAAACTAATAAGTTGGAAGTGAAAAATACAATGCTTAAATTCACATTTATGAGTACACTTTTATACAGTGTGTCCCAGAACGGGACGTAATAAAATAAAGGGATGAAAGTGCACATTAATTGGATCAACAAGACATTTAGGTGCACAAGTCTGGAAAGGTCTCGCGAGGGAGATTAAGACAGAGTAACAAGACAAAAAGGTGTGACAAGTGCTTTATTAGAGGAATTGAGGAAGTAACCGAAGTTCAATAATAAATTACAACAGATGTTCAAATTTCGATCCATTAGCAACGATACAGGCTTCGCACCGACGTGACATTATGAGCATTCATGAGTCTCTTCCGTAGAACGCACTCGTCAATCCATGCGACTTCGGTGCAAGGCCTGCGTCGATGTTAATGAGCAGAACTTCGAACATCTGTTGTAATTTATTATTGTTGAACTTTGAACACCTATATCACATCCTCAATTCCCCTAATAAAGGACTTGACGCATTTTTGTCTCGCGTTCTTACTGTCTTAGTGTTATCTTCTTCAGGAGATATTTTGAGACATGATTTTTTGATCCTACTAATGTGCTCGATCATCTCTCCAGTTTCTTACGTAGAGTTGGGGGCAACCTGTATTCGAATTCTGTTTTGAAATGTCTTAGATCCAATTTTGTCGTCATTTATTGAAGGATTTTCCCATCGTTAAAATGCATGCATTTGATCAATCAAGATGTAGAACTAAATCCATCATATTTCCTTTCTATTCATCATTGTTGTGATTCAAAACTTTTGTCTTAAGAATTTAAGAAATTCCTCTGTATTCAGAATTCAAGTTAGTCTCTTTGAAAAGATGTGATGTTCTTTGAAGGTAGGTTTATTTTGTACACATTAAGATTATGTACGAATCATATTTGTAAGTAAATGACGTAATAATGCTTCATCTAATTTTGCCCACCAGTTACTAAACTATGCACGTTTAGACGTAAGTTGTCATTGTCAGTATGATAATAAAATCATAATTTTTTTTGTATTTTTCGTCGGACAAAAATTATTTCTTATGAAAGGAACGTTGTCGCTCTATAACGTTTCATAAGCAGGTCTTCGGGATCAAAAATTACTAGGTCTCTTGACTTGTATCATTGATCCATCGTTTCCTTTAGTTTATTCGTTTGATGACACAACACTTATATTGAGGAAAGTCATATATATTTTCATTGCCAATACTATTTTCAGTTTTTGCATACCTTAACTACTATCGTCAGCAGAGACATGTCGAAAGCGAAATCAATTGCAGAAATGATGTGCACCCCGAGCAAATATTTTGATATATGCCCTAAAATAAAAAAATAAAATAGGATATGTAGAAACAAATATATATGAAATTGAGGTACAAAAATATTCTCAGAACACTGTAAACTTGTTGGAAAAAACTCTTAAGACAGCATATCATTTCTCAGCAAAGAAGTGCAACACAAGTGGTCTACAGACACACATTCTTCTGCCCATCACATATAAACAAAAACGTGATCTTTAATTTTGTATTGTCAATTGTACTATTGTATCTAAAGAACAAAATATTAAGTAAAGATCATAATTACCATTTCACAGTATTTGCTACATAAACTAGAGCGTTTAAAATTTTTGTAAATAAAAAAATATGTTGTTGGTAAACTATTTGTTTGGTCTAACTGCAAGAAAAACCAAACCCTATGAAAAAACAGGATGTACTGGACTGGACTGTGAGCATGCATTTTCATACTCTTTTATGACAAGATATCATGCACATATTATTTGCACATTATTTACATTATGAAGGGGGTTGTCACTACTCCTTGGTTTAAACTAATTTATGTAGAAGATTTGCCAATATAAATATATAATTTAAGACTTAGGACCTCTTAATAAACGAATTCCATTTATTTTGTGTTTTAAGAATATAACGTTTCGATCCTAGGTTTCATTCGTCGTTTGGTGTGCCAAATTATTACGAGAAATATAGCAACGGAACGATATAATTAACTGATTTTTGGGGTTTCAGAGACCTAAGTCTGAATTATAAAAGCAGACTCTTTGACAAAACGGTTTGTGTTCCTTTTACATGCCTCGAATGTTTTTTTTAATACAATGCAATTGACAATGACCATGAGCAAGAATAATAAATCTCCAGACTGTTTTAATACTTTTTTACATATTTAGCTTAGGTTGCGTCCCATGGACCTCATCGGAGATACAAAAGATAATACATCACAATTCAACATTTGATACAAAACGTATGTCATCAACTGATAAAAAATGAAAAATACTTTATAGTTTCTGAGATTTCGTGGTTAGTCAGTCAATAAATCAGTTATTTCTCTCTCTCTCTCTCACACACACACACGAACTACTAATTTTAGGCGTGGGAAATTCACAACTTTAAAAGTTATAGTAATTTAAAGTTAAAATATTGATTCAAACGTATTTTAATTCCTTGTTAACTCATCACGACTTGAAAAACTAATAAATGAATTATAAACAAACACTTTGATTTTTAAAACTATATTACACAAACGATAAGATGAGTCTTGTTTCAAGTCTTCAATTTTTGTTTCCCCAAGCCAAAAATTGGTGTATTAGAGTTCATTAGACTTACTTTCAACTACCAAAATTTCATTAAATTCTGAGATGGAATATTTGAGAAATCACTTTTTAACGAAAATATGATATTTTGACACTTTTCTTGAAATACTAAACGTATGTTGTTATATTATGTGTCTGAAGGTTACTTTTTCTATAAAATGAAGTGTCAACAATTAGTAGATTAAGTTGGTTTCAATTTCCAAGGGGTTTGATCGAAATTATCACGATTTTTTAACTCGCTGTTCTGTGCTCTTTACGCTGGGAGAAAATCAACTAAATTATTGAAGCAAAACCAGATTAACAAAAACCTAAGAAACATTATTTTCCTTGCTTATACAATATTCTAAGACCCCAGAAAAATTATCAAAATCTGAATGGGTCGGGGAAATTTTAGGCCGATTATGGCTGGAGTGACTCATATATATATAATCTGTTGAAAAATACACAATCTTAGGTTCTGTATTGTTAGTACTTTTTAATACGAGCAACAAAAGATAAAGTGTTATATTAAATATCACCTTTCGCATTTTAACGTGCGATTTCATGTGTAATCAATGTAAATCTCCGTATAATCGTCTTACCTTTCAAAAGCATTCGCCCGTCGGTGCATAGTACTATGACTAGTAGCAAAACGTCCATTGTCTGAAAATGGAAGGAGGAAAATAAATTGGGAATGTGTGTACCACATTATGTGGGTCATGGGGACAGGATTATCAATATTCTTCGGAAATATTTCTGTAATGGCTTCTATTACTTCTTTATGTAATGTATTTTATCACTCACTAATAAGTATGTTGCTGTTAATAAAGCGTCATGGTATGTTCCCATTATATGGCAGTCAGTGAAAACGTCTTCTCGGTGACGTATATTGTCTACCGTTTCGTAGTTACGCTACAATATATACATAGGCGAGACAACGTAACTCTTACAAGGGAACTTTCAACAAGCGGAGGTTAAAAGTGCTTCAGATATTGTCTATTAGTATGCCATGTCAAAATATTAGCGACGATGGCACGCTGGAAGACTCTGAAAAAAAAGTCGAGACACATGCCAAATTTTGGCGTCCACTCTCTGCTCACACTTAAGGCAATCAAGAGGAAAGTCAACTCTTTTCACTACATAGTTGTTGCAGTAAAACGACACCGACTTCTGCCATTAAGTGTTGCATTGATTGCCATGATATTACTTTATTATCCTTCTCCGATATTGAATCTCGTTCATGTAACAAAATAAATACGTATATAATTACAATCATAATAATACAATTACATTTTAAAATAGCCCACAAAAACATTTACAAAATTAAGCAACAGTTAACACTTTTCTTATAATAAACAAGTATATTATCACATTATATATCATGTACTTTTGTTTGTAGATTTTCAAATTGAATTCCCCCTCTTCCAACGTTCCTACTCCTATAACTTATTTAACATTATTTAATTTTATTGCACTATCATTTAAAATTTCCCTTATCATGAAAATGACCTACTACATCTCCAGAACCGACGAAAGAAACATCACCTTAATCTATTATTCAAAAAAATTCATTTTAAAGCACCACAATACTTGACAAATAAATTTGATTTTCTCACAACATCCAGACTGATAGGAGCTCATATATTACACATTCCATGACACTAAGCCAACTACGCTCACAGTTCATTTACACTGACTGTGATTAAGGTATGGAACAAACTTCCAGATGATATTAGAGGCTGCTCTTCTCTCAAACAGTTTAATGCGAGAATACATTCATATCTCTTGAAATACCAGTAAATTATTGTAAGTATTCAGAACAAATGCGCTCTTCTTGTTTAAAAATGTAAAATTAGCATAGTTTTGGTAAACAAATTTTATTATTAATGTTAGGGTAATAAATTTCTGCGTATTTGAGAATTATTGTAAATATCAAGAAATTTGTAGGTTAAAATATATTTTGTAAGTTACATAGTAAATTATGATGTTAATTAAATGAAATAGGTCAAACGACATTTTCCATTAGATTGTGACACATATTTTAAATTATATTTAGAATGTAAGAGAGATTATGTACATTTTATGTGAATTTTCTTTTTGTTTAAATAACGTCGGTCGCTAACTTCGATTGTTATTTCAACTTTTATGTAATTCTAGTTATATGTGAGTTTTTTTATTATGTTCAATTTCAATTACTATTGTAATTATTATCTAAATTCTAATTATTTTTGTAGTTTATTGATTATTTTTCATTTTAATTACTATTTTAATTTCAATTATTTTTGGAAATTCAATTATTATTGTAACTAATTTATTTTGTACATTATTAATTATTTTAAATCCTAACTATTATTGTAATTTTAATTATTACTGTAATTTGTCCTTTTTCTTTTGTGTGTGCATTTTGTCTACATGGTTTGGCGTAAGAGGAGACCTGACGGTCTGAGCCAAACCCAATAAATATTCTATTCTATAAATTTTAAATCCATAATTAAAAATTTATAATTAATTAGCATTCAATTTACAACAAATCTAAGTCATTCTTTCATAATTTTAACAACTCTTTATGCTTGTTCTTTTTCACCAAAATCTTCGTCTTTATCCCATATGAATTTATATTGCTTCTCCTTTCCTATTGTCCTTGTCTTACAGAAAAGTTTTTAAATTTTCCTGCTCCAAATTATTAATTTTATCTACTAAAAATCTTATTCCTGCTCCCTCATTTGCAGTTTCTTTTTATTTTCTTTGTGTTCCTTTTCTCCGTCACTAGGTCATCGTATTTCCACTAGGAAACGAAATGGTATGCTTTATATCTATCATATCTTCTCTTAACTAGTCAATTTTTTGTTGATTTGAAGCACCTGTTGCAGAATTACACTATCACTTCTTTCTTTCTCCTCTGTAACAACCTTGTCCTTTTTCTGTCTACACCCATTACACCTCGTCCTTCTTCCTTTTCTCAAGCATAGATTTGTTGGACGACTCCTTCATAGGATGACAAGTAAAATTCACTTTATTACTGCATCCGTTACAGTAAATTTCATCTTCAATTACATCTAAATCACACACTCCACACTTATCTTCTCCCATCTTTCCTTTTTAATAATAATTATGTACAGAAACTTTCACTTCAAAACACACTAACCTCACTTTTAAACTTCCAAAAATGTGTTTACAAAAAATACGTTCAAAACATTTTCTCAGCAAAACTTTTTCTCCTAACAAAACAACATTTCCAAAGACTTCTCCTTAACAAATTCACTTCACCCTTGAAACCCATTTCTCACCAAAAACCGTATTTCTTTCAAATTAAGCAGGAACTTATATGATCTACGTGATATGAGATTGATAGATAGATAGATAGATAGAATAATTTCTAATTAAAATCTTTCACGTATTTGTGAGTTCTTTATTGTAATTTTTTTTCTTTGTTTTTTTTTATACTAACAACATTTTTTCGTTTTGTTTATCTCACTTTTTATGTATTGTAGTAAAATGTCACTCATACTTTACATGATATAATACAAATAGTTGTTTGGATATTTTAGTTAGTAGTTTCGTTTAATTAATATTTTCACTTTCCTAAACACTGAAGACTTGTATCCTTCTCATTTTTAAGATTAATAATTCACGCTGACGTATAAATAATGTTGAAGAAACTTAAGTTTATTACATGAAACTGGAAGAGAATGAAACAAAATACTAAACAGTGTTTCAAACAGTATTTCAACATTCATGCATTAAATTAATGTTAAGAACTATATTATGATGCGTTGATAACGCTGTTGGTTCATAAACACTTCGATATGCATCGTTAAGAATGTAGTGTATTTTCCTTCGTTCGGCATTTAGCTCAGATACCAATTTTTGAATTTAGACCTGAACAATATCAGAGGTGACAACACTCATCTCAGCGATACTGAATACTGCGTATTTGTCTCAGGTATACCATTTTCGTTAATTCTTAAATGGCATTCCTTTATTTAGGGGTGTTGGGGTAAATGCAGCTGACTGAATTTAAGCAGCATCGGGATTGTCACTATTTATTTTAACAAGTCGGAAAACTATGGTATCATCATAAATATGTCATTTTTAATAATCTTTACATGCCATCCCTTTCCCTGAGGGTGCTAGTAGTCTATGGAGGTTGATTGTGGACACGTGGCATTGAAGATGACTATTTCTTTAGTGATCGCAAAATTAATGTATTGAACTCCAATTTTTTTATTCATTTATTTCTAATTGTCACCCTTACCGATGAGGTGCACGCGGTGTTTTATTTTCCATGGTGGCTGAATTTATATTCAACATTACCTGGATATCACTCATCAAATATGTAATGTTCGATCATTTTTACATTGCATTCCTTACCCATGCAAGTGCTCTAGTAGTGTACAGGGCTTGATCATGGACTTAGGCGTCATCGGGAATATCACTGTTAGTTTCAGAGGCGCTGACAACTATGATCTCAACACCAATATCGGTCATTTTCGATTTTTGAGAAACATGACGAATATTTAATCAAATACTTTATCTCATTGATTTGTGCATAAAAATTATACCCTGATTATGATTTATCTTTTATGATATTTTTAGTTTACTATTTTAATGTATATGGGGAAAAGTATTTATAAACATATATCTATTTATTTCTAAAATTGCTTACGTCGTATGGTTTATTTTATGGGATTTTTGTTGCTTCTTGAAAACTATTATGTATCCCGTCATGTTGTTTCTTTGTAATTGTTTTGTGTGTTTGACTTAAGCATACGTGAATTTTTGTTTTAAACATTACATTAGACTGTAGTGTATAATTTGTCTCAAATTACTACAAACATACTACATGCAAAATTACAACCTACTGATGTATTCCTTAGTTATATTACAATATTTTTCGTTATTTGGTGTTCTGTCTATGTTTTTTGTTACAGGATTAACTTAATGGTGGACTTCACTTTTTAAAATTATACTTGTCTGTAGTTTTTAATTAGTCCTATATTATCACACTATTTAGTTCAAAAAAAAATTCGAACATTTACAAATGTGGGTGCAGGATTGAATCTATCTTACCACTCTCACTAATTGTTTTTAAGGCTTAGAGACTGTTAAAAAAATTTATGTTTGTCCGAAAAGTCCATAATTATTCTAAAATATCAATGGAAAGATGAGGTGAGGTCGCTGTTACCGACAGCCCATGAAGCGGTACTAACCGAAACAATGACGAACAAACGAGAATAGGGAATTATGAAAGGAGCCTTATTTTGCAGATAGCGGGAGTAAATAACAAAGTATTTTGAAATTCCTTTGTTTATTTACCATTTTAATTTCCAAAAAAACATATAAGCCAATTTTTAAAAAATTGTTATAATGAGAACGGGTTTTTGATGTTACTACGAGAGTGTTAATGTTTCTAATTCCTGTGACTTATTAAATTATAAAGAGATAAACTGGAACTCAAGGTGTGTAACATTTTGAAAAATGGAAGTGGTATTTCAGTACAATTCATGTAAATCCAGCAGCATAATACCCAAAAATAAAGGAACACGAGGGTATGACACTAGGGTAGAGTGTGCGATATGGGAACTCTCTTATAAAGGGCTATTGTACATCAAGTGAAATATTATGTAATGATATTCATGTGAGTAGGCGAGACTAAGGTAAAGTGGCCAGTCCGGATATAGTAGCCCTTGGCTTGTACTAACTGAAAACTACTCCAATTTGGTGACGATGTTAACTAACTCATAGAGAATCCATTAGTGTTCAGTCAATATGTGTGCGATCAGTTGATTAGATTTCTCAAGTTTCCACAATTTTTCTAATTTCTCTAGTATTGATGTAAGGTAAGTGTTCAGATATTTCTCGTTATTTGGTTTTTCATTGCATCCAATTTGTATAGTGACATAGCTGAAAACAGTCTAATTACCTGTAAAATGATATAGCATTCGACGTTGAAGGTAGTTGTGGTTTTGTGACATTGCGTCCAACGGGGTAAAGTGGCCACTATCATGATGGGACAAAGTAGCCAAGTAACGGGGCAAAGTGACCAGGGCCTTCGACCGCTTCTTAAGATGAATTATTAGCTTATTTAAATATTATTTAGATACATGAACTGTAGGCTTAGAATTTTTATTGAATTCTCTGTATTTACAAAATCAAAAGTATTATTTGTAACCCGTTTTAATTTATTTTTAATTTTAACATTTTAAATTCTAGTAAAGTTAAATACGTTTATAAATTTATAAAAGACTTTTAAAATTTCTTATGTGCTTAAAATTTATAAAAGACTTCTTTCATATCATCTTTTAAGATGTCTTGTTCCATGCAATTTAGATTTGAGATAAAACGAAAGTAAATAAAAGAAAATGATAACTGAGCATGATGGCGTGTTACTAACGAGAAGGCAATGAATTTCCTTAATAACTAGACCTACGTTACTGAAAGTTAAGACCCCATCAACGCATTGGGACACCATTTAGGTTTTTACGTTTTTTTGAAGTATATTTTCTCTTTTAGAATGATTATATAATTTGAGTTTCTAAGAAAGTAAGTTACTTTTTGCCAAAAAGGAACAATACTTCATATTAATTTATTGTGTAAGCATATATTGTAATTTATAATGTATTTTAAAGTAGTTTATAACGATTAATACCAAAAATAAAGTTGAGTTAGGTATATATACGTATTTATCGTTTCAAGATTTCCTGACCACTTTACCCCGTACTTAGGGGCCAAGTGGCCACTTTGCAGGAGTTGGAAAAAAGAAATATTTCAAAAATATGTTTCAAGGTATTGTTGATTTATTGATGGCGTTTGATTATACACTAAATTTTCTACATCTTAAATTCTTTTTGTAATTTAATTTAAATTCCTTTTAATAAGATTATTGAGAACGTATTTCCTTAGAGTGGCCACTTTACCCCAGTTTCCTCTATAGCTTTTGAGTTACGGTAGTTCTCCAATCCACATGTACGCCCCCCCCCCACTCCCGGTGGCGCAGTGGTAGTGTTGTCGCTTCTCACCAAGTCATCACCAAGATTCCCGATGGGGCCAGAAAATTTGTAGCTTTTCACATTAATGTCCCAGTTCATTTGGCTGTGACTACTGAAAAACCTTCCTTCCTCTATCCAGCTCCTCCTAGTATCAATAATTAACCACTTCTACTAACCCCTCCACGTGGGCCAAGTTGTAGGTAAACCCAGCTAAGCGGCCCACCTACAAACAATGACCTACCACCCGACTCCTAATTCCTATCGCTCCATGTGGATAAGCTCCAATAGCACGCTACATTTCCCATTTACAAATACAACAAGAAAAAAAATCCACATGTCTTTCTCCGTCTGGAAGTATATGTATTTCAAAATAAAATTGAAAACTTTGTTAGTAAGCTGTATTCTTAATTGGAATATCTACATTATGATTTTTTTATTGTCATAATATGCGTTCTGGAAATTTAAAAGTGTTTTACTGTATGAATGTGTTATCTGGTTGATACAAGAATAACCAGGAAAGGGATTATAAAAGTTATTAAAATTACAAACTATAAACTATTCAACTATAATAAAGAATGCACGGCATAGGATGGCCACAAGTGACTCATCTCGTATCTCCGAATCATTATGATTATCTTAAAACAGTCCCTTGACACGATTCCCGGTTTTTGCCAGGTCCGAAGAGCACAATCTGTTGGAGGGAGTTAGGAGTTAACATGATGATAATCACAAATAGTACACTCGTAGAATAATGATAGTTCATCATTACGTGAGCGACATAGTATTGAATCTCCATCTTGTACCTACGTGATTACACGTGGAACTTTGTTAACTCGGTTGTACTTTACGCAATCCTCGCTTCCACTCATCCTATCAGGATTCGCGCCTCCGTCCCACCACCCTGTCGCGTGGCAGAGATTAATTACCTACTGCCCTTTCTGTTCCCCCGGGTCTCGCATCCCCTCAGGACCATCAGACTCCATTCCTCATCCCAATTTCTCCTCTCGTTCTACACCCCTTCCCACCCCTTCAACCTTGTCTCTCGACTCATTTAACACCATTAGCCTGCGTGCGAGAAATTTTTCACCCTTTTTGTGTGTGGATCGCTGGCACACTTCTCTGTCTCATTTCAACTCTTAACAGCCCCTGCCCGGGTCCTCGTCATTGCCGTTTATTCGTACTTTTTAACCTTTTGTATTCAAATTGTAACGCGGCGCCTCGCCACTTGGTAATGCCGCCGCCGCCGTGCGTCGCGTCGCGTCGCCTGCCCGTCGCGCTGCCTGGCGGCCCTGGGGCCATCTACTGCCCTCGCTGCTGCTGCTGCTGCTGCTTTACGCCTTCCATGCTGCTCGCGTTGCGCTCGTTGCGTTTCGTGCGACCTGCTCTGTTTCCACACTCTCTTGGCCGCTTGCCGACGTGTCCTGTCGCTTGTTAGTTTCGCACTCGTCTCTGTGTTACTCGTGTTGCAGTGTTAGTGTTTACCGAGCTTAAAGGGAGGTTCTTGCTGAGTTATTTGTAGGGCAGTGAAACATTAACTACCGAAACTGGAAATGTTTTATTTTGATAGACGTGAAAGAAATATTTTAATTGAAGTAATTGTTTTCTGAACCCTTCTTCATTTACCTCTTCAATAAAGCTCACATGTTTGCGTGACAGATTTTTTTAAAGTGAAGCAAAATGTTTGGTTCGGATATCTATATATGTGAGACTTCTATCGTTTATTTCTACCGTATCGTATATATGTCTTATGCTTTATATTGAAACAAGTTCATCGTTCACAACTGTGAGTTAAAGTCATATAGAATTGAAAACAAATGACTTTTGATGGTGCGTGTAACCTACTGCCGATGTAATTCCCTACTCACAAAGATTTTTGCATTAACACGTGTATTCTATTTTATTTTGAATTTCATTTATATTGTATTACCACGACTGGGAAGAAGAAAAAGAAGTAAAATTTTTCCAATCATTTTACACGACGCCTAATACACCCCTGCTGAAATAAACTTATGAGGGTCTAAAACCTCTTGCTTTCGGTCGCAAGCACGTAAGCCACACTGCATAGTAAACATCTACACCGAATTAGTTGCGGATCTTGACCATAATCAAGGGAGGGGGCTAACTGGGGAGCATTATTGTTTAAGAATTATGGTTTTACAACACAATTTTTAAAAAAACCCTTTTAAATGAAATGCATCAATTAATAATCAACATTCTGGTATTATTAATGAAAATAACAATTATCTATTAATGTTATTAATCTGGTCTTATTAATTTTATTAATATGGTATTATCAATTTTATTAATATAATTGTTATTGTCTTTAATAATATAATTACAATTTATTACTATAACAATTTTAACTAATATCAGTTATTAATCTGGTAACACGTTTAGTATGCTATTTATCAACTTCAGTTTTATCTGTTAAGAGTTCAGGTCCAATGCGGGGGGGGGTGCTTTACCCCTTAGCCCGCCACTGCACCGAATGAACTCCGTCATCTTTATATCGATTCGACTAAAAAGACAACCCTTGATCATTTTCGCTTTCAATATTCCTGAGGATGCATATTCGTTAATAATTTACTTTTCCGAAGAAAAAAAATCGTTATTTTAAAAACCGTTTAGTGTCCACCCAATCTAATGTAATCGATGATCTAAGGTGAATTTTATTTCTGATTCATGAACATTAGACTGATGTTCTTTCATTATCTAAGAATGCCTTGTAAATCGTAACCTCTTGCAACGCTTTAAACGAGAGAAAATGATTAACTAACAGGGAAAATTGAGAATTACGTTTGTCACATATTTATACACTTTTTGAAGATATAACATTAAATTGAACAGGACTGAAGTGGCATAAAAAACAAGTAATTTGTGTTTCACAATTATTGCCAGAAGGTTCTTTATTTAAATTATAAACACTTATCGAGAAAGAAGAGTACACTAATTAACGTGATGTGCTCGTACAATATATTTAGAACAAAAAACATGTATGTGATAAAATATGAAATAGGATATATTGAAAGAAAATTTGAAGTAGATTGCTACAATCTCGTGGTGGGATAGCCACCTTCCAATTTTAGGGAGTGTAGCTTTGAGGTGTCTTCAGTCAGAATTAATAATATTGTAAAATTCGTAACAAAGGTATATTGACTAACAGTTTCTGAGGGAAAGTGACGTTAAACTGTTTATGTAAGGAAACGTATCAATTTTCCAATGTAACGACTTTTTGTAACGTAAATAACGGATAATTTTTTTTCAAAACTATATTTTAGAAGGGTAAAATTAGGTGAAAAGAGAGTTTAAAAAAACCTATTAAAAAAAATATATCTTGCCCACTAAGTGAGATATCTTCTCAGATTTTGTATGCAAACATTGCTAATTCACATATGTAGAAACGGGTCACTCTCGAAATCTTCATTATGAGAAAAATATATTAGAAAAAATTATAATAGGTCAACATAAATAGAATTAAATGCTAAAGTACAAATACTATAACATTTTTTAAATACCTCCTTTCGATTATAATGACGTTTTCAGTACACTTTTACATCTTCTAGTGACATATTTATCCACGATATAACAATTTGGTAGTAATCGTCCGAGAGGAAAATTGCAGCGATCTAAATTTGTAATTTTAAAGCCAGTAAAAAGTAGAACGTCATAAAAAAAATTATGCATAAGTAACATAAATATTACAATGAAAAAACATGTTTCCTATAATATCCCATATTTGTTGAACACTTTCTGAAAATATGAAATTCTCTGTTGAAATTGACGGCAAAATGTTACGTTAATTGGCGAAGATTACTAGATTTAAAATAACAAGTCCTTAGAATATTCCTGATTCAGTATCAGGAATACGGGGAACTACAAGTTACAATAACTTAACATATAAAACTAAATACGACCTTGTTAACTGCCTCGCTCGATTTAAATTTACTGTAAATATTATACTGAATGTCTGACTAATACGTTTATCCTCACAAATGTAATATTCATGTTGCTTCGTAAAAAGTTATATACCCGCAAAGAATGTTTCTAAATGACAATGTTCGTTCCCAGCTCTGGAAATCAATAAATAATACTGAATATCGATACTAACGCTATAAATGAGGAGTGAGTTAAGTATGTAGAATACATGAAGTATTTCAATTGTAAAAAAATTCGTCAACGAGGTTTTCATATTATTGATCTCTGATTATTTTTTTAGGTTGCACGATTACTACCAAATTGTTATATCGTGGATAAATATGTCACTAGAAGATGTAATTTATTTGTTCCTTAAGTAGTTTTATATTATTTATAACTCGAGAATTAAACTTTTGTGTTATTAGTTCATATTTGAGACAAACGTTTTCTATATTTATTTAATTCCTTTTCACATATATGAAAAACTTAAGAGAATCGCAAATTATGTGAAATTACTTTCGACAATACACATCATTTGTAGGCAATGAGATTTGATTTCTTTACTTCACTGTATAAATATAAGAAATTATAGGAATATTTATAAGTAATTTGTGATTCGAATTATACCAATTCCATACGATATCTTGCAATTATATTCAAATTCTGTTAAAAACTATATTTTATCGCAGTATTACGCAAACGATTTTTTATAGAAAGTCTAATATCTTTTACATTGCCTATGAAGACTTCCTGGAGACAACGAATCTCGAGATGTCGTTTAAATATAGAGAATGGTAAAGTTTATTGAAGTCAAGAATATACAGAATATTTTTGTTATAGAAGTCCAAAATGTGTATAATAAAAAAATACAAAATATTTCTATAATAGCGGTGTAATTAAACATTTTATCTCCTTACGATTTACCGGCCGCACGATGTCTTCCGAATATGAGCGCCGTTTCAAATAGACCTACGATTGGTCGAACGGAACTTCCCCTCTCGAAGGGAAAGCAAGAAGAAGGATCCGTTGCAAACCTATCAGATCCAAAACTGGTCAGAGCGTGGGACTTAGAAAAATAAATGGGCCCTTTTATCAGTAGTGTACAACTGTGGAAATAAAAGAAAGTAGGTGTATTTATATATGATAATACATTTATTGTAAAAAATGCAATACAAACTGCTTTTTTCTTTTTTTCGGCGTAATTTTCGAGTGGAAATTCTATTTTTTTCGACGGAAGAGTGAGCATTACGGTTACTCGCGAATACAGTTAATTGAGACACGGTTAGTCGAGGTTCTACTGTAGTTGAGTTCTCGATATCGAAACAGAATGTCGTTTATTTTTAACTCCTTCACTTTATTTTTTGTTGAAAATAGTAGACCATTGGTTTATGAAATCAGTTTAGAAAGAATCTTGGGAGAGTTCGTAATTTGTATGGCTTTCTGCGAGAGGATGAGGAGCAGTTTTGGAATTATTGCAGAATGAGTACAATGACTTTTCAGGTGCATTGTATCATTCTCAATGAGAATACAGTGATGGAGGACCAATTTCGGAATGGCTATTCTTGCCCGAGACGACACACGGTAGCAGGGACTTGTGAAACTAAAACACTTGTCAAATGGAAACTGTTCGTCCAAATTTTAAATTTTCAAGATAGTTTTCATGTTTTTTAAATGCACAAAAGAAAGAACGCATTTTATTTCATGAGGCTATATATTTACATGTTTGAATTACTTTCATATATTGGAGTACTTTAACACGTCTATTCTTGAAACCTTTTTTTTCTCTATATTTGAGGTTAACCTTTATAAATAGATATGTGCTGTCGCGGACATTTTTGTAGAACTCTTTGAGACGAGCGATATTGCCATTCATTGTTGTGATCTATCTCTAACCGTTTAAGCAGCGTATGAAAAAATATCTCTCCGAAGATGAATTTTTTCCCTACTTGATTCAGTAATATCGTAGATTCCTGTTATTTGTTTTTCTTAAAGTAACAAAGTATACTCTAGTCCCTTTCCTGTGAACATACGTATGAATTAAAAAAATACGCAAATCAGATGAGTGGTCCTAAAGTTTCAAGGACATTTACAGACATGCGGAGAAGTTCTTTGATAAGCAGCGAAATGAACGATAACGGGAGCGCGCCTGCAGCCTTCAATGGAGGGCGGAGGAGGTCGCCGGAGCAGACAAGAATGATAGCGGCATGTACGTACCACCACGTTTTCTCAAATTTTCGTTTGCCGATTACAATTCTTTGGAAAAAGGCGTGTGTTTATCACCGATAGCACTTGCATACTCACCTCTAGAGCGCTATAAGTTCACTTTTTTAGAAAAATAATTTCTGGTGGTTTTAAAAATTCTATTTTCTTTGTTGAATCGAATAGGAGTTGCAGATATAATTGTTTTAAATTCTGTGTTAAAAAGCAAAATAAATTGTGTTTACAGAATGTAGAACGGATCATTCGTTCCACAGATATTTGAGCAGAAAAATTTTGATTATTTTGAAGCGCAACGTGGTGGCCGTTTTCATAATTAACTCTACATTTATCCGGTTGAATGTCAATGGTAGGCAGTGCCCAGAAGTGAAGGGGGTGGTGCAGTTGGTAAGTGTATGAGCGCGTGAAGCTCAAGATCCCGGATTTGAAGCTCGGTCCCGTCTTCCATTTTCATCCAACATAGTACAAAGGACTAGAAATTATAACGTTCGCTTTCTCTGTCCGCGAGTTATTTTCCAATAAAAAATTCGTCTAGTTCTAATAAAACTTGAGCTTTAAAACTTTGTATGCATGTGTATGTACGGTGACAATATCTATCTAATATCGTTCTATATCTAATAGGCGGACGCTACAAACTCGAATTCTCTGTCCGTTAGAGATTTATGATCTTGGATTTCCTACTCTTGACTAGTTGTGATGTTATTACTTTTTATTACTATTCTTGCGTATGTAACGACGAACATTCCTTAATTATCCCCGACTATTTCTCCGTATTGTTTCTGAATTTATTCTTAATTAAGATCAACTAATGAAAAATATCGACTACTTGAAACTTATTTTCTATTGTTATTCCGATGCTGTGTTAAGTGGAAACACTTCTGAATTCCGATCTTCTACATACATTAACATTCACAAAAGCAAAAGTTTCTAGTACATATTTTGTAGCAGTATTTTGTTTTTGTGCCGCATTAAGGCGATTAATTTTGAGTTCGGAACACGTTGCAGGGCTGGATTTTGTAGATTTTAAAAATATTATGAATATATTATAAACAACTTTTTTTCTTTGATAGGTCAATAGGTAGAATACTTTTACCTATTCGTTTTACCTTTTGCATTTTACCACTTGTTTGATATTTCTGTTTTAATCTTCGAAGTTTCGCCTGGTTTGGATGCTATGCGTATGAAACTAGCGCTCAGTGTAGTCCACATTCGCAGTTAGAAGGTACTACATAAACCCATTTTTTCGATGGGTCACAATAGCTGGCTGTTTTTTCCTCTGCAAAGAGGTTGTACGATCCACCTCTGTCAGACAATAACATCCGCCTAACTTTTGTTAAAGGTTTTTGCCTGTGAATTTTTCACATTTTATCTAAAGAGTTAATGAATCGAGCGCAACTCGTTCAATTGAAAACAAACTGTTATCAATTTTCCGAACAAAATTTAATTTTAACACTTTTTTTTTTTTTTTTTTGGGCGTATCCGACTGCCGCTTCATTTCACATTTTGTCCCTTCCGAACTCGTTTAGATTATCATGAGTGAGCTTTGATTTCCTTGACGAGGGAAATCGCATTTTGTCAGTTTTAGATTGACTGTGTGATTTTATTTCCATCATTTGTATAAAAGATTCTTTATTCTTGTGCTCACGTTTTCATCGTAGTGTGAGTAAATTATACGTAGAATAGCTTTTCAGTAAAATTCACTCATATAATATTTATTTACAAATGTATTACTTCTCTGAAAATAAATAAACGAAAATAAATGCCTGCAATAATTTTTTCGTACTAATAGAAATTGTTTCTGTATATGAAAAGTGTAAATGTCATTTTGGCCACTTCTTAAAAAAGCAACGAAATCTTGGTCCAATTTTTTTCTGCTATATAATGAAAACAATCATACTCCCAATTTATAGTTATGCTAGTTATCCCCTGACTGGAAATCATGAATTATAACATACTTTTCGTTTTCATTTATTGCATTTTAAGGTCTAATCTATCGTCGTTTTCAGATCGTATTTCATAAATTGCGAGTGAAACATAAATTTCGAGTGCTACTTCTTACCCTATAATTACAAGAATGATTATCTGAAAAAATGATTAAAATTTCTATCAATCATCTTCTAGTTGTGGTGTTGGTTTGTAATTATTTTGATTCTAAAGAAATATTTATCCTCTACTTGTAATTTTTTTCAAATTAGAGGAATAATTCTTTTCCCATAACCAGGGAGTGAAACAGTAACGGAACTTGCTGATTATAGTATGATAAATTTTATATGAACCATTGTGGTTCACTGTTTAAAAAAATATACCCACCAATTCTTCTTTGTAAACTTACTTTTTTAAAGCAAGAAATGAGTGTTTTGATTGTGGAGAGCGTGAAATTAAGTAAATTATTTATTATTGAATAAATTCACTGAATTATTGGCAAAATATTTTTCGGGGGATACTATCGAAGAAACAAAAATGCTCTCTTAATTGCTGTTTTGTGGTCGGGTTGTTTCCAAGTTTCATAATGATTCGACGTTAGTCCTTTTACTCCTTTATTGAAAGAAATTGAGAACCAGGAGTCATTTAGGAGTTTATAGCTATGATAGAAAGGTTCTTTATTTTTTCGTTCTATAGGTAGTGTTCGGAGAAGTTTCCCCAAACCTAATTACCTAATTATGTAATCCAATTGCATCAATAGTTGTTATAAGATAGTTTTTGTTAGACAACACTATGATTTTTTAAACATGAACTACTGCATTATTTTCAGGAATAATATGTGTACTCAAACGCGAATGTGTTGATCAGAGTTTCAATTATATATAGCAATATTTGGAAACACACAGATTTTGACCGGGAAATTTGGCGTGAATCTGAAATGACGAACATTTTTGTGCAATAATTTTAGTATTGAGATGCCCGCGTAATCGTTCACCCCTAGTGCACTGTGAACTTAATGGGGGGCTAGAGGGGGTAGACTAATCCGGAAGTGTGCGGCTAGAGCGACGTGCAACACATCGTTTATCCCTGACCTGTGTGACGCGCGTGGCGACGACGCCACACTGACAGTGACGCGCAGTGATGAATGGTCATGCTTCGGAGGCGACGGCGGAAAGTGGCCTCGGTCCTGAAAACCTCAGGGAGAATGTTGGAAGCTCAGAAAGAAACTGTGCGTCATTACACAAAACACTAACCAATCAATAGAATTTTTCCCTTGTAAACTGTTTCGAAAATTACAGAAATTCATTTCTTAAGATGAAAAGGGGAAGATGAATCTTGTAACACGTACTTTGCGTAAGCCTCACAGATAATCACATTGTTGGTACGCATGTGTGTCTATCAATCAGTACATTACTCTCGTTTGTCATACTCATCTTTCCATTTCTGCTCTCGGAACAAACTCCCTTCCCTTCACGTGCAAAAAAGTTGCCCAGAGGGAATAATCTTCCGCCAACCACACAAAAGGTGCGTCGCAACAGAGGAAGTCACCCATCCGCTGCTTAACGGGCTAGTGAATTCAAGGAAACGAAATTAATTTCCAGTGAACGTGAAAATTCGATTCATCAAGATGGGTCACGTCCGTCGCTGCTTAGGAATGTTGAGAAAGCTCTTCGGTGTGAGAACGAAAGTCCACTGCAGGAGACTTTCTTGTTATCTTCAAAATGTAAATTATTAAAAAATGCAACTGTGTGTGAGTTACTCATAGGTATACTTAAATGAGCTTTAGCGATGTAGAAAGATTATCTCTTGATTCTACAAGTTTCTTTTGTTAGGTCAATAGCTTAATCAACTGAATTAAATCAATAGTTTCAAAATATACTAATAATCAAAATACTACTACTCGCATTGAGTCTGTTGTGTATTTTTCTGGTAATTGATGTACAGATTTTCGCATTTCTTATTATCTACAAAGACTATTTTACACTTACAACAAAACCTATTGTTGTCAAATAGCGAATAATGTGCTAGATAATACGTGTGAAAAACAAGTTCATACATCGCTCTACATTAAATTCATTCGCCTACTGAATCTCCTTCATCTTTCTGTGGGAAGGAGAGGAAAAGTGATGTATCAGGAAAGACTTCGGTTTAATTACAGAATCAGCGATGTCTATAGTGGAACTCTTATGGAGGGCATGTTCGCAGTGTTACCCATTCTATTACGTCCTATTACTTTGACACACCTGTCAATATTCCCATCAGAACTTTTCGTCCTTTCAAAAGCTCCTCTCTGCCGTTACATGGGTATTGTCCAGGCGTGGCGTATCGCCCGGGGCGACAGACGTTGTGGCCACCCGTCACCGTCCACCCTATGGTCTGTCTGTCCGCCCAGCTAGAAACGTGCCGTCACTTACGTCCGTCAATATACGTCAGCGTGCCGCTCATATTTCGCTGGACGATGTGCGTGATATTAATACATCGGCCGAAGTGCTCTTTCAGTAAGTCAATCTTCTCCCAAGTCCTTACTGCGATTTGCTTTGTCAAAAAGCACGTTCTACGCCCAAAAATGTAAACTAATAAACAAGTACTTCAACATTTTGGAGTGCTCAAAACCACTTGCATAGCTCCGAGTCTCTGTGAGTGGTTAGTCGCTGGAGTGGTCTAAACACATGCTAATAAAAGCTCGGCGTACCTTCGGTACTTCAGGTTTACTCCAAGTTACTTCTAGCTTAAAACCGGTTGTAAGCAAGTTATATGGTTTTGCTAGTAATAGTGTTTTAAGGCTGGTCAAACTAGTCGCGGAGTAACTGGAGTATTGCAATTTGACTGGATAACGTAGAATGTTGTAAGCTCCTTGATGTTTTGATCGAGGAATGCGGTGTGTCAAGAACGTTAGTGATAAGTAATATTTCAGTGACACCACCTCAAATTAAGGACGTTATTATAATGCATCTTAAATTAAAAAATTCTCATAGTGTTATATGAAATATTTGGAGAACCGAATAATGCATAACAAAAATGAATAAAAATATCGCAGAAAGAAAAATAGGAGTTTGACTTGAAATTAAATACAACAGATTATTTGAGGTTTCAAGGATATACGAGAGCATGTACTTATCAAGTCAAATAGTAATTTGATATTTTAAGTCTTCAACTTACGGGTTCATAACTCGCAACTACATCCTAAAATTCTAATATTTAGAATCCGGTGTGTAATGACTTAATTGGAATATTGTGGAATAACAGAAATGAAGATTTTTCACACACGGTTGTACATACGCCACTATTAAATCAATTAAAACCTACGTCATTCAATGAAATGGGGAACCACACCAAGATTAATCCTTTCCAATAGCATTACCCTTGAAAAATAATATACACGAACTCCACGTGGGGAACTGGAAATTAAGTACAATAATAGTGTCATTGGAATATGTCGTCCGAAACATTCAACCTCTCTTCCAAATTTGAGGTCAAGTCGCATTTTGTTGTTCACTTTGATCTTACCACGAGTCTATCACTAGGGGACTGCATGGTTTAGTGGTTGCCATGGTAGCAACTTCCCATTTCGTGCACGAGTTATTCCATGTTTATTAGTAAGAGTTTTCAGTTCTTTTCGCTTATTCTCGAAGTGAAATTTACTTCTCCTTTATTAGTACGGCTGATGATGTGTATTCGTCGGCGATGTGTAATATCGCTTGTTTCTATTTAAATTCTTGATTAATTCTCAAAATAGTTTGTGACGAATGATGCTTTAAATTAATATAAAGAAACTTATTTTTACATTTTGAAAGTATCTGCTATAAGAAACAATAACTATTCAAAATTTCTACGATAGTGTGTACATTTCTTTGATTCCTATTTGTCGCTTTAAGAAACTTTTTCGGTCGCATACAATTTAAACTATGATCGGCAAGCCAAAGTAGGAAAAGTGGGATGAATTTATATTTAAGGATTGAAAAGACGACCGCTACGGGATGATTTGAATTTCTGTCCATTGTTCTGAAGAAGAGAAGTGTAAATGCATTTTACCACTTGACATAAAATCCGCACGCTATCCAAACACATTGCTTTCTGCAGGTGATCTGTCGAAGAAACCAGAAGAAATAAAATTGACAATTGAATTAATGAGGGATAATGTAGTCAGTGGTGTAATCTGTATTCTAGGATGAGAATAATTTTTATTGTTCATGAACAATAAAAATAAATTATCGTAGTTAAAATTCTGAAGAATAGTATTCTGCCGTCATCTCTTGAAGATGTTCGAGGTTTGGTAAAAGTTAAGCGAATAAGGAAAAAGGCGAGTTGTTAATACTGATTGTACTTGCTCATTCGAATCGTTGGTTTACCTTGGTTCCCAACGGCACTCAACAAATGTTCTTATGGCGTTATTCTCCGTTTTTTTCTAAATATTTATTTTCTAAATATATATTTCTTAGCACAAATTATATTTTGAATAGTAAATATCTTTTGAATGCTAGATAATTTCCTTAATCAGTGTAACATCAGGACCAGTTCAGTCTATCGATTTGTGAAATATTAACATTTTCACGCATTTTGCTAGCCGGAAATTCTTAAGAAGATTACGGGTCGGGCCAGGCGCCGCCAAATAAGGAAAAGCCTTGCCATTCAGTGTGTGGACCAGCCTCCTGCTTTTCCGGGAAGGAGCAATGTGCTCGAAGAACGCCGGCCGAAGGGTGCTTGCCTTTCCTTTGTCTTGTAATATTTCTGTAAGACGGACTTGTTCGCCATATGTACCGAGGCGAGGCCGGAAAAATCCCTAAAGAAAGAATGTTATAAATGGAAAACTTCCACCGGATGCTGAAATAATGGCCATCCCGAGAAGGACGCTGTCATATCGGTGAAGTCTCAGTGTTCTCAGAAGTTGAGGGGTGACCAAGATAATTTGGAGTGCTAATTGCGGTAGCGAAGGCGTGGTCACGTGACCTCCGCTTCCGTATATATTGGGAGGATTGAAGATCATAGGAGACTTTCATACTTTTGCGGAGTGTTCGGAAGTACCCTGGTACTGAGATGTGACCTGGCTAGTATTGGTCGTCAGACCACTGAGAATTGCTGCGGTAATTCAATTACATTGCAATTAGGCGCGAATGACGTTACTTGGAACATTTAGTTATTTCGGGATAGCAACTTGTAAATTTTGGAGATTCGGATGATCTGGGTAGATTTCCGAATTAATTGTTAACACCAGTATTCATATATGTGTGTAATTGATGCTTTCAGATAGCATTAACTGTGTAATGACAAATTCATACTTGTATTTATGATTTGAGAGTTCGTTCAAATTTGTAAATACGCAGATTTCAATTTAACTTGTATTAAAGGAATATTTTATTGTTATTACACGTGTGTTTAATTGCTTGGAAAACCGAGCTGGTGGCAGCGATCTCTACAATAAGGGTTGTGGTATTTATGGTTGAATTCCCCTTCTACCCAAAAAATACCCACACCGCATCTGGGCTTGTGGTGTGATGTAACAATCAGTTTAAGATATGCCGATCGAGTTTCTTGAGGCAAAAAGTATTTTTTGATGTAGAGGAGATTATTGGTAAATGATTACACTTTCCTGAGTTTTACGAGATCGAAATCCGAATTGGATCTGATATACCTCGGTTGTTGCTACTTACGCGATCCGAGTGTTTGATGATGTGTTTGACAATGAATGAACATGTTTTCAGAAACAACTTTAATTGAATACATTGAAAATGAGCTTCTACACTAAGTCTCGTAGCGGTTATTTCCCGCCTCTTCTGAAGTTGAATCGCATAAAGTAAATGTAGGTGAAAATTGTAGCGAGTCAGGTGTGTGTAAATAATTTTTTTTATTATAAGTTGATCACGATTCAGTGATACCTAATTTTTTATAGATATTCATATTTCAAATCCGTGTTACGGTAGGAATGCATTACGCAAAAGTATTTAACTGTTACGTGTTTTGAAGGTTCAATGGAAATCGAAAACACGCTCAATGGAGTGACTCCAAAACCATATTGCCCCTTTAGAATACAGTGAAGAAATTATAGATGGACCTTAGGATAAACGTGTTTAGAACAGTAGATTAGATTTTTTGATGAAGTAAAAATATTTTTAAAACCCCTTTTATTGATCGTGCACAAAGGATATTAATATACATCAACATGGTTTTCAAATGCCGAAAAACAGTGTTGTGTAATAGAATTTCTTATTGTGCTAGACATTAATGTATTGTACAGAGACAAGTGATGTAAAAATACCTTTGAAACGACTTTTTGTAGGATTCCAAAGGCATTTAAAATCATTGTATCTTGAACCCCTGGCACATTTTTAATGCATATCCGACATTTTCACACTTCTATTATCAATGTGTGTGTTCAATTTTAATTTTTTAGTAAACCTCTACATGATAATTATTTTTGTTAATATATTGCGAAAACAACGTTGACATGCGTGTTATCAAATGTCCTTCTGAATCGGTACTGGTAAAAAAGTATTATTACTCAGTTGTTTTTGTATTTTGTATAAAATAAGTGTTTTCATTTCTGTCCCTTTTTCTCTGACGCGTGTTATTCACCACCCAACGATGTGCTGCTGGAGGCAACATCGCGAGCACTATCGATGCCAACTGCTTCATTCATAGATCATGAGACTGGGGATAATTGAGACAGAGGGTAAGGTGAGAATCGGTGGGTAGTGGTTTGGTGGGACTCGGGAGTTCGGGTAGTTCGGAGTGCGCGGCGAGCGAGAGAGCGAGCGGGCGTGCTATGGCAATGCTTTGTGAATACAATAACACCTTCCTACAGCGCCTGCTCTATTACCGCCGTCGCCTTTAATCCTCGAGGAGAGACGAAGTGTATTACCTCTCTTACCCCTTCTGTGAGTTCGCATGGAGCGCGGTCGGTGGAGTGTGACTGGTGCAGCAGGTCGTATGAGTTGCTAGTGAAAGCGAACTGGGAGAGGAATGCTTGAAAGCGACTGGAATACTTTAAAGTATTCGTTGTACATGTTATGAAGTTTCGAATCCAAAGGATAATCGGTAACTACGTTATGCAATTTCGTGGAGGCGAAGCTCCGAGTATCATTTGATTATTAGCTCATATTATTAATTTTAGTTCGTTGTCATTTTCTCATTTTTTGTCGTGTTCATAGTGTCATTACTGAACTCGTCTATCTAATGAATAATGATTGTTTCATTACATACATTTGTTATTTGGAATTTTGTGAAAAAAGAGTATTGCGAACCTGACATGAAAATATGGGGCGTCGTATAATGTACATCTTGATGTGTTGGTTCTGCTGAAATCTATGTCGGAAGAATATCCTATCATGATCCTTATGAGTGACTTACTACAACGGTCCGGGTACGTAGTGCTTACTTGCTTAATCGGTACTTCAGGCATTGATGCCTATACCGTACATCATGATTGGAACAGCGTTCCATTCATGATGTTTTTCAGCTTGAATACCACAAGGGCTCGCCACACCCGAGGGTGATTAATGAAATGATTTTTGGGTGATTTTTATGAATGATTATGGCGGTGGGATGATGATGAGTGAATGTTGTGGTGGAATGATAGGCAGGGGAAACGGGAGAACCCCGAGAAAACCTGCCGCGAGCACCGTTCCGTCCACCACCTCGGATTCTACTTGGATCGGACCGGGTTTGAACCGGCGTCCCCAGAGGTAGAAGGCGAGCGCGTTACACACTGCGCCACGGGTCGCCCCGGGTACGTAGTGCTTCATTAACGCTTGGTTGACTGAAACTTTGTACGAGTTAAATGGGTTATACAATCCCTAAGACAATGGAAATTCTAGAGAAACTTTAGACACCTTGACTCATTAATTACTCTGTGTGTCTGTGTACATTCCTACAATTCGCTCAGAAAGCTCATTTCGCAGCAATCAGTGGTTCGCTGTTCTCAACAACTTTTAAAGTAAATAATTAAATATTCCTAATATTTAATAATTGAATAAACCAAATTCAGTTCTGAGTTTTCTAGATTTAGTACTGCATTTTATTCTTCTTACTTAAATAAACTAAGAATAATTTTCCGTTGGGCAAGTATGTGTAGTTTGTATTGATTGTACTACAATTATTTGTATTGGTATCATGTTTACTTCTAAATCCGCGAACTAATACATCTATAATTACCCCGTAATTACTTCCAATAAACTATGGAAAAATAAATGGAATGTCTCCTTACTTCACCATTTTATATTTGGCTGGTAAATCAGTGAAGTTTAGGTTGAAAGTATTCTATATTACTAACCTGATCTAGTTAACCTAGCTAGGTTCTGGAGTATTTCTAGTACTATTTCTGTTTCTTGATAATTGAGTAATTTAGTTCGTCCATGAAGTATCAGAATTTATATTTTGAAATGATATTCAAAATGCCATAAGCCATAATAAATTTGGTAACATCCGAACACAATTGATGCCAACTACAAATTGTTACAGGTGATTGTTACGAAGCAAATGCTATACTAATATTACAGGATTAGTCTCAACCCTCTCCTTGGAAGTGTCTCTAAACAAAATTTTGTAAAGTGCTATTTTGAAAACATGCACTTCCTTTTTTAGTGTTACCTTGTTTTAAATACTTCTAGCTTAAACATATCGTTCCACGTGTGCATGAAGTGTGGCATGTAAGGTGAACATGATCTGCAACACAAGATTACTGGTGATGTTGTTTTCGCGCTCCTTGCCTCGATGTGAGATATAAAGAGACAGGCGGCGGCGGCGGCGGAGAACCCAGATTGCGACAGGTGTGAGAGACAGCGGTGTGATAGAAAGTGTCAGAACACGGGATGAGTGCTGCCCGCGAAGCGATTTTCCAGAAGTACCAAGTTTGAAGAGCAAAATGAGAAGTAAGTTTCTCCGAGTGATATGACTCCGCCGCTGGAGGTCGCCAGCGACGGAGTGAGTTTGCTTTGCTCCACGCTTGCGAGAAACCTCGGGTCAGAAGAATAGAAACCTCTCTCCTCTCTTATTCCTATCCCTTCATCCCCTCAGGACGCGCTGCTGCCGGCGTCAGAGCCGTCATTTGTTTTCCTCTGCGTGACGGTAACAAACCCGGAAGTACTGCTGACGTTGAGTGGCGGGTTGCTTTTCACTTGGTGCGTGGACTCGCTTCCAACAATCGTATCGTTTTGCTGCCAGACTCTCCCTCGTGGCTCTTTGATGCTGTTGGTTAGTGGCTGGTGACAGTTTCTGCAAATACTCTCAAAAGGAGCGGGACCTAAAATTTCATTTGCCTTGATTCGTATCACTTACGGAAACTTCTTGTATCCCAATGAAATGTATTTTCTAGAGTTCTGGTATGTCGGTGACAGTGCCCTGTTTCGTTACTTGTGATTCATGTTCAAAACTTTTGTAATACTTCTGTGAAACGTAATTTTATTACTATAATTAAGCAGAATTTCTGAGTATATTGAGAAATAATACGATCATATACTTATAATTATGCGCTTTGAAAATTTCACTTTCATATTTTCTTCTTCGTTGGTGACCATTTCTATTTTAATTTCTCGTAACAAATGTCGATCATTCGAGAAATGAAATATTTGTACCCTTGACAGTTTGTTTATGAATTTATTTTTCATCCATGTTTATGTTCGTGCGCGCGTGTGTGTGTAATACTAAATTGTTGACTGCGTGCTCTCAAGTAGGGGATGGGAGGGTAAGACTGGGTAGTGGTCTTATAAGACGAACTAATTCACCAATCACGATAGTTCTAGCGCATCACGCTACGCAGGCATGGTAGCTACTAGTAGGCGAAGTGTCTGAGCGGTGAAACCACTTGCTTTGTTTGTTTTCCGAAAAAAAACATTTTTTGACAGTTTGACTCATTTTTTCATCGTGGCTAAATAGTGTCTTTTACTTACACAACAACAATTCAGACTTAGTGATACGTTATTTCCGTGTGTCGTTGATTACACCAACAGGTAAGCACTTGTGCATCAATGTAATGCACTGTTATTTTTAAATAGATTTATAGATTTAAATAAGCGTGAGGGGGTAAGATGGGGTATGCGGTTCTCCATCTTACCCCTCAAAATTTTTGTATTGAAATTTCTAATGCTACATAAATTAAAACGTATTTTTACGCGACTGTGGAAGGTAATGTTTTTCGGGTGTATGTATGTTTCGTGAGAGGTCCTCAAGTCTGATTTCTCTGATTTTGAAGTAAGAGGTGTACTTTGGTTTAAATCTTATTAGTTTCTTTTTCATACAGTTGATATTTGTTTTTGAAACTTATTTCTTATTATAGAGTGGTGAAAAATTATTTAGAAAGACGAATAGAGGGGTACCCTAAGGAAGAGGGGGCTGAGACCTTTCATACATTTTAATTTTTTATCATTTAATTACACTACAAAAGTTCCTAAAGATATTTTATTATCAAAGACTGATTACAAAAGATGATTCTAAAAATAAACCAAATCTTATAAATGAAATATTGTCAGTTTTATTACTCTTCAAACGTTAAGTACCCCATCTTTTCTCCCCTTCCCCTAACGTTTAAATGTGGAAAGGTATTTGATTTGTGACGTTAATTATACGTATCTTGTTGAATATTGTGATGTAATTCTCTTTCCATGTCTGTCTCTGTTTTGAGACTTATTTATATAGAAATATTTACTTGAAAATGCTTAGAACCAAATACTCGAAACGAGGTGTCTAAGAGCAGTCGCTCGCATCTGTGACGTGTGTTGCTGCTGCAGTATACAGAGCCTCCTTGTCCCTCGACTGTGCTGTTATTCCTCTTTTATGTAAAGGCGCTTTAACTCGTAAAGCAGACACGTAGCTTCGCCATGAGAGACATTGTGCGTGGCGCAGAGCTTGCATAGGACATTCGTCGCACCATTCCTCTCCACTTTGCTCTTTCTTTTTCACGCCTCTCACCCAATCGAACTACGGAGCGAATGTTTGCAGAGTATTCCTGCATGTGTTTCTGTGCTTCCCTCATTTGCTATCACACGTTCTTGGTTCACTTCTGTGTCTCCAGTCTTTATTTTACGTTTATAACTTTTTTATTACTTTCTGTTTTCGTTCGCGTACTTGTTCGTTTCCTGCGGGTGATCAGCTTCCATTCACGATCTCCCGTGCACGCCTCCTTCGTCCCATCCGAAATCCCTTCCTCCATCCCTAACGCCGACATCCAACTTTGACGGAGTCGGCCTCGTAATAAATCCACCTCGGGCTCTCTCACCCTAGTTCTGCTGGCGGCACAGGGCGTCACTCGCTCGCCACCTGGGCTTCGTCCGTGAGCCTCATTGTTACTCAATTCTGCGGAATTCTCCCTCTCCTCATCCGCTCCGCTGTCACAGCTTCTGCGAGAATCGCCTCGCTGCAGAGTTTTATGAGAGGAAAATAATGGATTTTTCATCAGTTTTCACGTGGCGGAGAGGGAATGATGTTGTGTTCTTATGGTGGACGACCACTCGGGTGCGCGGAAGGGAACAACTAAGATGGTGGAAAGGGTAGTAGAAATGAAGAATTTCCGGAGGTCAACGATAGGGTTGTTACTTTGATAATGTTGACACTTTGAGAAGGAGACGAATCAGATTAGTTGTGTGGTTGACTGCGTCATGATGGCTGGTATGGTTGTGATGGGATATATTTTTTAATTTAACTAATTCAGTTCGTCGGATTATATTTCACATCCGTTTAGTCTACCTTGATCTTCTACTTTTTCTCTTGCAGTGTGAAGAGAAAAAAACGTATTCGTGCAAATTAAATGAAAATGAGTTAAAAGAGTCACGGTGGTGTTATCATGTACCCTTAATCTTACTCGTATATTGAAAAAAATTGGTGGAAAAATCTCAGTGTATGCTCTTCATAACGTTTAACTATTAAATAGCAGTTATTCTCTTCCTAAAATATATACTCTTATAAGGACTAAAAGAAACGCGTGAAATCTTTATTTTATCTATCTTTTTTTTATATCAGCCTTGTTTTAAAAAGGCTTTGTACGATATTTCCTGAAATCTGGAGACTTTAGATAATTGGATTGATAGTCGATGGTGATAGATTATCCATGTCCTATTTTGATATTGATTTAATTTTGAGTTCTTTAACATAGTTATTTTTGACATATATAAGACCAAAAAAAATATGTTGTTGATGAATACGCGTGGAAAGAAAAGTATATTGTTAATGCATTAGAATAGTTTCTAGTATTGTAGATATATTACTTTATTATAAATGTGTTAATGAAAAGTAAGGGAATCTTCCCGCATGCTCTATCTTTCCTTCCGTCGTCGTAATGGGTTCCCTGAAGTCTCAGTCGAGGAATATCTCCTCTCAGCCACCACTCGTCTTTATTCTCATCTCTGGGAATCGTTAGGTTTTGCTTTGGGACCCATCACTCCTCTCAAACTCTTTTCCTCCTTGTACTTCCCTTCTCAAACATCCTCTGCTGACTTTTATATTTGTTAACTGATATCTCTTCCTCCCTGGTTGACTGGTATCCAATGGGCTCTGCGTTGACTTATCCTTCACGTAACTTTGAGAAATACGAATGATTTTTATCTCTCACCGAAAAATATATTATACTATCCTCATTATAGGTCTATCATTTGTGATGTTACTTTTTTCTATTATGTACGGCATAAGTTATCAAGTTGAACAAAAAGGAGAAGTGCGAGTTACATACTTCAAGATGTTCAATTACATGTATATTTCTTACGTTTTGTCCTGAAAATAGAAACAAGACGCAATTCAATAAGCTTGTTTTCACATCAACCTTCCCAAAAATTTCGACTGTGGAATGCGAAAGGTATAATAGTTTGACCATCAAACTTTATTTTAAGTAATCATTTTTTGTATCAATTTGTCTTTTATTAGTCAGTAGAATACAAGAATATCAATCAGAAGATTAGAAACAATCTTTTATTTTGCATTGGGTGGCATTTTTTCGTTCACGCACTGATAATATAAACAATTAAAATTATCATATTGTTTGAAATCGGTAATAAAATATTTTTTCTAATTGACTAAAATGTACTAAAGCTATCCTATTTGTAATTGGCACATTTTAAATCGTAGTTTCTTCCCACAAGATTTCACATCTGCTCTGTGAAATTTTCCTAGATAGTTTGAGATGGTCTCGAGATAAAAATTCAGAAAAAACTATAACAATAAAGAAATAAATACGCAATACTTTACAGTCTCCTCCAATATGTGATATATATATA
>NNCF01126239.1:1278393-1292087 GCA_002313205.1 Laupala kohalensis | reverse complement strand
ATATATATAAAGTGACGCTACTGTCTTCTATAAATTAAAAAGTTTTAAAGTTAATTGAAAAATAAAACACAGAAGAAACTACCATATTTGAAGAAACTTTTCCTCCGGCTTGTCTTCATCAGTCAAATAAAAAAATGGGCGATTGTTCTCTCTGAGCGTTGCGTTGACTGACTATTAGATGGAAGGAAAGAAAAGTAGGAGAATTTAGAAGAATTTACTGCTGTTTCATTAAACCAGTAAATACAAAATTGAAGCACCTAGAGACTAGATAAAACCTAATTCACGTGTTTTTACATTGGGAATGTNATTAAATAGTAAATAATGAGAGTAAAATATGTGAATTCTTGAGATGTGTATAAGAGACAGGTGTGGGGGGGGGCAGGTAGAGAAGAATATAATGAATTTCGGGTGTTTAAATATCAATTTATTGGTAAAGTGACGATAACAATTTTCATCAACATAATACTGCACATTTTTTACCACACTTTTTGAAAATGTGCAACATTTATTGTGGATAACGGTAACAAGACTGAAAAGTAGAGAAGGTACGGGACGTTCTGAAAAAAAGATGCATTCCCTAATGTGTCGTTTCATGGTATTTCATATGAGTAAATTATGTGTTATACTGGTATAATTTTTATTGTGTTTAAAACATTATGTCCTCAATTATGAATCAGCTTTAGCAGCTCTTGAAGACCTGCTTTATTAGCTTCATCTTGATTAGCACATACTTAAAAAGTTAGAGCATTATCAAACCGCATTCTTCAAAAATCTTTATTTGGCACTCTATCCACCTGATTTATCATTTTTGTTTGCGCTTTAATTAGGAAGGAGGGGGGTTAGAAATTTATTGTTCAAAACTCAGAATTAGACGCATTATATCTACTTATTTTAACACTAGTTCAATTTTACCTTATTTATTATATTATATTACTATGTTATATAAAAGTTTTATTGTCAAAGTAGTGAAAAACACTAATCATTTGTTTTTACTCTTTGTACGTTATTTGACTGAAGATAAATAATTACTCAGTAGTTTGATCTCCAATGTCGAGACTTAGTATTATGTAACATTTATTTATACTTTATGAAACATTTATTTATAATAGACAATATTTTATGAAGTTGTTAAATAAGCATGAAATTTTATTTTTGTCATGATACAAAATAGGTATTAGAACGACAGTACATTATGTTGTTAGAGCTTCAAAATATTAAGACAACCCTTTTGTTCGAATGTTTCTTATTTGTCATTTGCGTTAAATTATTAAATATTTAGTCCAATACGACTAGATGTCGGTGTGGAGTATTTTAAATAATCGCTTTGTGCTTGTTATTAATCTTATCATGTTGCTTATCTTGTTACATGTGCAACCTTGCCTCCATTTCTAACAATTGCACTTCTAATACTCTTCCCAAATCGATGATCAGTTGCAGGAAAATTTTAATTATTCCATACTATGATTTTCTCAGAACCGAGAACATTTTCCTTATTTTCGATGTTATTGTCGATATATTCCAGCGTTATTGTCGATATATTTTCGATATATTCCAGCGTCAGATAACCGAATGCGAATACTCACAAAAAAATAGTATTTCTGAATTTTATGATATACAACCTAGAAATCGTACATTTTTATATAATTCGTTGTGTTGCGAAGATTATCCAAAACTCCATAGCTTTGCTCCATGGCATTTGTGCAACGGAAAACATTACTTCTAGTAGCTACTACTATTTCATTGCGCATTATTCATCAACTGTACTGGTGGAATAGAATCTACCTTATAAATCTGTCGCTTTTATGATGGATGGGAGATGAGCCTGAGTGTTCTATACATTAAATAAATATTGATGGCCAACATAATAAAATGATGAAATAAAAATTGCACCTCTGGGGTCCACTTGAAATCCATATCTAGAAATATTTAGACCTTAAAATTTAGAAACATAGTCGGTGTTACTCAGTCTGTTGACTTGCGTTGGTATTGTTGAATTCGAGGGTATTTCGAATGTCTTTCCGTATCATTTAGGTGGCTTTGGTTGTGCAAAATCACTTCCAAATATTAATTACCTCGTTACATTCGAAGGGTTTTCTTCAATGAGTCGCGTAATGTTTAATTAAAGAGTATTGATTTGTACGAGTAGATGGAATTGTCAGAGGATCGTTCTTTTAGTAACATAATGTGTTGCGCAATACTTCATTAAGAAATGTAATTTACCGGTTCATTTTGTCGCACTCTGTCCTCTAAATAATGTAAATTATAATTATGATATTACAAGCAATCATTCATTTTGAACAATTACGATCCTAATGTGATGAATAAACATGTTCGCGATAAACGAGGGGGGAAACCAAAAGTACTGTCGCTCCATTCATGTAGACATAATAATTTCACAATATAATTAGTCCGTATATCTGTGATTATTCTCTTAATATAAGGTAGTAAAGCAAGAAGTGGCTTTTCACTTCTCACACTTTTTAAAAAATAAGCACTAAAATATCTTTCCTTATAGGAATTCTTGGCAGTGGCATTAATTTAAGTAAATGCCAAAATAGACAATAATTGCCTGCGGATGTTAATTACCGTTTGTACTTATTGAAATGATTATGGCACTTGTAAACAGGACAATATGACATTTTTTGTTTCATTAAGTCCTTTTATATATTCCTCCGAATATTTTATCTTGTCACATTTCGAAATAAGACATTTCAATTTAGAGGTTTGTGCTTACCGAGAGGAACATATTGATTTAAGCGCGGAAGGACTAAATCCTCTCGCATTTAAGTTTGCATAGTCCAGGTATAATTGGGGCTTTGGGGAGCTCATTTCCTTCCATTGACATATACTGAATCCTTGGTCAGAAACGAGGCTGCTCATTAACCAAACTGTCCAGTTCTTCTATCAATTTTTATATATTCGACGTGTTTCGGATTTTGTGTAATTTTTTGCTTTAAGTTGGATAAGAACCAGTTATTTGCCATAATTATTTTGGGTTTTGTTACTATTTCTGTGAGTTTTAATTGGATATATACTATATTTAGAAACTTGTTTTTTCAATTGAATTTTTCTTTATATTTTCCTGTAGTTAAATGTGTATACTAAAATTTTGTTACAGGTGAGTACCATTATGAAACCGGTATCGGAAAAACTGGTTAGAAAGAAACTTTTTTATGTTGCTTTATATTTTGAAAACACGTTTGTGAAAGATAAAAATATTTAATAGCAAATAGTGCTTTAGTGATTTCTTCTGAACTGCTCCTATTACGGTTTTTTATCCTGTACTATTAAATATGTATTGTCCATATTACGAAAATCTCGAAAATAAAACATTTGTGTTCTTGTATAAGAATAGTGTTAGACGCAATGAAGATATGAACACACAACTCAGGCACAGATTTGAAAAGATGTTTCTGTCTTCCCCTTTATCATGTAGGAAGATACTGAAGAAATTATTATTTCTTCTGTTTGCATTCGCCGATCGTTAGAGTGAATGGAAAGAGAAGCAGGTAATGGTGGCAATTTTTCAGTTTGATTTCTTTACTGTAGTCTATTTATTTATGTTAGTTGAAGTTGCCAGTTATGAATCTCTTGTTTTATTTTCTATGGATTGGCTATGTATAGAGAGAGCTCTTAAGATCTTTAAATCTTTTTTTTTTATTTAGCGTGGGAAGGGATAGGTAGAGGAAGAAGAAATAGATTTATTACATGAAACTATAATAGTTCATTATCATATTGAGAGATTGTTTCTTCTAGATAAAAAAAACATCTACAGTTTGCGTGTTAGATATGTACAATTTTAGACGTTAATTCAGTGGATAAACGTATTTTGTGTATTTGGTGACTCAACGGGAAAATTGCATAGATGGATCAATAATATGGTAGGTTTATCATCCACATTTTTGCAGCGTTTAGTTCAGAGCAGGTACAAGTACATGGTGAATTCTTTGTCTTTATATAACAGTTTACAGAGATGGGGTAAGTGTGGTTTGTTGAAGAGAGCTGTTGTGCAGCATTTGGAGATTGGGATGAATGGTTTAATTAAGGTAGCCTCCCAGAGTTCTACTTACCGATGCAGGAATACTTTACAAACCCCGAAAATAACACTGGAACTTATCGATAGCGATACCCACAATAGTTAATCATGTTTGTAACTTTTTTGTTTGGAGACATCCTATTCATTTTCTTTTTCTGTATTTGTATCCTAATTTTGTCATCGTTTGATTTCCTATAGTTTCTCTTGAGAGAGAGAACGCTGAGAGCTGTGACGCCTCAGTAGTATCCACCTCGTCTCAGCCTCCTTCCTTTAATCTCCCTGATGAACATCTTGTCGATCGGCGATGTCCTTCAAGTCCTTTGCTCGCGGGTTGGATTGCATTCAGCGCTGTACGGAACTCTCCATAATATTCTTTCTCTACTCTCTCGTCTATTACACTCATCATTCGGATGCTTATCTGCGATATTTCACGAATCTCTTTGATGTCTCCTATTACAGCTACCGAGGTTCTTCTTACTTCTTCGACTGATAACGGACCTTTCACTAGGAAATATCTTAGGGTTATATCACGTTGGTGTCGTGGTGATTCTTTATTTACTTAATTTATATCTTAAGCCCCATCTGTAGGTCAAAGCTTGTTCTGTCGCTTGCTACGGAGATAACCCAAGTTCGATTTCCGATCGAACAAGATAATTTGTAGCTTTCACTTTAATGTCTCATTTCATATAGCTGAGATGATGGAAATGCCGCGTCTTACCACCGCAGTTGTAATACTATAATATTGCAATCTATACTATATATAGACGTTCCTTCCCCCCCCCCCAATGTTTTACGTCCCCCAATGTTCTAGAGGTCCAAACGTAATGAACGTCGTCCACTGACGTTGTTTGTTTAGTGATAGTATTTATTCACTGAACGACGAATAGAAACCCCTTAGACTGCTGGAACGTTCCGACTGGGATTCGCACTCGAATCCGCAAGAGTGTGTTTCGCGATGTCACGTGCGACACCTTCTACTCTTTCGTGTCGCGTCATCGTCTCTCTTCCCACCGCGGCGACGACGGCGCTGCCTCGCGGGCGTCGTAAAAACGCATGTGTGCGCGGCACGAGACCTCTTTTGCCTCCGTCTCACTGCATAGTTCTCGCCGACTGGCTCCGCGACTGTTTACTCAGTCAAGGGTTTAGGAATTGTAGATGTAGCGTTGCCTTGGAAGTGATAGGTCGTCAGGAAATAAAACTCGAGACGTCTGCTCTTTTAAATGCCCTTCCTTAAGGCAACATACATAAACATTACTCGTGGAAACAATAGCGTGCACGAAACGAAAAATCTTGTATTCCTGCGCTGTTGCTGCTGCTTCTCTTGTTTTATATTATTTACCGCTTTGAAGGGTTTCTTAGTTTTGCATCGTCTCAAAGTTTTCAAAGTTAGGAAGTTAATTAAAAGTATATGACACATCTCGTCTCCTAACATTCATTCCGTCTCTACCTATGTAAAATATTCAATGACAGTGTTAAATTGTGTTACTTTCTTCTTGTAATCGAACTTTGTAAAATACCAATTATGATTAATATCATCCACTTGCTCTAATGTCAATAACAGTTTGTGAGTAGTATATGGTTTGCTTACTCTAAGAAAACTTTCCATCTTATTCGACATTAGACTGAATTAAGGTACACAAACTTCTATTTTTTTTAGAAATAGTAAATTTTTTTATCGCATGAACATTACAGATATGCTATAATGATTGTTTAGAATATTAAGAGCCACTTTTATAGGATGTGTGGTTTGTGTTAGTTCTTAAAAAATTTAATTACAATTTTGAGTACTGCGACGTGAGACATTAATGATAAAAGGATTTTGAAGTTGATTAAATAAAAAGAAAATGATTTATATATATATATATATATATATATATANATATATATATATATATATATATATATATATATATATATATATATATATATATATATATATATATATATATATAGTAGTTTTCTATGTTGCTTGTAGTTGGTTGGGATACTTCTGACGAAAATGTGTGTAATGTGGGTATTTGATTTTTAGAAAGTAATTTGTAAAATTAAACCACAAACAAAGTTATTCAAAATATTTTCAATGTTAGTGAGCCAACTAATAGGTAATAGGTTTTAGGGCGAGGGAAATCATATTTTAGTGTATAGAGAATAATTTTAATGAAATAATGCACTACTTTTTTTTAGTTTTATTTGGATTAATTGCTAATTACATTATAAATAAGATGTTTTTTTCTCTAACTTATTGTCTTGTCTCCGTTGTTCAAATCACCCAAATCTCTTTCAATGCTCTTTCGATACTCTATTATAGGGAAAGTCTGTTTTATGATGATCAGTGCCCAAAAATATGATTTTTACCGTACAGTTGGAAAATATGTATGCGTGCAATACTTACCAAGTACAGAATGCGGGACAAATATGAGAAAACCATGATCAATGAAAATAAATTTTCCCTCGGGAACAATTGTCATGGCATTACTTTCAAAGAAATACGTTTTTCGGTGTCGACGCCTAAAAGGTATTTGTTTGAATAATAATAAATTTATTGTCAAAAAACAGTACAAACTGCGTATGACCACGTGGAGGAAAAAAAAACAACTAATTTACTCTCCGGAAGCAAGCAAGGGACCATCCCATCAATTCCGATCAAGGGCCCTAAGGCAGAGGCTGATTCAAAAATTTCAGCAAAAGTTCCTAGATAAGATAAAAAGTTGGCTGCGAGTTATAATACTAATACAATATCAACATGTTTGTAATTTTAAGCAAAAAATTACATGTACAAGTTATTATCGAACTATAGATTATTCTGAGTATAGTGTTTAAAAATCATAAGAATTGAAATAACACTAAATTCACGATTTATTGTTACAATAAACACGCCCCTAGACAAAGCCTAGAGAACCTGTATGATAAATCCACCTCTACCAGAAGGAAAAACGGAGAAAAACCCGGGCCAGGATGGGATCGTGATCGTGATCTTGAATGTATTTTCAAGATGGGTTTGTTTGTTTCTTTCTTTCTTTCTTTTTGCATTTCCGTCCATCCGCGTGCAGCGATTCTCACTGACCGCGTGGGTGAAATATATTGTCATATCAATTTGTAGTAGTATCTGCTTCACAAATGCTGCAAAAAAGTTCACAAAAATATGAAGGGTACTTCATATAAATATCAAAGCACGTTTTGGATAGTTTCTCAAAAATGGATCCTTTCGTGTGTTAGTTTGAAAATCTGAAATGAAGGATACGTTGAAGATAAAATTGGTAGAAGAATCGAAAACAAACACTAAATACGAAAATGCTCGTGCAATAAAAAACTCGTCTTTAAATTATTATTATTATTATTATTGTATTGGACTAATTTATCAGCATAGCTGGAAAGTATTTCGAAACGCGTCTAGGGAAGTTTCACTTTCCTTATGCTGCATCTCCTTGAGAAATTCTTAGGTGCACACTTTCCATGTAATATGAATCGCCCTCCCTCCCGAATGGCTATTTTTTTGGACCTCAGATAGGTCTTTCCAATAATTTTCTGAAAATTGTTTTTTTATGTATTTGGTCACTGTTCCCCTGGCTCCGATAATAATAAGGCAGACTTTTGTCTTCATATCCCACATTATTTGGCATTCAATAGCCGGGTCTTTATACTTGAGTATTTTTTTCTGTCTCTCTACTCTCAACATTCATGTCGTTGGGAACAGAAACATCTATAAGAAGACACTCTTTACTCTCTCTATCCTTCAAGACAATGCCAGGTCAATTTGCATTGATTGTCCTGTCAGTATTTATTGGTTTGTCCCAGAGAATTGTGATTTTCTTATTGGAGTTCACAGAACTAGGTTCGTGTCATACCAGTTTTCTTTCACAGTGAACCTTAAAGCTTTACATATATGCCAATGTATATATGAGCAAACTCTGTTATGCCTTACCAAATACTCATTCGTAGCCAAAATGGGGCATCCTGAAACTAGATGGTCGATTGTTTCTTGCTTATCTCTACATAGTCGGCATAGGCCATCTGTGTCCTGGTGTAATATCATTTTTTCGTAGTTCGTGGTCCTTATTGCTTGGTCCTGAATAGCAGTAACCAGAGCTTTCGTTTCTCCCTTTAGGTTACTATTATTAGCCATGAAAATGAGGCTCGTTCATTAATAACTTCAGCTGTAATCCTTTTACTAAATTGGCCACGAACATTCTTTTTTTGCCATGTGTGCTCGAGTTGTTGATTGCACAGTTCTTTGGTTTGTGTAGTGGCAGGTTCTCGGTCCTGTGAGTTTTCATTGCCGAAAATTTCTTTATATGTTTTTCCTAGTCTACATAAGGATTTACTGGGCGCATTGTTTTCATCACATTTTTGACGATTTTCATATAATTGGAATGTGGTTTTCTTTTCATGTACATTCTCAGTCCTCTGATCGTGATCTTGAATGTATTTTCAAGATGGGTTAGGCCTCTCCCTCTATCTGTTCTTGGAACGTACAATCGATCCACACCCGCCCGAGGATGCATCATCTTATGCATAGTGAGGAGTTTTCGGGTTTTCCTGTCCATCAGCTTGAAATCAGACATGGACCAATCACGTATTCCCATGTTGTATCTTACTACTGGAACAGCCCAGGTGTTAATGGCCTGTATTTTATTCTTTGATGTTAATTCAGGCCATAACACTTCTCGGACTCGTCTTAACGAGTACATCTCTCTTCTCACTTTCTTTTTCAAGGTAGCATGTTGAATACCACCTCGCTCGTCGATCCCTAAATATTTAGAGCAAATACCTGGTTCTAAACTTCTGAACTCATCTTAATTTGAAAAATTAATACTGTCTTTCGTAACAACCTTCCCTCGGACTAAAGAAACTTTTGCGCACTTTCCTAAGCCAAATTTTATATTAATCTTCTTGCTGAATTCAGCCACTATTGCTAGTTGTTTTCTAAGTTATTCTTCATTGCTCGTAAATATCTTTAAGTCATCCATTTACAGTAAATGTGACACTCGTTCTTTTTGTCCTTTCTTTCGGTATCCACTTTGCATTTGTGTTCAACGCCAACTGAGCGGAATAAGACACGTGGAGAAAGGGAGAGGTGATAAAGTGTCTCCTTGAAAAATTCCGCGTTTAATCCTCAAGCTTCCTATGTCCATGTTGTTGTTTTGGTCTCTCATTGTGAGTGTTGTTTGCCATTTGCTGTGTGTAGCCTTCACAAAATCAACTATTTTTTTTATTTACGTGGAGATGATTGAGGATTTGTAGTAAGCACGATCCCCCAGGGGACTTACATCTACTAAGTACGTGTTTGGCAAACAGGGACCCGAGCTGAGTCTGGTTTTGCTTCCACTTACTTGTGGCTGGCTCCTTCCTTTCTCTTTCCTGACCTTCCTTGGTCATCTCTTGTTCTTTTCGATCCCGACGCTATTAGGGCTAGGGTATCTTTAATTTTCCTCATTTTTGTCCCCCCCCCCTCATTTTTTGTCTTCAATGTTTTGATGTATTTTTTAAGATATGTTTTGGTATGTTGTAATTCAGGAGGGTTTTTAGTGGGTATGGTTGAGTCATTCGGCGAGTCGGTCACACGCGGAGAGAGTCATGTTGGCTCTCCCTAGTGCGTAACTGTATTTTCCCTACCTGTACAAGTTTTTTTGGCTCCAATGACCTTTGATGTTGACGAGCCGTAAAGCTCTACAAAAAAAATTGTAGTATCCACGAATGGAGCACACAATCAAACACCTTTTGTATGATCAATCCATGCCATAATACGATTCTTTTTGTTTTTGTGTCAATCTTCCATTATAGCTTTACGTAAGAATAGTTGATTTTTACATCCAAACGAACTTATACAGCAGCATTTTTGTTTCTCTGGTATTGTCTTCCGTATCCAAAAAGACTGAAATTCGTTGCGCTAATGTGCTAGTTTGTAGATAATGGGAAGGCATGTGATATTATTATTATTTATTATTATTATTATTCCTGGGGTTGTTTGCTTTGTGAGCGTTTGGGAAATTTTGTGTGTTTTGAATTTGAAAACTATTTGTAACTGTTTTTTTGATAACACGCGTAATCATCGTTTAATAAAATGCCGTTTAAATGGAGTGATGGATCTGTTAGTGTAATCTTCACTGACGGAAGGTGTTCGAAATTATCATTAGGCTATATAAATTATATATAGTTCAAGAAATAGTTAATGTTAACGCCTACAAGATGCTTATGTTACAATTAAGGAACGAATTAAAAGGATTCAATTTATCCGAATCTTATTTTGAATTTAGACAACGAATGTTGATGGAAGGGTTAGGTTTTGATTGATGTAGAATGTATGACATACTATTTTTTACGACTAGATTGTCGATTAAATTGCTTTTTCCTTTTCTGAATAAGAATTTTATTTGTACAATGACATTTCTGAACTTCCCATTCTTCACCGTTCGTGTATCGTCATTGTTTCTTTGCCTGAATCCACATGTGCATGAATCTATTGGTTCTGGTCTCCTTAAGTCAGTTTAGAATAGCTATAGAAGTCTGTATAAACTTTATATTCCCCCACTTACCTCCATTAAAACAATATATTTTCTCATTTGTCTTCCCCTAGTCTTTTCAACGATTTATGTTTTTGTCATGTTCATCTAACTTTGTTTTTAAGCGACCCACAACGTATTTTATTCATTATTACTTCAACCCACGCAGTGAATACGTTCCGCTTGTTTAATAATTTATTGTGTTTAGTGGGCGTAAGCTGCTGAATGAAGTTTGTTTCGCGGAAATTGAACCTTCCAATGTCCCGTTTTAGTAAAACATGCGCAGGATATATTCTATTTTTTATCTGTAATTCTGCACTTCTTTGCGCTGTATGATAACGTGAAAATAAGTTTTGCTAAAACATGTACTTTATGGATGACGTAGACCCTTTAGTCCTACGTTATAGCGGTTTTGGGATATTTGTATTAAATATTTTGTGTTTTTTATATCCGCTTAGAAATGTTAGGTGCTGTATTATTGATTCAGTTAANCTTATATATTATATATATATATATATATATATATATATATATATATATATATATATATATATATATATTACTACTCGTAGTTCTTGTTATTTCTTATACTAGGTTGAAATATTTTTTTCGTACTATGCTTATGAATGTTTACTTTTCTAGTCGGTTTAAGTATTTTTGTGTGCATTTCGAAGTATTGACTTCTATGTAAGAATCTGTTGGGGTTTCTAACACTTTAGTACTTTCATTATGTGCATATTTTAAAGTATTACGATTTCACTTGTTTGATAAATATTTTCGTATACAACGATAAACTATCTGAAGATGCCCCTTTACATGCCGAAGAATTAGAAAGGCAAATCTACTAGCACGAAATAGGGGAACTTGGGGTCAGTGGTAACGTTGTAAAAACAAATATGGGGCGTGGCGGGTGCCGAGTGGAACCTCTAAAATATAAATTATTAAATTTATAAATTGAAGTTTTTATCGAAAATAATCGTTAAGAAAAAGGCATTGTGTATTTCATACTATTGAAATACTAAAATAAGCATATTTTTTAAAATCATCTGCAAAATAAGTATAGTGATGAATTGGTATATAATGAGCTATGTAAAATGTCTTGATTGTTAACATTAAGATAAAAAATATACCTAGTCATCTTTAAATAGCTTCCTTTGAGTCACAGTTTAGAAAAATTCAGAGTCTCGTTCACATATTAAAGTGTTGTACGAATTAAACATTCCTCCTATTCTTTTTTATCAGATTTTCTCGTTTATCAAATTTATTCATCTCCACACCTCAACTAAAACCATTCTCCCGTTTCTTAATATACAGTAGTCTCTCTTTATAACGATAATCTCTCTATAACAATGAAATGATCGGGGGTCGTTTGGTTCTCCACAACAGTAATGTATTTATTCTTTATCTATACCGGTATTGCCCTCTTTATAACGATGATATTCCAGTCATTCAAGTATTTTCAGTTCAAGCTTAAGTCACTTCAGTTCTTCGCATATTCAGGACAAAGTGAGGTCAGTGCCATGGAAGGGGAAGAGGAAACAAATTAGGATGACGGACTTCTTCCATTTATGTTAATTGAGTGGAAAAATAGTGGGGCGTTATAAGGAGGAAATATGGAGATACAGCTGAAAATACTAAAATAGCTCTGTTCAGATTAAATGTAAGTAAATAATGGTTATATTTTATGTAATAAATATTTGTTGTGAAAGTTTATGGTATTACTTTACTTTTAAACGTATTACATCAAATTTTGGTTCCTCTTTATGTAACGATCTCTCTCCATAATGATGAGATTGGATATCGTTATGTATTATGGGAGACGACTGTATTATCCCACGTACAAATTTCGAATCGTAAAGACGTCGTTACATCGTCCTCAAAGTAGTGGCGAGGTCAAAATGCAACGTCGTGAAGACATTGCCAACGCTTACGCATGTAACGTCGATTCAACGTCAAGGAAAGGTGTCTTCACAAGGTCGTAAAAAAATGCTTATGCGACGCCGGGTTACAACGATTCGACCACGCAAGAAATCGTTGTCAACTCATCAATAGAGGAATTTCTTGATGATGTTGAATTTTCCTTTTTATTACAACTTTTATGGATATTATCTATTCTCTTACCTTGTAAAATCATATTCTATGAGAACTTTCTATAAGTAACACAATTTCTATAAGAACTTTGTTTTACAACATCCGACTTCAGGCACCGGACTGCGGCGTGGGTTGATCCAGAGTTCCTTGTATCTCTAAGCGAAGACGCTACCACTGAGGTACTGCAACATGGTTATATATGTTACATTTTTATCCTCTTGTATTGCTCTGTCGAAATTGCGAATGTGGTTCCCCCATAGGGTTGCAACCAATGAGAAATGAGCGGATTTAATGTAATAACACAAGGAGAGCGGAGATTCATGCGCTATTACTATCATTATTATTATTATTATCATTATCATAATGGTCGTCTCAACCTCGTGTAACGGAGTTTATTATCGTCGTCTCAACATCGCATAACGACATCTCAACTTCAAATTCCAGGAAATACGACGTCGGAACGGCGTAGTTTATTCGACGTCGTCCTTCGACTCGATCTCGAAGTCGAAATGCGTCGGAAGTCGGCTGAACGTCGGCGATTTCTTTGTGAGATGTTTAGAAATCACGAGGCATGACACCGATTAAAATCCTCTTCTCAACTTTTATTTTCTTCTTCAGTCTACGGTCTAGAAAACGGTTTTATTTTCTTTCCTTTTCTACACTTGTTCATCTGTTATTTGTATTTGTTTTGTAGTGATGATTATTCTAGACAGAACAGCATATCGTAACATGTTATTAGTTGCGAGTTTTTACACATAAACCTTAAATATACGCACACTTAATGTCTTACATCAAGGTTTTAGTAAGTCTCCCCCTTGGGCTTTGCACAAGCCGAAGATTATTTTCGATCTTCTGCATCATGACAAGAAGAACACTCCAGCTCCGATGTTGAGGATATACTTTCAGCTAATCCTCTACAAATACCGGGACCGTATCCCTGTGTTTACCGACGGGTCGAAGCAGGCTGATGGTGTCGGCTGCTCCGTGGTATTTCCCCGTGAGACCAGTGGCTACCGTCTAGGCGACTTGTGCAGTGTTTACACTGCTGAGTGCTACGCCATATTGCG